>JAZEWU010000052.1:2242239-2259256 GCA_036362915.1 Geotria australis | reverse complement strand
GTGACAAATGTACAACAAATTAAAGCTAAATAAATACGTAAAACACAGGGATCGGCAGCCCACGCGCCCCCGGGCGTAACAAAAAAATAAAATTGACTCGATGAACTTATGTAGGTTATCACGGCTCGATTCATAATGGTTGCTCCTCAGAGCTGTTCTTTCGGGATAGCCGTGTCACTGAGCACTGTTCCTGATGATGCCTCCAACGTGGGAGACGAAACGTCGCGAGGGAGAGCTGGTGATCGCTCAGTGACACGGCCATCCCGAAAGAACAGCTCTGAAGAGCAATCGTCACTTGTATATCGTTGGGAGTCGAACTTCGCCATTCTCATCATGAATAGCGCCGAACTAACCTACATCAATACAATGGTTGTACTCATGTAGGTTTTCACGGCTCGATTTTTCTGACACACCCAATGATGCCTCCGGCGTGGACGGCCAGACTTCGCGACAAGGCGGAGAGAAGGAACGCTCCACACGGCTATCCCGAAGGTGACAGCCACGGAGAGCAATCTCGTACATCATCATTACGGCTTGTGTTCATGCGGATGTGATTTCACGTATTTAAAACGTGAGCTTTTTGCGTTATTTATTTGGCGTATTCAGATGTGTGCATTGTGTAGCACCATTGAGTTGCACTGAGAGGGCTTTTGAAAGGCATACTGTGTCTTGCAGGCAAATGGCTATTACAATAGCCTCTCTGTTTGGGACCTTTTAACATTAACAAATGAATGGCCAAACCGCACAGAACATCCTTGAGATCACACAAGACCCGCATGTCAGATTCTGCATTTGGTTTGTTTTGAAAGCTCTCCAGCTCATTTCTGCAACAACGCTGTTTAACATATAAAAGAAATGTCCCGGCGCTTAGTGCTCCGAATAATTGCCACCGTTGATTATTACTTTCAAGAGTGTCGTAAATATATTCAGCCCCGTGATGTTACGATTTCTCCCGATGCTCGCCAAATCTTTATTTGTGTATCGAATACTGCAAATTGGGCAGCACGGTGGCGTAGCGGTGAGTAATATAATAATCATAATTTATATAGCGCCTTTCACCCGAGGGTCACAAAGTGCTGCACAAGGGCCACGGAGAGGACGGCAAGAGGCTCTGAGGCAGCGCCTCTCTCCCCGTGTCCGCGTGGGTTTTTTGCCGAGCACTCCGGTTTCCTCCCACAGTCCAAAGAAATGCTGCTGCTTAAGTTAATTGGCTTGCTGACCAAATTTACCCCGGTGCCCTGTGATGGATTGGCGTCCCTTCCCGAGTATAGATCTGCCTTGCGCCCTGTGTCTGCCGGGATAGGCTCCAGATCACCCTGACCCTGTACAGGATTAAGCGGTTTCTGATTATGAATGGATGGATGGACTACCTCGTAATTTGTATTTATTTATTTGGTCGCTTATATGTTCTTGTCTGTGTAAATGGTTTTTTTTGGGGTCTGGTTAATTTGTAATTTTTATATTTTTTTACTTATAATTTTTTTATAAATTCGCGTGTTTGTTGTGTCGCAGGAATCCTGCAAAGAACTTTCAAGCTCACTGGGTATTTTTTTCTGCTCTAATAATAAACATCCATCCATCGGCGGACGGTTATTTCCTGGAGTCCGGCATTTACCTGGCACCGCGAGCGAGATTTCAACCTCGCCGAGCCTCATTTAACATTCTTACACCGATAGAAAAGCAAAGCGAAGGGGCTAGCCGGCGTGATTGAAAAGTGTTTTCTGACCTCTCGCTGAAAGCGGACTTAAGTTGCTCATCAGCGCTGAGACCCGAAAGCCATACCTGCATCTGGGGCCATCGGAGAGAGATGGCCCCTAAGAATTGAAATGTTCTGCATGGTCTAGTAAGCGTCGTGCCTTTAAAGAGCGAGAGCCAATCTTCACGCTTCAAATTACTTCGCGGGCTTTTTTTTATTTTATTTTTATTTTTCCCTGGGAGGATTCCCGCCAAATCATCGGCGGCGCGTAGGATCCCAACTCATTTTCATTCTATACACTTTCAGACAAGCCAGCCCCCATTCCCCTCCCGCACACCCTGCAGCTCTCCAACACGGCGCCCGGCTCTCCCCTCTCCGTATTCCACCCGCGCTGTCTCCACTGCGACCGCCGCCAGGCCGCCTAACCGCCCTCTTCCCATCACGCACTGATAACCTTAGCACAACTCCTCACGGTTCCATTCGAGAGCGAGCGAGAGAGGACAGAGAGCGGGTGCAAGAGAGGGGAGAGATAGAGAAGATGGGGAGGAAAAAAAAAAGGACCGCGGTTGCCAGGGAGATGGTCAAAAAACGGCCAATGAACAGACGGACTGAGAGAGAGAGAGAGCGCGCTTCGTGAGCAGAAAACTCCTGGGGGTTTTGACGAGCGTGTCAGTTAAACGCCGCCGTTCCAAGGCTCCTGGGTCCTTGTTCACACCTCAAGACGAGTGGCAATGGGGGGGTGGGGGGGGGGTGCTTTGTTTAATGCAATTAAAATACAGAGATTGCTGGCCCGCAGCTCGGCTCAAACGGCACGTTGCATCGCGCGATAATATTTCGACGATTCTCAAATCGCCCCGCCCGCCACAGCCGCCGCCGCGGCCTGGTTGGTAATTATTCCGATATTAATGAGACGACGCCGGGATGGAGGGATTTCGCGAGCGGTGGAGGGCTGCCTGCCAGCGCACACCGCGTGCAATTGGTGGAAAGAGACGAGCGGTGTTTTGTCGCTCGGATGAGAATTTTTTTCTGGTGGCGGCGGTCGACTTACGTTTTAGGGCCCAGATCGAGCGGTGGGGACGCCACGTTACCCACGGCTGAGGAAAGTCCATCAATGTGATGGGAGATGTTGAGGCTTCCCCCTAAAATGATATTCATGGTATATCCCTTTCTATGGGTTAGGTCACCCATAAGCAACGATTCGGTGGATGATAGTTGCAAAAATCAGCTTCAGAACAAAGGTTTGCTGATCGTTGCAATCAGCTGCCTGATGAAGCTGATTGCAACTATCAGCAAAAATGTCGTACTTTCATTGTAAATGTTGTGGATTCTCTCTCCAACGTAGCGTTGTGCTGAAGTAATAAAGAATCGGCACGTTTTGATCAATGTTGGCGCCGGCTGGCTGCGTGGCCATCTTCCCCCCACCTCTCTGCGGTGTCCTCACTACGCGTGCGTATCCGTGTCTCGCCCGTGACCAGACGAGGAAATCGCGCGAGTTAGAAATTGCATCATTATTATTATTAAATATCGCAACGACCAGAACATTAAGCGATAAAATAAATTACTGTATTACGTTAGCGCGTAAACACATCACGCCAAGTGAGATACCGCACTATCCATATCGTGCATTCTTATAAAAATGTCACCATCAATCAATCACCAGTCATCAGTCACGGTTATCCACTGAGCATCTTAATGAAAAAAAAAAGTAACGTACTTAATTAGTGCGGTGCTCCCCCGTCAATTAGAATGTTTTCGGGTTGGGATACGTCATTCAATCCGTATCGCCCAACAACAAATCACTCCGAATGCGCCTGTTCGTGACAGCTCTCGTAAGCTAAGCAGGTGTCAGCTTGGTCAGCGCTCAAGTGGGCACGCTGCCTGCAACACCAGGTGACGTAGGGCTGATATGGGAGGCGGTGGGAAGGTAGCAACGCAGCCACGGATTCTTGAATCCATCTTTGAGCGATACGTACCGTCATGTTCCTGAGGTCTCACTGGGTGCTCCAGTTTCCTCCCAGTACAAGCCAGAGATAATTAATGGTATTGGTCGAACGTCCCTGCTGAGGGTGAAATTTTGCCGGCTAATTAAGACTCATTAATATTCATGTTAATCAAGCACCTTGTGGATTTTTGCTGACATATGTGATTTTAAACGACTACAGTGTATTGAGAGATAGAGAGAGGGTTGTACTGATGTCGGTTTTCACGGCTCGATGTGAGAGAATTGATCTCCAGAGCTGTTACTTTTTTCGGATATCTGTGTCGAGTGTTCCTTCCCTCCCTTGGCTGTCTTACCCCCCTCCTCTGTGGGGCATAGACATTGCAGGTGTTTTAAATCGTACCAAAATGACAACATTAATCTCACTATTTTTTCTTGTAAAAATCTCTCGAGTGCTTATGCGGTTGATTTAGCTTTTTAAATTAATAAACAGTTTCTTTCTTGTGGAATTATTTTACAATGTGCCCATTCCGTTCCTGTGTGTGAATAAAATATGTATTTAAACTGCTTCCCGCGATTATTGTTTATACGAAAATCTTACCGCTTATAAGCAACGATTTTTTTTATGACTTACAGAGACCCGCATTTTTGCTTCGTATCAATTTACCGTACGGTGTAATTGCATGATTACTAGCTGCGCCGTGGTGAGCACGCATTGCTTTGTTACGGTGAGCTGAAACGGTGAAATATTTCCGTATTTTCCACCGATTTGACAAATTATAAATTGATGTAGGTTTGGCACGGCTCGATTCTTGATGGTTGCTCTACAGAGCTGTTCTTTCGGGATAGCCGTCTCCCTAGTGACAATGTTTCTACACTGCACTAGGTATACTCATTTGAGGCTGAGTCGACCTAGGGGAGGCCCGGGACCGGTTCAGAAAATCGTCACTGGTGTTGGCCGTGAGCGGGATTCGAACTCGGGTGATAGCCAGGTTTGTAGCCCAGCGCGCTAACCACTGGACTCGCTCACACACGCACTCACTCACCCACCCACCCAGTCAGTCACCCACTCACAAGACTCACAGTGACTCGCTGGCACACACCCTGCAACTTGCTTACCCCTCTCCGCTGGACAACTGTTAAAAAAGACCTGCACAACTCAACGGTTCCTTCCAGCTTAAATACGAACCTAGCAAACTGCCGGGAACAGGCATCGCTGCCGACACCAGGGACAAACGAACGCCGGAGCGTTCGTAACGGCGGAACTTCAAATACGCGCCGTTACCGGCACCTTTAATTTTGCGTACTGTTTATGTACCGCCGTTTTAATCAAAAGAAACGGTTTGACGCGATTCGCGCATTTCAAAAGCAGGATTTGTGTTTACATCGGTTTGTTATTTCATCCGTAGAACCGCGCGAAAAATTGACGGTTTAAACGTTAGTTCTTGTTAAGGCTAACCGCATTCGATAGCGGAGTCGGTTGCGTGTGTTTACTTTTGAAAATGCCCCGCGTTTGTCATTAAAAAAAAATTGTTAAATGTGCCGCGGATAAAGGGTCTCCAGAGACGACGAAAGAGGAATGAAACGGCAAGAATAATTATTTGTCCGTTACTAAAAGGCGTACATCGTAGAATGTTAGCGGATCATTTTCAATGATTCTAGGAATTGAACAACAAAAAACTTTCGTGAATACTTTTCCACTTGAAGCGGCGGATACGCTTTGATTTCTCTTTGGTACATCGTACTCGCATTTGATGTGTGTGTTTTTTTATTATTTGCTTATGCAATGCGGTATAAGTAAATGTGTCCACATTTGCGTGCGTTCAATGAAAATATCAAAAAAATAATATCATGAAAATTAAATAATTGCGCGTAGTTTCGCTAGCATTTAGCTCGGTTTGAAAAAAAGGAAAAAAAATCCAACCCACATCCGCACTCAGTAATATTTAATAAAATCTCGCCGCGAACGTTTGCGAAGCGTTGATGAAGGCGTGCCGCTTCCTGAATCCGTCCTCAATGTGCGCTTTAATTGCCTTTCGTTAAAATGTATCGCGCGTCTGTGTGTGTGTGCAGGTTTTTTTTTATATACTACTTTCAAATCGCACTTTATTTCAATGCAGATAAATCACCGATCCGGGCGACACGGTGGCGTAGCGGTGAGTAGTAGCGGTGATTCGTAAAGAACTGCCACGTTTTGTTCCTACGTGATAAACCTTACTAATTTGCTGTGTCGGGTGGAGGCTAGTTTACAACACTTGGTTTTTTTTTTTACGTGATCTAACTCGTAGAAAAAATAAGAGATATATTATGTTTAACAACCCCGTTCGTTCCTCTTCTATCTAAAGCATTTCCCAGCGCCACCTCTGCTCCATGCACAACTGCGCCTCCTCCCTGCAGTCTTGCTCCCCATCGGTTTGACGCCTGTCAAATGCCATTGATTAGCCGTAGGATTAAATGGGCTTGAAAGATACAAATTAGCTCTCTTCCGACCTGCGTCTTCATGGGAACATGTATTCCTTCCTCTGGCTTGGACTATTGGCGCGGGTCAGTGGTGCCGTGCCGAGACATTGGCTCTCTCTCTCTCTCCCGATCTGCGTCTGCTCGGGAACGTCTGTTCCCTCCTTGCTTGTTGGAGAATTATTAGTATTTTTTTCTGCTATCTTTATGTCATTTGTCCTATAATTTATCGATATTGCTTAACTCTCCGTTAATCTGTGTTGATGTTGTTGACATGCCCTTCTCTCCACAGCCTTGTGCAGCGCTTTGCGACCCTTGGGTGAAAGGCGCTCTATAAATGCTATTATTATTTATTATTATATGGTAATGCAAAACAATTTCCACGCGCGGGGAAAAGACAGGCACATCTATTTTTTGTGAACTCCGTAAATGGGAAAGCGATGCCTATATTACGCTATTGTGAACTGGCCAGAGCGTATGCATTTCCCACGGTTTACAAAACCTGCGCTTGGGAATAGAGGTTGACTGACACATGGATTCATTGATTCGTATTGATTCTTACACTCATGATACACACATCGTGCCACGTGTTTAAAAATCAATGTTTCTGCAAGGTGTGAATGTTGTATTAATGGGTTCACACGACCCCTGCAGCCACCAGTGTACACTCACCGCTACATGTGTACAGCTCCGCAGAATTAACAGCATTGTATTGAATGGCATTGCGGGTGTGAGTCGCGATAAGTCCCTGAAACTGCTCGCTCAGGTCACTGCTGGCAGATGAGCCTTCGCCACGGACAGCCCATCGAGAGCAGTGCCTTGTTAAATAGATGTTTATAATTACAGCAGGAAATACCCAGTGAGCTTGCAAGCTCTGGAAGCGGTATTCCTGCGATACAACAAACACGCGAATTTACGAAAATCAATGAAAAAATAAAAATCGCAACGAACCACAAAAACGTTAAGTAAATATTTACACGTAGCATTGCACGAGACATAAGTGACCAAATAGATAAATAATACACAGTTGTAAAAACTGTTCCACACTGCGATGGGAAAACATTATTGGAATAAACTAATTGAATTAGCCACCTCTGGATTTCAAGAACAGCGTGCGACCTACTACACGGCTGCAGCGCATCCTGCTCCGTCAAACTCCGAACGAATTAAAATTCTAATTAACTTTTCTCATAATTAACATTGTATCTTATTTGCCGGTGTTAAGATTGCCAATGGGAATACGTTTGTTCCCCGGTCTCAGCGGGTTCCGCCGCTGTGAAGGAACGGCGTCGCGAGCCGATATAAAAGCAAAGTGCCGACAGCCACGGTGATGAGCAGCCCTTGTATGTTTTGTTCCTTAACTCAATAAATAAATCTGAGACATTAAAGCAATTGCCTCCATCGGCTAGCGGAGCGTGAGCGTCTTCTGCGAATCTAAATCAAATTAAAAAAACAAGCACATTTACGCGTTCGCAAAAATACATTATCGTGATGGTGGCTCTTCAGGGCTGTTCTTTCGGGATAGCTGTGTCACTGAGCGACCTCCATCTCTCCCTCGGGGCGTTTCGCCTACCACGTTGGAAGCATCGTGAGACGTTCTCGTGATGCTTCTAACGTGGGAGGCACAACGTCGCGAGGTAGAGAGGAAGAGCGGTCAGTGACACGGCTGTCCCGAAAGAACAGCTCGCAACTTGTAAACAGCACTCGCCTTAACAGTCTGTTAAAGGCCATATGGGGGTGTTCTAAACGTACGTGCCTGTGTGTAATGTGAACCTCTGAGTCGTCCCTTCTCTCCGAGAAATACGTGGGGCACATCACAAGTCTAACTTTCTCTCTCACTATTTAGAAATATCGTTTTCTTTTCCCATCAAACAGAACTCGTTCAACGATTACGAGAGACAAATTCGTGAAAGTGGCAGAATGTGCCTCGACACGACGTTTCACAGGTTTCACTAGATATTTTGCAGAAAGCACACAAACGTACAAATGTACCAAAAGCATGTGATTCAATTCTTCTGTACAGAACCGGCAGACTCACACATCGCTCCACAGGTGCCCCCCAAAAAAAAGATAGCGGCTGGAACTGAAATTGGAAAATCAAGCAGCCGAAAATGAGCAATGCCTAGATGGTTTAGACCATTATCGTAAAAGTAAAAAAATATAATAAAGAGAATGCGAGACCCGGGGATTCGTCACCGCGTTAAAATGTGAACAATATCGAGTGGAAAACAACACGGGCGCTAACTGTTGAGCAATCGGATGAGGGTCGGTAACGGCTGTATTTTCTTGAAATGTGTCGGGACGGCCGATCAGTGTCCCCAGCCACCCCACGCTGTGATAAAAGACTGTGACCTTCACATAGTTTCTTGGCATCAGCCAATTATATGGGGGTTTTTTTTCCCTCTCTCAGCACCAGGTAGGCTTTGTAGCTTTAAAGAACCTGTAAACTGTGTGACCAAAGCAAATGGCTTGCAAAAGCCGTGACCGGTGACACTGCTGCTGGAAAATATTTAATCATTCGTTCATTTTCAGAAACCGCTTAATCCTCTTCAGGGTGCACGGTGAGCCGCAGGGTATCCCGGCTGACGCAGGGCGCAAAGCAGGGCTATACCCAAGACGGGACGACAGTCTGTCACCGGGACAATTTAGTCAGCAGGCCTATTAGCACCTATGCAGCGGATGAGTGGCGCGGCGAAAACGCACGCGGGCACGGGGATAACATGCAAACTCCACACAGAAAGGCACCCGAGCCAGGATTCGAACGCGGGAGCTTCTTGCTGTGAGGCGGCTGTGCCAACTCACCGCGCTAACGTGCTGCCCCGGCAAAATATTAAATCTATACAAATTGAGTTTGAAACGATGGTGAGCGTTGGATGCATTTTCTCCATCGCCGACAAATATTGTCAAATATTATGGGTGGGTGAGATGGATCCTATATAAATTGTCCCTCGGCTGGTCACCTGTGGTGGGTAACTCCCACCTCTTCATGATGTCCTGGTCAGCGTGGAAGAGTAGGCCTTTCTATCGGTCTTCCACCAACAACGGTATGAGTCAGTTATTTTCAGGGCTGAACTAAAACCACACTGACTGGCTGTTGCTGATTAGTTTTCCATGGCTATAAAAGTAGGATAGGCTGCTTGCCACATGCAGTAAACTGAATATGACCTTAACATGAAAGTGGGCAATTGCCCGCTCTGACATACATATAGCAATTTATTGCAAAATACAGACCTGCATTATTAATGCACAGTACAAGGAATGTCTTTAACGAAATGTTACTCCAGTTTTCTCCCACGGGCCACTCATTACTGGATTTGGCCAAAACATCCCAATGCAAGACTCTTATATAAAAAAAAAAACTAGTTCGAGGCCATCCTCTATAAACAAATGGCATTTATTATTAATGTTGTTATTGTTTATTAATTCGTCCCGAAATTTGATCCCAATTCTGGGATCGTCACCACGTCATGGAAGGAGGGATGCATCCGTATCTGATGGTTTGCTCTTCAGAGCTGTTCTTTCGGGACAGTCGTGTCGAGAGAGGGAGATCGCTCGAGGCAAAACGCCCCCCGGTGCCCTGTGACGGACTAGCGTCCCATCCTGGGTATGGCCTTGCCTTGTGCCCTGTGTCTCCCGGGATATGTTCCGGCTCACCGCAACCCTGTACAGGATGAAACGGTTTCTGACACTGATGATGATGATGATTTTTTTGCAAAGTGTTGCACGTCCCAGTGTTATTTTGCATTTTTGGTTTGTATTGAATCCCAACCCGCACACCGACCGAGCCTGGATAGTTAATGTCCACAGCATTCTCACCTTCACACAAACACACTAGCTCCACCACCCCCAGAGAAGATGTTACTAGTCTGCACACCAGGTGGTCGGGGCGCTGCAACATTTGAATTCCAATGCCCTGCTTAGCGGTCTGCTCCACGCGCTTGGCATGCCATATGGCTGTGCCACGGCAAAACAAAGGCAGTCACTGCTTAATATTTGCCAAGTGTATGCAGCTCGTGGTCTATGCACTTGCCTGTGTGCCGAGTTTATCAGTCGCCTGCTAACACGACGCTTGGTGTTGACGGCACAGAGCCGATCCGATGAAGGCATCTAATAATAATAATTTTACATTTAGAACGACTCAGAGGCGTAGCGAGGAAAGCGCAGAGAGGCGGAGGAGGAGGCAGCCAGGCGGTTTACCGGCGCCATATTGCCACACACTGCTTTATAAATATTAGAATGTTATCGGTCAATTAATTAATTAATTAATGAGTATCTTTTTAAGTTGTGGGAGGAAACCGGAGAGCCCGGAGGAAACCCACGCAGAACAGGGGGAGAACACACAAACTCCACACAGAAAGGCGCCCAAGGCAGGGATCGAACCTGCTCGGGTAAGACCATCCTTTCTGCGAGGCAGATGTTAACACTGCGCCACCCTGCCGCAGTGATAAAAATCTGCAATTAAGTTTTGTTTTATATCTGTCTATCCATCCATGGTCAGAAACCGCCTTGTCCTGTTTAGGGTTGCGGTGAGCTGGAGCCTATCTCGGCAGACACGGGGCGTAAGGCAGGGCTATACCCAGGAAAGGACGCCAGTCCATCACAGGGCACCGGGGGCATTTTCTCCGCAAGCCAATTAACCAATGCAGCAGCATGTCTTTGGTGTGTGGGAGGAAACCGGAGTGCCGCGCGTAAACCCTACGCGGACACGGGGGGAGAACATGCAAACGCCACACAGAAAGGCACCCGAGCCGGGATTGGAACTCGGCTATTTCTTGCTGTGAAGCTGCAGCGCTACCCTATTTATTCAAGCTTTTATTATTTAACGGCGTGCCGCGTAATTAATATCACCCGCTTGAAGAAACCTGGGGGAAAAAACCTGTTAAATCCCGAAAAAAAGACACGTGTACCCTTTACAATTTAAAGATGTCACTAAACGCGGGGGCTCACCCGCCACATCTCATCTGTGACAATCCGCCTGTGACGTGACCAAGGCTAAAGCCTCCCTGTTATCCTCGGATAAGAGAAGAGAGGTTAAGAGTGTGGGGGTGACGCAGTGAGTAACGCTGGTTGCCTCACAGCAAGAAGCGACCCGGTTTCGAATCCCGCCTCGGGTGCCTTTCTGTGTAGAGTTTCCATGTTCTACCCGTGTCCGCGTGGGTTTTCGCCGGGCACTCCGATTTCCTCCCACAGACATGCTGCTGCACAGGTTAATTGCTCTGCTGACTCAATTTCCCCCGGTGCCTTGTGATGGACTGGCGTCCGATCCTGTGAATAGCCCTGCCCTGCCCTCCACCCTGTATCTAACGAAATAAGAGGTTTCTGACAATGAATGAATGATGAATGCATTACTGGTCGGCAACTTCATTGACATATGAATTCTAACCGTTCAGAACAAATTAGTTTGACACATTTAATTTACTTAATGACTGGTAAAAACACGTTACGGGATTTAAAGTCCAATGTACATATTGAAACAGCAGTTGGTTTGGGACCTCAAAGGGCCCAAGCTTTTTCTGCCATATGTCAAGGTAAAGCGATGCAGCACTCTTTCATTCCTACGTGAATATCTCTCTTTTTCTACGTTGTGGCAGAGACGTTCCTGATACGAGCATGTTAAACATCAGGACACTCGTTAGTTTTTTTCAGTCTGATTCTGCTGATGAGATCCAGGGAGGTGAAACCGAGCCAGAATGGTCGAGTAAGGAGACGATTAATAATAATAATAATTTAACATTTTTAACGCGCACATATTCATTCACTGTTGAGGGTACTCATACGACGAGAGAACGACTCAGAGGCGTAGCGAGGAAAGCGCAGAGAGGCCGAGGAGGCAGCCAGGCGGTTTTTGCTGGCGCCATATTGCCACACACTGCTTACTATATAATAATAATTCAATTTATATAGCGCCTTTCACCCGAGGGTCACAAAGCGCTGCACAAGGGCCGCCAAATAATTGATGTGAATATTATACATACTATCACAATAAAACATCCCGTTACATATATGTTTCAGATTGAAATAATAAGTGATGGAACAAAAAACCCGTTGCGAGGTAACAACATCGGCCTCTGTGACGTTACCGGCAACAGCCACGCAGCAAACCGCATCAATAAAAGCAAACAACGCGGCACAACAGGAAATGGCCACCCCCCCTCAACCCTCTATTTGCGAAGCAATGTTGTAAGTTGGGGGTTTGCTTTACATGCTCCCGATTCGCTACGGGTTTCAACGGCAGTTGAATGCACACGGGCGGCGAATATCGATTGCGAC
This sequence comes from Geotria australis, assembly GCA_036362915.1. NCBI lineage: Eukaryota > Metazoa > Chordata > Hyperoartia > Petromyzontiformes > Geotriidae > Geotria > Geotria australis. The sequence continues at coordinate 2,246,894 of JAZEWU010000052.1, read as the reverse complement.
CGGTCGGTTGGCGGTGCGGCCTCTCTCCAGTGACCTTGATTTACACAGCGACCACGCAGCTACGGTGGCCCTGGCGGAGGCCCGCTCAGTCCCATTGCACGTATCGTCACCTTTCGCAAACATTCAATGCACGCGCGTTGCCATCGATTTGGAGCCACGCGTACCTTCATTTCGAGCGGGCAATAATAATAATAATAACACGAATCGATGAGATTGATGTGCCACAAAATCCCCAACACGTTCGTTACGCACTTCAAGATGTCAGGTAAGTACTTGGTGTTGCGCTGCGAATTCTACCAAGCACTTCGAGGCCGAGCTGAAAGACAACGATGTCCAGAAGCTAGCCATCGTGCTTCGAAGAATCGCAAAGAAGAAGAACAACCTTGTATTTTTATTTTTTTATTCCGTCAATGTTGTGGAATGCCGTATGGTGTAAATTATTGTGTTTTTGCTTGGTTAAGTTGCGATTTTTACGTATTTTTATCTTTTGGTAAATTCGCGTGTTTGTTGCATGGCAGCAATTCCCAAGTGGTGTCTCCGTCGCACCGCTTGCTGTGCCGGATGACGGATTCGCGACGCGCGACGCCAGAACTGGATTTTCGGGAGCGTGGAATCACAGCAAGAAGTGCCCGGGTTCGTATCCCGGCTCGGGTGCCTTTCTGTGTGCCGTTTGCACGTTACTTCCCGTGTCTGCTTGGGTTTTCGCCGGGTTACTCCGGTTTCCTCCCACAGACCAAATACATGCTGCTGCTGCATACGTTAATTGGCATACGGACTAAATTTCCCCTGGTGCCCTGTGATGGACTGGCGTCCTATCCTCGGTATAGCCCTGCTTTCCACCCTGTGTCTACCGGGATAGGCTCCGGCTCACCGCAAACCTGTATAGGATTAAGAGGTTTCTGACAATGAATAATGAATGGATGGATTCAGCAAATTCAGCGAAACGCTGAAACATCCTGCCAAACAACACACACTCAGGCACAAGCCCAAATCACACATCGTGGGAGTTACAAGCTGTAGTTTAGATTAAAAGCCAAACTTGAATTTGTTCTCGAGAGTTTTCCAAATCCCGCCTTCGGCGGAACACGATCGATGATGGTAATTTAAGAGTTTCTACTAACCATTGCTTTGAAACGGACAAATTCAATTAGGAGACAACAGTAAACATTTACGTATCTGCAGTGTGGATGCTCTCTGCCCACCCACGGTGTGTTTAAGCGGCGCCACTTGGGGGGTACATTATGATTGAAGATGATGTCCGAAGGGAGATGCAGCCAATGTCAGCTCGATTAACATCAGGGTGGATTTTTTTTTTCTCCGAAACGTAATCGCGAAATTGCATCTCTCACTGCTTACCACTTTATTACCCACACACGCACTCACACAAAGGTTCCCCGCATAGCCTTAAGAGGCTTTTGGGGAAAGTCCTGTTAGCTCACCCTCCCTCCCTGTCTCCCTCCGTGTTTGTCTTTAGGGAAGTGACGGCCATCTTAGGGGACGCTGGCAGATTTTTGCCGCTCTTAAGATTGACAGTTTCACGACCTTTCAGTATATTCAAAGCAACCTTAATCATTTTTTTTTTCATTGTTGACATGCCGTTCTCTGCACGGCCCTTGTGCAGCGCTTTGTGACCCTCGGGTGAAAGGCGCTATATAAAACACAATTATTATTATTATATGAAGGCCGGCGTGGCACACAAGAGGGTGGGTGACCAAGCACCACGCCCGGACACCTTTGTCTCCCTAGTCACGATTATTAGACACTCGAAGAGGCTCAGAGACTGGTTCGGATAATCATCACTGGTATTGGCCACAAGCGGGATTCGAACTCGGGTTGTTTGGTTCGTAGCGCAGAGCGCCAACCTCTACCCAACTACTCCAAAGACAAAGATCCCCCGTGTAGCCTTAACAGGCTCTAGGGTCAAGTGACGTAAGCGAGCGCTTATGAAGGCAGACACGGTACACGAGGTGGTGGGCGGCCAGCACCAGGCCCAGACGCCTTTGTCTCCCTAGTTGCAATGTTTGAGGTTGAGTCGACCTAGGAGGGGACCAGGTCAGGCTCGGATAATCACTATTGGTGTTTGCCGTGACCCGGCCTTAAACTCGGGTCATAGCCAGGTTTGTCGCCCAGCGTGCTAACCACCGAGCCACCGCTCCCCACGTTTACACACCCACACACACGTTCGAACATACACGCCAGACTTTCATCGACGCAAAGGGACACTCCGTCTCGACACAAATATCCCCCCCCAAATTTGTTTTTACATTAATTGGGTTTCACTTGCAGTCGCGATGACAAGAACAAACGCTCCGCGCTTCGAAGCCACGCTTCGCCACGGAGCCTCAGCGATTCCGTGAGTATCGGCGAATCCGGTCTTTGGCACATTACTGCCGATGTTGTAATGGTGTTGTTTATGTCACCCATGGGGGGCTTTGCCGCACGGTGGCTAGCGCCGACGCAGCTCGCCTTTAGGACCGAGAACACCGCAGGGCTTAGGGAATTGCTATTGCTTCCCGAGGCTGATTTAACACCAGCGCGCGGAGGTATGAAGTTCTGCCAGTAAATGACAAAGGCCAGAATTGGTGAGGGGAAATTGATGTCAGAGCCATTGGCTATGGTGTGTGTAAAGGGAATTGAAGCCCTATAGTGTTCTTACCCTGTTTTTTTTTTCACGGAAGGCTTGCTAAAGCATGTAAAATGACATTAGGACCCCCCCCCCGCCCAAACAATGCGGTCCCTTTTGTGTTTTGTCACAATCCATTTTGGCTGAGCGGAGACAGTACTTGACTTGAAATACTCACACCTCTAGATATCCTAAATGGCCCTATGAAATGCATTTTCCAGGCACAAGTGCTGGATATATATGAAGTGTTTGTCTTCCATGTCTTCTACTTTGCGATTCTTCGAAGCACGATGGTCAGCTTCTGGACATCGTTGTCTTCCAGCTCGGCCTCGAAGTGTTTGGTAGAATTCGCAGGCAATACCAAGTATTACCTGACAGGTATCGCGACGTGAACGCTTCTACCTTGACCCCCGTCAAGGTAGTCGGGGGTCCCTGTTACGGCAGCAATAACTACTGATGTGTTCACTGCAGGTAAAGGTGCAGCCCTGAAACCGCTCGCTCACAGCACTGACGGCGTGAAAGGTCTTCACAAGAGGCAGCCGCTCGAGCGGGTACTTGGCCTACTCTTCCACGCTGGCCAGACGTATAGGAAGATATGAGAGAACCCCAGAGGGAAAAGTAAGCCAGTACGGTCCGGTACGGCGAATCGGTATTAAAAACTTTGCCGAAGCATCGGGTACAGTACAGGCTGGAAGAAGGATTTCGATGCGACTGTACCGGTAAGAAATTAAAGTTACTCTCACCCCCGGAGTACCCACACTTTACCCCACCGCACGCCACCTGCCAAACGATTTACTCGGCCAGACAGAGACCGTGTTCTCGGTAATTTGGCGCCAAGAGAACCGGCGCGCAATCCTCCAGCGTGCCAACTGGTTTCCGACGACGCAGCACGGCTCTTAAAATGTATAATTCAAATGTTGAACCCCGCACGTGCCGTCTCGTGCGATTCGTACTAAGAGGACATCTGTTTTGCAGACTTCACATGATTAGCCGCGGTAAGAATGTTTAATCTCCGCGTCGACTTTAAATTGGAATTACGCCGCGATGGTGCTGCGGTAAGTACCTGGAATTGTATTTTTTTTTGTCAAGAAATCACTTGAACATTTTTTTATTGTTTTTTTTTTCTAAAGCGACGCGCGTTATATCAGCGCCATTTCACCCATCGCCCGATTAACACGCGTCCTCGTGATCCAGCTATCGGGACCCGTCTTAGCAAGCTGGCGATGTTAAACGGTAAATTGGTAAACCCTGGTAACGGCTGCCGCTGGAATCTTGGCAATCAGCTGAGTGCCAGGAGCAAACGCACAAATAGCTACGGCACACGCCTAAGTACATTTCACCCGCGTTTCACAGAGAAAGAGGTAAATTCGAGGCGCTGCAATTCCTCGGTTGCTTGTTCTCACAAACTACCGGTAAAAAACCTTGTATGGATTTTTTTTATATATCATCTGTATATTGGCTAAAAAAAAGGTGACCAGCACCGCGCCCGGCCGCCTTTGTCTCCCTAGTGGCAATGTTTACACACCGAACTAGGTACTCATTTGATGCTTAGTCAATCTAGTGGAGGCCCAGGATGGGGTTATTAAAATCGGTAAATGCAGGAAAACCTCTCATGTTGAAATTTTTTTTATATTACAAGATGTTAACCTTTATGGCTAAAATACACGTGTTAAGATCTTAAAACACGAGACACCGTTCACAAAGTTTCCAGATTACTGATGCTAGGTTTGTCACGACTCGATTCATGACGGTTGCTCTTCAGAGCTGTTCTTTCGGGATAGCCGTGTCACGGAGCGCTCTCCATCTCTGCCTCGCGACGACGTTTCGCATCCGACGTTGGAAGCATCACCAGGCGCGGGAAACAAACGGGGCAGGCGCGTCGCAGCCGCGGGTGTTGCAGGAAAAAAGTGGGGGGGATGGAATCATGTTTCTGTGAAAGTGCGGGTGTCGCAACATACGATACGAGACTACTTCATTAAAAAGTGGAGGGGGATAGAATCATGTTTCTGTGAAAGTGCGGGTGTCGCAACAC
>JAZEWU010000052.1:2199915-2211610 GCA_036362915.1 Geotria australis | reverse complement strand
TGTCCTATAATTTATCCATATTGCTTGACTCTCAGTTAATCTGTCTTGATGTTGTTGACATGCCCTTCTCTCCACAGCCTTGTGCAGCGCTTTACGACACCTTGGGTGGAAAGGCGCTCTATAAATTGCTATTATATTATCGGCCACTTAATTAATGAGCGAGCGATGATTTGAGCGCGATCGTGAGAGAAGGCCGCCGCTCGGGGGAGAAGAGCTTCATCCAGCAGCGGATCGATCAGGGCCAATTGCAATGATGCCGAACCACGGAAGCCTCGCTCTAATAAAGCCATGTGCTCCTACCAATAACCGCCATCAGAGACGCGAGCCTTCAAGAATCGCGCGAACACGTGTAACAATTGATCACGACATCAACGGGCGGCCCTCCACCCGGATGAAATCAATTAAAGATGCAAATCCTGGTACGGAGCTCCTGTTAGATTAAAAACAAATCTCGTCGCTGAGCCGATGCAAGATTCCTGTGTTTTTTTGTTGGCTATTTACTTCAGAAAATCTAATTTGAAAGCTCCCCCAGTGATAGTTCAGTAGCTCCGTTGCACGAGAGATGTAAGACACGGCGTTGCGCCCCAAGGGATCGTGCCCTAAAAACGTAAGCTCTCAACAGAAATTGCAGAGGAGTCTTCTCAGGTTTTATATAAACTGGAAGGTGGCGCGGTGAGTAGCGCTGGCGCCTCACAGCAAGAAGCCCCAGGGTTCGAATCCCGGCTCGGGTGCTTTTAATAATAATTTTACATTTATAACGCGCACATATTCATTCGACGAGAGAACGACTCAGAGGCGCGCGGAAAGCGCACAGAGGCGGAGGAGGCAGCCAGGCGGTTTGCCGGCGCCATATTGCCACACACTGCTTCCTATATATTATGATGTTATCGGCCAACTAATTAATGAGTGGTTTTTTTTATTGTGGGAAGAAACCGGAAAACCCGGAGGAAACCCACGCGTAACGGGGACGAGAACACATAAACTCCGCACAGAAAGGCGACCTAAGGCGGGACTCGAACCGCCTCGGTGAGCTATGAACCTATTTTTAACGGTTGCCCAGCGGAGGTGTGGGGGGGCGGTGAACAAGTTAGAATATCTCAGGGCACGCTCCTGCGATGCATTACCATAAGCGCTGTTACACTATTGCACTTCATTATCTCCAGGGCTTGCAAGCTCACTGGGTATTCCCTGCTGTAATCGTATACATTTATCTATGTAAAAGTATACGTTTATCTATGTTTCTTGCTGTGAGGCGGCAACACTACTTACTGCGCCACAGTGCCGCCTCAGAGGAAGTGTACCGGCCTTCAGAGTGAAGCGAGCCTTATGTGACACTGTGTGTGTGTGTTTGATACAGTTGCTGAGCACAGGCGCAAAGAGACAAATGTACCAGGCAGGCCGGCAACTACCAAAGCAGTACTGTAATGGGTAAGAAATGCAACAGACTTCCTGAACAGAGCGAGGTTATCAGAGCTCGGGAAAGTGACACGATAGGAGGCACTTCCAAAGTGGAGCAGTGTGTGATTTAACAAGCGGAGAGAATAGTGTTGCGACCCCACGGTGTGGTGAGTGAGTGCGTGAGAGAGAGAGAGTAAGTGGATGGGCGAGTGAAGTGGACGCGTGGGTGAGTTAGGTAGGTTATTGTGACCCACCGTCTTGTGGTTGAACACAGCGTGCATGAGTCAGTCTCGGGGATAAAGTCCTCAAGATGAGAGGGAGAGCAATCAGTGATTCAATTTTAAAAACATGGCCCCGGGCCTCACAGTGGTTAATGACGATCTTCTGACGTCTGTAACAAGGATTTGAACTCAACGACTTCCGGGCGACACGATGGCGCGGTGAGTAGCGCTGCCGCCTCACAGCAAGAAGGTCCCGAGTTCGAATCCCCGACTCGGGGGCCTTTCTGTGTGGAGTTTGCACGTTCTCACCGTGTCCGCGTGGGTTTTTGCCGGGCACTCCGGTCTCCTCTCACGGTCCGAAGACATGCTGCTGCCTAGGTTAATTGGCCTGCGGACTAAATTGGGCCAGGTGCCATGTGATGGACCGGCGTCCTATCCAGGGGTAGAGCCCTGCCTTGCGCCCTGTGTCTGCCGGGATAGGCTCCGGCCTACCGCGACCCTGTACAGGATTAAGCGGTTTCTGACAATGAATGAATTACCTTCCGATAGCGAGCGGCTTGCTCCGCCGCTGAGCCACCCGGCCAGTTAAAGAAAGAAACCGAGTCATAGTGTCGTGCCATCCTTTGTGTGGGTCCTGAAGCAAATTGCCCCCTGTTGCAGCCCGGGCCTCTGGGCAGCCCAATTATTCAAACGAGCCCGATGATCCAATGTGCGGCTAATAGGTCGTCACAGACACCTGCCGAGACGTCTCACGGCTTTATGCCGGACCTTTGCACTACCGTCGCTGCCGCAGGAGGAACCCCGGAACCTTGTGATTTCACCTCTGGATTGCATACGTTGTTTTCGCGTTGGTTAGTCAGTACGTTTGTTGTATCTGAGGAATCCCGCTTCCAGAGCTTGCAAGCAGCTCACCGGGTATTTTCTGTAGTAATAATAAACATCTATCGATCTAAGCTTACCTCGGCTCACCTCTGTGTTCTTCCCTCTACCAACCCCCCCAGCGAATCCCATCCTCGGCCCCTCCAGGTGCGACTCCGCCCCTCCAGGTGCGACTCCGCCCCTCCAGGTGCGACTCCGCCCCTCCAGGTGCGACTCCGCCCCTCTTGGTGCGACTCCGCCCCTCTTGGTGCGACTCCGCCCCTCCAGGTGCGACTCCGCCCCTCTTGGTGCGACTCCACCCCTCCAGGTGCGACTCCGCCCCTTGCAGGTGTTGCTCCGGTTTCTTCCGTTTCTCCGTCTCTTTGCTCGCCAGGTGCTGCCCCCAACCCGCTTGCAGAGAAAGCCGATCTTCTGTGCTCAGTAACGAGCCCCCTCTGCTCACACCGAATGAATCTATATCGGAGGCGCACACATTATCGCGGCGTGCACGGATCGCGTGTCTCCCGAGTTGGCTCTCTGTCTCTCTGCGGAATCGCGAGGTACACGCCGCCGCAGCCAGAACCTCTTCACTCCGGCAAAAAATAAAAAAAAAACTTGGTAACGGATGCTGGATCTCACCGACGTGTTAACCCGCGTGTGTTAATATTCGACTCACCTGCAATCCCCCTGTGTCACGGTGCTCGGAATTCCACGCGTCGCAAGCTCCCAACGCCGGTTTAGGTGTTAACGCGGTTTAAAAGATCCCCTTAATTATGAAGCTGCGAGGCGGCGGCGTGCCCAATCGCGTTCATCCTGCCTCCGAGGCCTCCCTCGCGACCTCGAACGTCGCTCGTTAGTTCTGCACGGCTCTCGCCCGTTGAGATGGGCCGGGCGAGGTAGGCAACATCAGGTCCTGAGAATGGGGCTGCACCTTTACCTTCACCGCCGAGACAGCGCACGCGGTGGAAATCAATAACAACTGGAAATGGCAGCTGGCTGTAAAATCCAGTCAAATAAGGGAGCCGCCTCTGCTCACATCGGGCATTTCCAGCTGCCAAGTGAAATGATAAAATCTGTTGCAGCTGATGGTTAATGGTATAAAGTTACATTTATCTTGTTAATTAACCAAAATACCATATGCTCGTATCTGCCACATCACTGTGAGGAAGTGCAGCATAATTCGTGGGTGTTCTTACACATTTGCATTAAAAGTTTTAACATTACAGCCGATCGTGCTCATGTTTGTTGTTGCATTATTTTTGTAATTTACTTTTTTTTTCATAATCCAAATACTTTACGTAGCTTGGAATGTTTATTTTGTCTCCAATTATCACTAAGTGGCACGGTGGCGCGGTGAGTAGCGCTGCCACCGCACACCAAGGAGGACCCGGGTTCGAAAGCCGCCTCGAGTGCCTTTCTGTGTAGAGTTTGCATGTACTCACCGGGTCCGCGTGGGTTTTCGCCGGGCACTGCGGCTTCCTCCCACGGTGCAATGACATCCTGCTGTGCATCGGTTAATTGTCCTGCTTACTAAATTCCCCTCGGTACCCTGCGATGGACTGGCGTCCAATCCTGGGTATAGCACTGCCTTGCGCCCCTGTGTCTGCCGTGATAGGCTCCGGCTCACCGCAACCCCGTACAGGACGAAGCGGTTTCTGACAATAGATGAATGGACGGGCTTTGAAGCTGGGGGGGGGGAAGAATACGCGTTGAAGGCATACTTCCGTACGTACGCACGCCCTAATAATACCGTCAGCACACTGCAGGCCATATCCAACTCGTACATCATACACAATGGAGCACATACCCTTTTAGATACCGGATAAATAATTCATCCCCGTGGCGAAGATATCCCTGCATGAACCATGGCATTTGCCAATTAGTAAATGGTATTTAGTTCTCTGGAGCTATGGAAGAAAAAAAAAACCTGGCAATCCTGTGATGTGTACCAGGTCGGAGCATATGTTATATATAATTTAAGACATTCCTGGCTGCTTTGGTTACCTCAGACAGCCCGAGATTTCTCAACCCCCGCCCTAGCCACCCGATCTCTGCGCTTTCATTTGCATGTTCTTCGACACTGAAATATTAATGATTACATTAAAGGGCAGGTCTGAAGGAAAGTTTCAAAGCTGCGGCTATCATACAGAGTCCGTGTGGAAGATGTGCAATTAGAGCCTAAATAAGTAATACATCTCTGCGATATAGGGCGCCTGCACGGCCGGTGGGTACGAATAGAAGTGTCTTAAAGCCGTACAAAGTGCAAGCAAATGCCGGGTCTGCTGTTGAGGTTTCGCCTTATTTATTTTGATGTGGGCGGCACGGTGGCGTAGAGGGTAGAGCTGCCGCCTCACAGCAAGAAGGTCCCGGGTTCGAATCTCGGCTCGAGGGCCTTTCTGTGTGAAGTTTGCATGTTCTGTTAAGGGTATTCGCCGGGCACTCGGGTTTCCTCCCACCGTCCAAAGACTGGCTGTCAGGTTAATTGGCGTACTGACTAAATTTCACCAGGCGCCCTGCGATGGACTGGCGTCCCATCCTCGGTGTTCCCCTGCTTTGCGCCCTGCGTCTGCCGGGATAGGCTCCGGCTCACCGCGACCCTGTACAGGATTAAGCTGTGTCTGAAAATGGATGGATAGATTTTGATACACGCCCACAACTCGGCAATAGTGATAATAAATAGGGTTTATAACGCGTGGCACGTGTTCGTTCAATTGTTAAGGCGTTCGTTCTAAGGGAGAATGACTCAGAGGTGCGAGGAATCCGCAGAGAGGCAGGGAGGGTGGGGAGTGAAGTGAAGCCACGCGGTGAGCTGGCGCCAACCCGCCAGACACTGTATTCTATATAATAATAATAATTGATGTTCATAACGCGCACACATTCATTCAATGCGGAAGGTTTTAATTTGAAGACAAAACTACTCAGAGGCGTAGCGAGGAAACCGCAGAGAGGCGAATTTGGCAGCCGGGCAGGTTTGCAGGCGCCAACATATTGCCACACACTGCGTCATATAAATTATGATGTTATCGGCCAATTAATTAATGGGTTTTTTTTAACTTGTGGGGGGAAACCGGAGAACCTGGAGGAAACCCACGCAGGACACGGGTAGAACACACAAACTCCACACGGAAGGGTGCACGAGGCGGGAATCAAACCGCCTCGGGCAGGACTTTCTTGTGGTGAGGCGAAGATGTTGCCACTGTAAGTGTTCTTCGAATGGCGCTAAGTGAGCGTGCGAGGAAATGAAACGCGCAGACAGCGGTGTCCGACAAACATTTACGACAAACGTTTCAAAGCCCCGTCTCGCGCCCTGTATCTGCCGGGATAGGCTCCGGCTGACCGCGATCCCTGTACAGGATTAAGCGGTTTCTGACAATGGATGGATGGACGGGTTTCAAAGCACCCGCTTGGTCGCTCCGACGTTTATCAGGGAAAGTGTTTCCACCGCAAAACTGGCGCCGGTCACACCGTGGGCGAGTTTGGTATGACTTTCATTTAAAGCGGAATCGATAACTCTCAATCCATCAGTCATGCTTAGCCACAAGGGCCAAATGAGGCTCTGCGGCGACCTTTTTGAGGAAGATTCCCCCGTGGGAAGAGAGGGACGGTCGTGGAGAGAGGCGACGCCTGGGGAGGTGACTCAATGTCAGCAGAAACGTCGCGACACATTCTCACGGCCGCTTACAAAGCAGGCTGGCCCGGTTCACCGATCGGTCAAGTTGGTAGGGCTCAGATTCTAACATCTCACAGGTTTGGTTTAAATGGACGCCGGTTTTAGTAGACCCGGTTTTGGGTGGCAGGGTGGCGCAGTGGTAACATCTCATTCATTCATTCATTGTCAGAAACCGCTCAATCCTGTACAGGGTTGCGGTGAGCTTGAGCCTATCCCGGCAGACACTGGGCGCAAGGCAGGGCTATACCCAGGATGGAACGCCAGTCCGCCATAGGGCACCGGGGGCAATTTAGTCCGCAGGCCAATTTACCGATACAGCAGCAGCGTTTATTTGGACTGTGGGAGGAAAGCGGAGTGCCCGGCGAAACCCACGTAGACACGGGGAGAACATGCAAACTCCACACAGAAAGGCACCCTTGCCGGGATTCGAACCTGGGGGCTTCTTGCTGTGAGGCGGCAGCGCTACTCACCGTGCCGCTCATAATAATTAAGAATGATAATTTAACTAATGTAGTGTCCAATGAGAATCGCTCTCCATAGCTCTTATTTCGGAATTAACGTGTCGAGTGATCCTTCCCTCTCTTTCGCGACGTTTCGCCTCCCACATTGGAGGCATCGTCAGGCAACCATGCGCAACCTTTGAATTCAACTTTATTGTCAATCCTGCCATATGGACAAGACATATCGAGGATCGAAATGTTGATTCTCTCAGACCTCGGTGTTTGTTGGCAGATACATGGAAACAACAAAGGTTTAAAAATTCTGGGGTAACAAAATACAGCCATAACTCGCCCAACGTCACCAACCGGCACCAAAAGCTGTGACGCAACCCGGTTCCCGACGCAAACCGGACGCAATGCCCCCCCCCAAAAAACATGCCCCAAAATGAGGACGAACACCGCAAAACACCATAAACACCATAAAAAAACCAGCGCAAACAACGCGCGAAAAAAAATAAAACTATTTGATAAAACATTAAATAACACTAAAAACACATCCCAGCACACGGCGTAACTCATTTTTTCTACAGATGTCTTGTCACACATTTACCTAATACATCGGTCCCCAGACAGTCGATGCGCGATGTTGCACTGTACGCGAATTGCGCTAGTGGGTGTTTTTTTTTTTAAATATATTGGCTCAACAAAAATTACCGTTATGCTGTGAAAAAATTTGGCAGAACAATTGTGGAAAATGACTACGCACATCAGGCCCAAAAGCCTCGTGGCACATTCACAGACACTGCCTCCCCCTCTCGCCACACAGAAAAATCACCAGGGACAAATTCACGGTCATGCAGGCCGCATTAATATTGTCTCGGGATACATATTTTGTGTTTCCAATTATAATTTTTTGCTAATAAGTAAAATTACCGTTTTATGCCGTGCGCTACTAATGTGATAATACCGCAACGGTACAAAAGACGGCGACGGACTCGAATGAAGTTTATTGGTAGATTTATTTTTTTTACCTAAAATGCAATCTTACGAATTGTAATTAAGCATCATTACTTGTAATGTCTCATCGGCTTGTTACTCGGATTGCAGTGGATTTTTTCTCTGGTCATGTTCTTTTTGGTAAAGGCGAATTTTCAGTCGTTTTTCATTACAAGGGCATAGCGGTGAGTAGCGCTGCCCCCTCACAACCAGAAGGAGCCGGGTTCGATTCCCTGCTAGAGTGCCGTTCTGGGTATAGTCCTGCCTTGCGCCCGATGTCTGCCGGGATAGACTCCGGCTCACCGTGACCCTTGACACGATTGAGCGGTTTCTAACGATGGATCTTATGAATTGTAATTAAACATAATTATTTGTAAAGTCTCATCGGCTTGTTACTCGGATTGCAGTCGATTTTTTTCCTCTGGCCATATTCTTTTCGGTAACGGTGAATTTGCTGTCATTTTTAATTACAAAGTAAGTCAACACGTTCGAAGTGTAACGTATGCGCCGGATTAATTGAAAGCAATATTTTATTTGCAACCAATTAAGAAACCAATTAAGTGCGTATTTGGAAAGAATATCAATGCACACCGTAAACATCACACAGCGTAAACATATTTCACTCGAGCTAATAAAAGAAGGCACGCAGACAGCACTAGCGGCCTGATGCGGACTCAGTCGGTTATTATTTAAGCTGGAAGGAACCGTTGAGCTGTGTAGCTCTTTGTAACAGTTGTCCAACTCATAGACACACACAGACTCGTAGAGCGATTTGGTCGTTTAAAGATCTGGTGAAAGAATAGCTACGGGTACCTTTTTGTCAGTACACAGATGATGTACAAAGGAGGAAAAGTTTTACCATTTTTGGCATTAATACAAGTGTTTAAGGTGTTAAGACGTCATCTGAAAAAACAATTTTGCAATTAAAACATCAAACACAATGTGATCTGCAGTAAACTGAAAACTAATTCCGAGATTGGAGGTGTTAAATATTTAACAAGATCAAGAGAGGATAAAAACACTAAATTCAAAACATGGATACTTTTGAGAGAAGTGTTTTGGTGCATAAAGAAGCCCATTGCCAATCCATTACGAATGAAGGCCTTCCCATGGGATTTCGTTCGTGGGGAATGTTTGGCCTGCCTGATGTCGAATATCACTCGTTATTAATCTAATCGGGAGGCACGGTGGTGCTGTGACTAGCGCTGCCGCCTCACATCAAGAATGTAACCGTGTTCGAATCCCGGCTCGGGTGCCTTTCTGTGTGGAGTTTGCAGGTTCTCCCCGTGTCTGCGTGGGCAGAGGAATCGACGACTTTACGACTGTAGTCTAAACAGTTAGACCCGAGCTACTAATTGCATTGGTACTCGCATTGTCTGACAACTGCCTGCCTTTTTGGCAGCACTTGGCTAAGCACTGAGACCAGGCTGAAACGGAAGCTGTCTCTCGTGTTGGGCCAATTCAGTTGAAGGACAATGCATTTATCATAGCATCCGTTTGCATGTTTTTGCCACAAGCATGTAGTGTGGCTGCTTGCAAACTGGAACCTTTGCAAAAAAGGTGTCCATTTCGTGTTGTAAGATCTTAACACGTTTCTCATTGCGACTGTAGTAATAATAATAGCTTTTATAGAGCACTTTTCACCCGAGGGTCACAAAGCGCTGCACAGGGCTGCGGAGAAAACGGCATGCCAACAACGACAGAGAACGGAAAATCAGTAAAAAAAATTTTGGGGTTTTTTTATTTTTTTTATCCGAGCTGTGGAGAGAACGGCATGTCAGTGACATCAATACAGACTGTAGTACGCGACTAAAATTTTACGCGCTACACCAACGACGTTGGCACAAGGCGACGGTGAGCGAAGTCAACAGGGGGCGTACGGCCGAGACACGGGGAGAGGTTTAATCAGTGGCGATGCGGCAGTCAGACCCCGTAGCTTGGAGACGATTTTCCAAAGGGGGGAAGGAAGTAGGTAGATTAAACAAGAAGACCAAGGGGTATGTACAGCCCCGTGGGAGGCGGTAACAATGGGTGCCCTGCAACGGCAATACCGCGATCAAGTAGGGCTGGCAGCGCGATCAATGGTGTCAAAGGCAGCAACGAGGTCAAGGAGGAAAATAAATGAGAGAGAAGCAGCGGTGCAATCAGATGGCGGCGCGGCTGGCGTTTGCGACACGGCAGAAATACAGCAAATTCAGCAGCCTTCACGAACGCGGTAGTGTTTGCATGTGTGCCAAGGTGAACGTCGGTTCTGCTTGTGTTTGTATATGTTGGTATGTACGCAGTGGTGGAGGGCGGCACGGTCATGAAAGCCTACGGATTTAATTTTACGCCGGTGTATGTTGGAGAGGAAGACACGCTCGTCACGGCAACCCTGAAAAGGCACGCCTTGGGAGCGATTCGCATACAGCGAGCCGTGAAACCCGACATCAATACAAACCAATGTTTTAAACCTCAGAGGCGCAATTTAATCACAGTAATTTGCTGCGACTCTAATGCGTAAGTGGATTGATCATGGCTGCTGCTAATTACAGTGATTAATTGAAACAAGTATTATTATTATTATATCACGTGCTTATTGCTGACTGCGTTCAGACCATGAGCTCACCTCGCCTCACTTCACCACTTTACCTTGGTGAGTTTGCGTTGGTTAGTTCCAGCGGTTTGCCGTGTCGCAGGAATCCCGCACGCAGAGCTTGCTCGACACGGCTATCCCGAAAAAGAACAGCTGTGGAGAGCAACCGTCATGCAGCGAGCCGAGAAAAATCCAACATCAGTAGGATCGGAAGAACGCGGGGGATGGGGGGATGGGACGGAATAAGTGACTTTCCCAGAAACCCTGTAGGTCTCGGGGATAATGAACGTTGTCAGTAACTGGATCGCGGATAAGAGCAGTCATCCTTCAGTTTTAAACCAGAACATTTTCCCCCAAACACCTCAACCGTTTCCACATGCTTGACACGCAGCTGCGCTCCACAGGGGTGTCGCTAGTGGCTGACGGAGAGGCGTAACAGTCGTACACTGATTCTATAATTGGCTTGCGGAAGCTTGGCACTGTATTTTCGACGTGTTGACCCAGCTCGGTGGCACGCCAGGGAGTGCCGGGCGTGAACCCACGCGGACACGGGGGAGAACGCGTAAAGTCCACACAGAAAAGGCACCCGAGCCGGGATTCGCACCCAGGAACCTTCTTGTAGAATATCATTTAGAATATACGAGGTTTAACCCTTTCTGGCAATGAGAAAAAGTGGTAAGATCTTTAAACACGAAATGGACACCTTTTAATTTGCATGTTTTTGCCACAAGCATGTGTGGCTGCTTGCAAACTGGAACCTTTGCTAAAAGGTGTCCGTTTAGTGTTTAAAGATCTTAACACTTTTTCTCATTGCCGGAAAGGGTTAAACCTCGTATATATTATTTGTACAACGGCGAAAAAGGTCCACAAGTCTAAACAGCTTGACCCAGGAACCATCTTGTTGTGAGGCGGCAGCGCTACTCACTGCTACGCCACCGTGCCGCCGTACGTAAAACATTCTTTCATTAAATCGTGAGCCAGAATTCTTAACCATCGCTGGATAACTTCGCGGTGTTGCTGGTGGTGGCTTGGGCGCCTGTCAGAGGCGGAGTGGGGGGTTTCTGCGCCTAATAATTAATTTATCTGCGATTGTTAAATAATACATGGAATAGATTTGCCAAATTTAGCACCCAACAACATCAGTATTCTCAATTTACTGTCAGGAGACAATGTAAATACACTGAGAAAGGTGATGTCCTACAAGCGAAGCTGGCAGGATAATGTTAGAAGGCATGGAGAGGAAGAGGCAGTGCCAAGAGGACGGTTCTGGCAGTTTGAGTGTGGAGACGAAAGGTGATCCATTCACTTGCGCCTCTGCTGCTGTCTCATCATCATCCTCCTCATCTGCCGTTCCCGCTAGGGCTCCGTGCCGCACAGCGAGCCGGGTCAGCCCGTGTTTGTATCCATCCCCTCCCCTCGCTCTCCGACTTGGGGGAGGCCACGTGTGTACAGTGTCCTGTGAGCCGAGCCTTCCTGCGTTGTCATCCTGTAGGGTCGTCATGGCTTTTGTCGGGCTGTCGTGGGGTTAATTGGTTGT
>JAZEWU010000052.1:2189390-2199690 GCA_036362915.1 Geotria australis | reverse complement strand
ACTCCACACAGAAAGGCACCCGAGCCGGGATTCGAATCCAGGTCATTGTTGCTGTGAGATACTTAATCAGCCACCTTGCTGCCTGAATTAGTGAGTGTGTTTTAGCTGTGGGAGGAAACCGGAGAACAGGCGGATAACACACACAAGGGGGGAATCGAACCGCCTTGGACAGGACCTTCTGTCTGTGAGGCTTAGATGTTACCTCTGCGCCAACATGCAGTCAAGGTGGCGCAGCGGGTAACATCAGTGGTAACATCAGACGCATTCAATCTACGTGGATGTGGAGGCAATCGAACGAGGTTGCAAATGAGGGCAGAGCGTGTGGGGAAAGGTGGCGCCAGCTTTGAAAAGCTAAAAAAAAATTGGGTCTGAATTTATTTTTATCAGGTTCAATGTCACCTCTCATTTGAGGTCTTGTAATTATCCACAAGGCAGTTGGGGGGGGGTGGTTGTTGAATGTGATCACGGTGTTTATGAGCAGGCCATATATATAGTCACGCTCAAGCAGCCACACTTCATGATACAATAATGCAAGGTAATGATACGTACTATTGAATACATAGCAACACACTCATGCCAGCACACACGCATACAAAAACAGCCGCTCACAGACTGCTGCGGAAGGTGATGTTAGCGAGTATCTATGAAGGCTGCCTGTGTCTCCGCAGCAGGTGACGTTTTCACACCGCGCCAGCTGTTAATTTCAGGCTGAGTCAGTCAGTGAGTTAACAGCAATTAAAAAAACAACTCACTAATATAAAAAATAAAATCTCAATTAGGGGCGGCACGGTGGCGCGGTGAGTAGCCGGATAATCGTGGCTGGTGTTCTCGCCGTGAGCGGGAATCAAACTCGGAACTCCCGGGGTCTGTAACGAGGCGCGCTAACAGCTGCGCCACAACTCGCCACGTATGAACGCGTGGCACCACTGCACACGATCTTATGAGCACGCAATCACAAGCCTTGTGTAAAGCCCAAACCGCTGTAACCTTTCATTCTGCTGATAGCCAATGTCCCCACTAACAAACTGTAGCTGTTTTGCCCGTTTAAATAACATATTTAAACCACCGGTAGAACGTGTTTAATTTAACATACGCCTGCCGAGGAAAACTGCTTCGCGGACTGCACCACGGGCCCGGCGAACCGAGTTCGATTCCTGTCACGGCTCACGTCAGTGGCAAGCGTCACATGAATCCCGCGGTGGAGCCGGTGACCTCTAGCAATGCAGCGTGCTAACCGCCACAGCGCGGAAGCCGTTCCTCGATGTTTGAAGAGCGAAGCCATTTTCTTCACGTGAATACAAATTAACCTTCAAAGTTCCGCCCGGCCGAACGACTTCAAAACCCCAAGATGACATTGGGCTGCGAGCGCGCGTCTTCTGTGTGTGTGTGTGTCTGTGTGTCGGGAGCGGTGGGCTCGCTGGTTAGCGCCGCCGGGCTACAAACCTGGCTATGACCCGAGTTCAAATCTCGCTCACGGCGCGCCAACATCAGTGACGAATTTCTGAACCGGTCCTGGGTCCTCGCCTAGGTCGACTCAGCCTCAAATGACTACCTGGTGCGCTGTGTGAACATTGCCACTAGGGGATGAGAAATGCGGCCGGGCGCGGTGCTGGCGACCCACCTCCCTTGTGTGCCGTGTAGGTGCTTCTCGCTAACGGCACTTGCTCCTACAGTCTGTCAATGCAATACTGGGGGATCTTTGTCTTTGCGTGTGTGTATTTCTGTCTTGGGTGTGCTCGCGCGTGTGTGCGCGCACCCAATCTTCACTGTTGACTTCACGCCACGGCGCCACACTTGAGATTCTCGGGCAGCAAACGGAATTCAAATGCAGGGCCTCGACAAAGCTGCGCTCGGTACTGACACAAGACGACTGGCAATGTTTGTCACGACGCCGCGCGGAGTGACCCCCGTGTCCAAACGTCGGGCCTGCACATGACATGCCGGCAAACGCGCCGATGTTTTCGCAACCAACGTTTTGCACCCGGTTGGAACCGTCGCCCCCCACGAACGTTGGTCTAACGTTGCAGCAACGTTCGTCCCCGACGTTCCGTGTTTTTTCCCCGACGAGGAGGTGCCGGCGAACGGCTGCGATTCAACCGCAGGAATCGAGCCGTGAAACTTGAGCGGGGCGCGCGGGAGATGGCGTAATGTGTTTCTTGGTGAAAGTTAATTTAAATCACAAAGCGATGCCGCATAGGAATTTGGCAAATGCTCGAATTTATACAGCGGCATTGATTCAGAAAGTGTAAATAATGAGGAAAATATGTACAATAAAAGAGCATCTGCTACGTTTAATGACCCAGAAAATCGACTGAAAAACTCTCCGCACAGACTGAATGGATGCGTTACTAATTTACAGAACAGTTTTTTTTCTTGGCGGGAATAAATTATTGCATTTTCTGCGAGCGACTGTAATGCATGAAGTAGAGACCTGTACCAATTTCTTAAAGAGAAAGAATGCAAATTAGATATATTTCAAGGTGCCACATTTGCACATTGCTCTGAATCCGACATGCTTCTATTACAGCGAGCTCCCTAACAAGTCTGCTCTAGCAGAACTGATCTTATAAATTTATAACGATAGACTTGCAAGATTGCCTATGATAATTTGGCGCTGCCTTTTAAGCTTATCGCTTCACATTCTCCCAACGTACAACGCAGTACTCTCAGATATAATATTGCGGCGACAAGGTTTGAGCTATATAATAATATTAATAACCTGCCCAAGTGGAAAAGCCTCAAAGATAGATAGATGTTTAGTATTACAGCAGAAAAATACCCAGTGAGCTCGCAAGCTCTTTACGGTATTCCTGCGACACATAAAACACGCGAATTGATACATAAATACATAATTTGCAAAAAAAATGTTTTTTACAAATTTGGGCCAGGTGATCAACACACTATGGGCTTACTCTTCTTTGAATTGTTATGGGATCTTTAACGTCCACCGTGAAGCATATGGCACGTTGTTATCAATGGCTAGATTCTATGTGTTTTAACGAGGGCAGCCTGCCGGATTCAAACTGGGAACTCATGTAACGAGCGGCGAACGCATTACCACTCAATCGAGTCACCGCACTCGGAAAAAACTGCTAATTACCGCAATACATTTGGACAGTACAAAGTCGGCGATACGATCTCAAATGAAAAAAAATGCCTCTGGCGAGACCGTTACACAGAGAAAAATCTTGGGAATAAAAAAATCCAAATACTCGCTATTCATTTATAAGACGCAGTACATTTTTCTATAGACTCTCAACTGGCTAATCAAAATGCAACCAATCCATCATCACAATAAACAAGCTGACAGGCCAACCCGTTAAGGGAGCCAGCGTTTTATGCGGTGGTGTATTAATCACTCAGATTTAGACATTTTAACAAGCAGTGGAAATTGCTTGATTTTCTGACCCTTAGGCATTTACATGGGAATATGAGATATATGACATTTATTAGCAAAAATGCTCCGATGTGACTAGTTGATTATACTATGATGCGAAATATTTACCAAACTAAAGCTCGCTAAGTCTATGGGTAGCTCTTTTGTCATTTTACAAATTTCGATAGATAGATGTTTATTATTACAACAGAAAAATACCCAGCGAGCTCGCAAGCCGTTTACAGTCTTCTTGCGACACAACAAACACGCGATTTCTCAAAATGTTTTAATAAATAAGCATTTATATTTATTAATTTATTAATTCATTGTCAGGCACCGCTTAATCCTGTACAGGGTTGCAGTAAGCCGGAGCCTATCCCAGTAGACACAGGGCGCTAGGCAGGGCTGGGGGCTGAGTTGAGGGGGGGCACAAAGATGGAGAATTTTAACAAACTTGCTCCATTATACTGACGTAGTTTTGACACACCGCTCGATCTATGAGAATTGCTCTCCATAGATGCTCTTACGGCATCGCCGTGTCGAGTGTTCCTCGTCTGTCTTATGCGACGTTACGCCTCCAACGTTGGAGGCATCATCAGGCGTTCGACACGGCTACCCTAAAAGAACTGCCACACAGGGGGGAATAAATCGACCAAACGACCTCTGGATTCGCGAGTCCAGTGCACGAACTATCATTAGGTCACGGCAATAACATCCACCGCTGACATGTAATTGAGGGGGGAAAATTGATAATTGATGAATAGTGGAGTTCAGAAACATTTTGTAGAAACAAGTAGACACGTGGCAAACTAACAAGGCAAATTGTGAATGCCGTAATTAACAATTGAAGAGAGAGAGAGAGAGCAGTACCTTGAAATGCATCCTCTTGCGTGCGGTAAATAATGCACCGTTGGATTAATTCATCACACGATTCGGCCAACTCATAAAAAATCTATTTCATCCACGGGAAAGATACTTTGATAGTCCTATCAGGAGGCTGCGATGGGGCTTGCATTGAATTTTGAGGTCGACTTGCAAAAAAAATAACACAAATGTATATATACTGGAATACTATATTTAAGGCACTCCTGTTGATCCCATTTGGAGTAAATGTTGCCATATTTCAAGAAAATATCTTTGTTTTTGGCCTTGTTAGTTTGCACATTTTTCTACACCCTGCTATAGTTTTTAAAAAGCACGATTAAAAAAACGTTGGATGGCACGGTGGCGTGGTAAGTAGCACTGCCGCCTCACAGCAAAAAGAACCCGGGTTCGAATCCAGGCTCGGGTGCCTTTTTGTGTGGAGTTTGCATGTTATCCCCGTGTCCACGTGGGTTTACGCCGGGCACTCCGGTTTCCTCCCACAATCCAAAGAAATGCTGCTGCATTTCTTAGGAAATGCTGCTGCATTTCTTAGGATTGTATAATAATATAATAATATAATAATTATAGATATAGATAAATATTATTATATATAATATAATAATTCATTCATTCATTCATTCATTTTCAGAAACCGCTTAATCCTGTACAGGGTCGCGGTGAGCCGGAGCCTATCCCGGCAGACATAGGGCGCAAGGCATGGCTATACCAAGGACGGGACGCCAGTCCATCGCAGGGCGCAATAATATAATATTATTATTATAATTGTATTATTATATTATATAATAATATTATAATTATATTATAATATTATATAATAAAATATTATTATATTATATATAATATAATAATATTATTAATAATATAATAATATAATCATAGGGGCGGCACGGTGGCGTAGTGGGTAGCGCTTCCGCCTCACAGCAAGAAGGTCCCGGGTTCGAATCTCGGCTCGGGGTGCCTTTCTGTGTGGAGTTTGCATGTTCTCCCCGTGTCCGCGTGGGTTTTCGCCGGGCGCTCCGGTTTCCTCCCACAGTCCAAAAACATGCATAGGTTAATTGGCCTGCGGACTAAATTGCCCCCGGTGCCCTGTGATGGACTGGCGTCCCGTCCTTGGTATAGCCATGCCTTGCGCCCTATGTCTGCCGGGATAGGCTCCGGCTCACCGCGACCCTGTACAGGATTAAGCGGTTTCTGAAAATGAATGAATGAATGATGAATATAATCATATTATAATAATATTATTATATTATATTATTATTATATAATATAAAATGTAATATAATTTATAATATAATTTAATAATATAATTTATTATATTATTATAGGTTAATTGGCCTGCTATCTAAATTGCCCCCGGTGCCCTGTGATGAACTGGTGTCCCATCCTGGGTATATCCCTGCCTTGCGCCCTGTGTCTGCTGGGATAGGCTCCGGCTCACCGTGACCCTGTACAGGATTAAGCCGTTATATGACAGTTTCCCGTTTCTTTACACAGTTCTTTGCTTTTTTATTGAACTCTGCAAGGTCTTTTCAGGAAGGTCTTCAGCAGGGGGGATTCCCATGCCAGTTGCAGGAGGGTCACTCTCAAGCTTTTTCGTCCAGAGCCGGAGTCTAGTTTCTTCTCGAGATGTTGTTAGGGGCTTCACATGGCTGAGGAAGCTTCTTCTTGACTTCAGTCGTTGGGCCGGTGGTTGACGTCCATGGAGGAGGTGGCGTTCATCAAAGTAGAATCGTTCACGTCGCGATCCCTGTCAAGTAATACCTGGTATTACCTGCAAATTCTACCAAAGACTTCGAAGCCAATGAGCTGAAAAAAACGTTACACTGCAGCAAATTACTCACACGGTGTCACGCGTGTGCAGTGCAAAACATGGAAAGTGGAGGATTAAGATTTGCTTATTAGCCAAGTAAAGTCACCTTATCAAGTGGGGAATCATAATTGCCCGCACGTCGTGTGTAATCGTCTTATCATTTAATTTAAGCCAGTCTCCACCGTTGATTAGAATTGCCTCAAATGTGTTCCGTTTTTCTCATCGAGCCACGTGTCAACGTTTTTAATTAACAGAAAACATCTGGGCCCAAAACACGTGACGCGTAAGTGTATTTGCTTTAATAACCCTAAAACAACATCCAGTAATAGTCCAAAACTGTTAACATAAAATAAACGTGATTAACAAAAAGCAGTTAATAACCACAGGCATGATGTTTAAATTCAAACTTCCCGGGGTTTTTACAGAGGTTGAATTGACGTAGGTTTTCACGGCTCCATTCATGGCGGTTGCTCTTCGGAGCTGTTCTTTCGGGATAGCCGTGTCGAAAACCCACGCTGACAACGGGGAGAACGTGCAAACTCCACACAGAAAGGCCCCCCCCCCCCGAGCCGAGATTCGAAACCCGTGAGGCGGCAGCGCTACCCGCTAAGCCACCGTGCCGCCCCTCATTGTATTGCGAAGCCGGTTAATCATGTGTGCGTGAGACTATTGTATTTGGAGACCCGGCTGATCAGGCTGAGTATAAATAGAAGCGGCCCTGTGGGTGTGGAGGATGAGTGCCTGCCTTATGCACCGAGCTACTCTGGAGTTGCTGCTGAGCGGTCGGACTGAGAGAGAGATGCTCCCGTAATGCCGGCAAGTGAATCGACTGTGCGGAACCTGTATTGTTGGCAAGTGAAATCGACTGGGGACCTGTATTGCCAGCGAGTAAGGGTGGGAGGTGGTTGTGGTGGTTAGGGATGCCGAGGTACGGGAAATAAGTGACTGCACTGTCACACGATGCTCACCGGTGACCTGTGCTTGGCCTCTGGGCAAGTGTTGTAAAATCGTACCGCGTCCGCTGCTAAGAGGCAACGAGCTATGGAGACGCATCGAGACTCGGAACACGTGGAGATCCAACCGTTGGCGTTGACGAGCTCACGGCACGGAGGATAGCTTCGTGTGGCCGACGTGGAGCCGTGGACCCGACTGAATTTATACCTTCGAAATGCAATAATGGCTGTGTGCCGCGTGTTACAAACAGCGTTCATTATTTTTGTATATAAACTAATCTGCAGAACGCAGTATGTGTGGTACACAGGGAAACGAATGTTTAACAAGTCGTAAATAACTCTGAAACCCTGTCGTGAACAGAGGCGACACTCTGCTTGGGAGAAAATCCGAAAGGTGGGCCCGCGGGCTTGCTGGTTGAACGCGAGTCCCTCCATTTGCCTAGCTCTGTGTCATAAATAATCGGGGTCCCAGGACAGTTGTTGTGACGGACCACTCGCTCCCCCTCTCTCCGAGCCCAGAGTTAATTAATCTTGGCTTTCAAGCGCAGCCTTCAACTGTGCCACCCGGGGAACGCCTGGTCCTCCTCTCTGCTCAAGCAAACCTCTGAGAGCTGAGGTGTGTGTGTGTGTGTCAGATGAGCAGCCAATCCCGCGACACGAATTGTTTTGCTCCGTCTGTCACGATATCCCGTGCAGGTGTTTGGCGTCCTGGGACCTATTTCTTGCAGCGAGGGTCATTCCCCATCGTGGTGAACAACGGACCGGGCACTAGCATTGATGCTGATGAGACGCTGAGGGATGAAACCGGACCAGAATTGGCTTGTCTTTAAGCAATGCTATCTCGCTGTTTGGGGCGGCAAGGTGGCGCGGATTAGTAACGCTGCCGCCTCACAGCAAAAAGGGACCCCGGGTTCGAATCCTGGCTCGGGTGTCTTTCTGTGTGCAGTTTGCATGTTCTCCACGTGTCCGTGTGGGTTGTCCACGGGCACTAAATTTTCCTCCCACAGTCCAAAGACATGCTGCTGAATAGGTTAGTTATCCTGCTGAATAAATTGCCCCCGGTGCCCTGTGATGGACTGGCGTCGCATCCTGGGTGTAGCCCTGCCTTGCGCCTGGTGTCTGCCGGGATAGGCTCCGATTCACCGCCACCCTTGTACATGATTACAACGGTTTCTGACGATGGATGGAGTCGTGGGAGGAAACCGGAGTACCCGAAGGAAACCCACGCAGAACAGGCGGGCGAGAGCGCACTAAACTCCGCACAGAAAGGCGCCCGAAGCGGTGAATCAACCCACCTCGGGCAGGATCTTTATGCGAGGAGTCGCGGGTGTTAGCAAGGCGCCACCCTGCCGCCGCCCCGTATGTCTGCTAGTTCCGATATATATTTACAAGTGTGATCGGTTGTGTTTGAATGCTCGTGCAGGGCGGTGTGCGGCGGTAATGCGCTGCATTAATCTGTCGCTGTACAATCGGCACAGGTAATCCTCAATACCTCGCCAACCTACTTTCACCTCTCACTGAAACACGTTCGCGCACCCTTCGAAGTTCCTCCCAACCTCTTGCTCAGCGCTTCTTCATATCCGCACCGAGAATCTGGAACAGCCTACCTACCCCTAGAACTTCGTCAGACCACCATAAACCTTGGCCTGTGTACACTGAGCTTGGCTCCGCGCCTCGGTATCTGCGTCTCGCTTCGGCTGGGCGGGGAATTTGTGCGCGTTATAAATTGTATTATTATTATATGGGGAGGAGGAGAGGTATATTTTTTTGTGAAGGGAGTGGATTGTACTGCAGTTCGATTCCCACCCCCGGGCGTCTTTCTGTGCGGAGTTTGTGTGTTTGCCCCCCTGTTCTGCGTTGGTTTCCTCCAGGTTTTCTGGTTTTCCTCTCGCCACTAAAAAAAACCACACCGGTTAATTAAGTGGCCGGTAACATCATAAAATATAGGAAATGGTGATTTTTTTAACACGTCCTAGCTTATACCCTTTCTGGCGAGGAAACACGTGTTAAGATCTGAGATCATCAAATGACCACCGTTCACAACTGCGTTTTTTTACAAATATCGTATACTGGCAAAAATGTACCCATCGGAAGCAATGTCTGGCGTGTTGGCGCCGGCTTGACTCCCCCCTCCCCTCCAGCGGTTTGCCGACATATCCGTATTCATATCTGTCCATGACCAGGCATGGAATGCGTGCGTGTTACGACACGTATCCATTCATTCGTTCGCAGATGTGCGGTTAATGATGTTCAAGAGACGTGGCGGGAACACGCGGCTCCCAGCAGTCCCGTAGATAGAATTCTCCCATCGCTGACGATCACCCACTCGCCACCCTCTCAGGCCTTATTTAAACCAGGCACCCTGGAGATGCCAGGTGCGATGTTTTGATACGGCTGCGCATCGCACGCTGGGGCTGCGAAGTTACACATCCGCCCGCCAAGTAAACCGCAGCCTATACTGTACGGCAGGGGAGACCTGCGTGTGCCGAGCGATGCCACGCGGACTGGTACACGCAGGGCGCGTCGCAGCCGCGGGTGTTGCAGGAAAAAGTGGGGGGGGATGGAATCGTGTTTCTGTGAAAGTGCGGGTGTCGGAACACTCGAAACACCCGCGGTTGCGACGCGCCTGGGTACACGGGCCGTGAGCGCGGTATGTCCCTGGTTTAGTTCGACGCGCCCGGTCGCGTGTAAAACAACACAATGTCTGAAGATTTTTGGTGTGATGGTTGCTGTTCAGGGTGGCGTAGCAGTGAGTGGCGCTGCCGCCTCACGGCAGGAAGGGTTCCCGGGTTCGAATCATGGCTCGGGTGCCTTTTTCTGTGGAGTTTGCATGTTCTCCCCCGTATCCGCGTAAGGTTTTGCAGGGGACTCCGGTTTCCTCCCACAATCCAAAGACGTGTTGCTGCATAGGTTAATTGGCCTGCGGACTAAATTGCCCCCGGCGCCCTGCGATGGACTGGCGTCCGATCCCGGGTATAGCTCCGCCGTGCACCCTGTGTCTACCGGGATAGACTCCAGCTTACCGCGACCCTGTACAGGATTGGATGGACGGGTTGTGGTTTTTTTCGGGTTAGCCGTGTCGAGGGAGGGCGCTCAACGACACGGCTATCCCGAGCGAACAGTTGTGCAGAGCGACCGTCGTGAATCCAGCCGTCGAAACCCACTACAGAATTTTGCCCGCGTCGAAATCAGGAAGCCGAGCAAAACAAAAAAAATGCTAAATCAAAAATGTACTTTCCTCCACTCTAAAGAGGAGCCATTACGGTGGGGTTAAGA
>JAZEWU010000052.1:2171358-2182735 GCA_036362915.1 Geotria australis | reverse complement strand
GAGATACAGATTGAAAGCGGGCAGAGTGTGCGGGAGAGCGAGAGAGAAACTGCCTACCCAGTGCTGTGACCACAGAATTCCATTAGGTTTCCCTGTACTTGTCCGGGAAGGGTCTAATTTGAAGGGGGTAACAACCTTTTTATCTAGAACGGTAAACACTGCATCTTGAGTGAGGCAGGCAGGCAGGCAGAGACACAGCTGCCCTCTCTCGCACACGCTAGGAGCGGCAGTGAAGATATACAATCCACACTCCAATTGTTATCTTCGCGTTGTGTTATTCCACGAAATCAAATAGAGTGCTTCAAATGAAAATGGAATATTTCCCGTTTTTTGTTTAACCTTGCCGCCCCGCTCTTACGTTGCCCAGTCGCCTCTTGCGTAGCCGGGGGGGAATGGGGTTGGGTCACCAAAGGTCCCAAGGTCAACATCGGCAAAAAAATATTTCGGGACGGGTAATATGATGTGAACCGAGAGCTTAACGGGCGGCCCGTGGGATCCCATCGCAAGCACCGGAGCGGAATAATTCCTGATTGTCTTTCTTTGAGCCTTAATTGACCTTTCGACCCAGGTCTCAGAGGGGTGGCTTGGTCACGGTGATCTGACACGGGGAGGTCTGCCTCAAAATCAATGTATCTTTAGCGCCCTGTGGGGGGTCCACTTGCCGGGCCGGATTTGGAGCAAAAGGGGGGACAAGCGCCTCCTGATGTCTCCATAATCAGCCCCCGCGATACGAATCGATCGATAGGCACTTTAAAATAATATCGATTACCTGTATGACGGTGTCCAGCGGCGCACCTGATTGTGGCGCGCGCGTTCTCTTGTAGCGACGCTTGCGATATTTGTCGCGGAAGTTTTGCAGGAAAGAGAGAAAAAAAAAAAAAACTCTGAAGTGAAGCTTACTAAGCGCTTGGCCCACGTTTGCGATGTGACACGATTCAAATCCCGGACGGGGGTAAATCGCAAAAAAAACAACCCTAATCTTTACGAGAGTCGACGGAGAAGAAATGACGAGCGGTGGATTAACGCTGCCTGCTGGGAGGGGTGAGTGGCAGTGTTTACCACATAGCGATGCACTGCCACCTCCGGTGCCTTTCTGTGTGGAGTTTGCATGTTCTCTCCCCGTGTCCACGTTGGTTTTCGCCGGGCACTCTGGTTTCCTCCCACCGTCCAAAGACATGCTGCCAGGTTAATTGGCCTACTGAGTAAATTACCCCATGTGCCCTGCGATGGACTGGCGTCCCATCCACGGTATACCCCTGCCTTGCGCCCTGTGTCTGCTGGGATAGGCTCCGGCTCTCCGCGACCCTGTACAGGATTAAACGGTTTCTGAAAATGGATGGGTTTCCTCTGGGCTCCTGCTGCCTCCAACAACAATTTTTTTCTTTTTAATTAGCCGTTTACAGGCGAGAGAGCAATGTACGAATTCCAACGCGTTGTTTATTATCAAATGCTGAATACGTTCTGAATGAGCTCGCAAATAATGTAACGCAGAATGCCGGCTGCTGCTGTAGGTTCAACGATGGATTATCAGCTCGGGTCTATTTTCCCAAATCGGTCGAAATGTTCAGTGATTTTTAAATGTTTCTACAGCGCTACACAAAGGCGCAAGGCTACTGGCTCAGGGTCAACGCTCAACCGACAACAAAGCTACCTCAGATTTCCAGGTTGTTAATTTAAACGTATCTGCAGTGTATATAGAGACCCGTTTTTTATCGTAGCGGTTAAGGACATTTGTTCGGCGCGAAAAACACAACAGTGGCGTAGTGGGTAGCGCTGCAGCCTCACAGCAAGAATGCATGTTCTCCCCGCGTCTGCGTGGGTTTTCGCCGGGCACTCCGGTTTCCTCCCACCGTCCAGACATGCTGCCAGGTGAATTGTCCTACTGAGTAAAACATTGCCCCAGGTGCCCTGCAATGGACTGGCGTCCCATCCTCGGTATCCCCCTGCCTTGCGCCCTGTGTCTGCCGGGATCGGCTCCGGCTCACCGCGACCCTGTACGGGATTAAGCGGTTTCAGAAAATGGATGGATGGAAAAACACATCTACAGGAGAACGTCGAGTGGGAAACATCGATTAACACGTCGATGCTTCTGACAGCGATATTTTATTTTTTTTGCTCTTCAAAACCTGCAGTCTAGTACTCATGGTAGGGCCTTCCTTGGTGAACAGGTCTGGAGTCCAGCGCTCCTGCTAGGGTCCTGCTAGGGTCTCCCTCGGTGAACACCGAGGCTGAGTCAACCTAGGGGAGGCCCAGGAACGGATTATAAAATAGTCACTGGTGTTGGCAGTGTGCGGGGTTTGAATTGGGGTCACCGGATTCCTAGCACTGCGCGCAAACCGCCACGCTAACAGCATACACAGCAGCACACACACACACAGCCGTATCCAGTCACTGAAAATGTTTGTAACGCAAGACAAATGCCAGGGATTTGTTTTGTCTTTCTTTCTTATCGTCGTTGTGTTTGTGATACAACGGAGGGACCCTATCACGCAAGGTTTAATTCAAGTAGACACGTGTCCGCATGGGTTTTCTCCCGGCACTCCGGTTTCCTCCCACAGCCCAAAGACATGCTACTGCATAGGTTAATTGACTGCTGACTGAATTACCCCCGGTGCCCTGTGATGGACTGGCGTCCTATCCTGGGTATAGCCCTGCCTTGGGCCCTGTGTACGCCGGGATAGGCTCCGGCACACTACAACCCTGTACGTGTACAGGATTACGCGGTTTCTGACAATGGATTGATGCATGGGCCATCCCCATGCAATAGGTTAATCTCTTTGGCTCCGGTTTTGACAACAGAAAATTAAGTTACCTTTCAGCCTTTCAGGCAGGCCTAGCTCTCATGAATAGCATGGCTAATTAAATTATACCACGCTGTACACTTCACGAGTCCCCCTTTTTAGAACGTATACAACGCTCGGGTGAGTTGACCGGAGGCACATTTACGACCGAATGTTAATCAAATGAAGAAAGGGCGTTATATGTTCCTAGTAAGCGAATACATATACAATCGTATGAACCGCGCCGTGCAGTAATGGGAGTGGATGGCCTGATGATGCTTCCAAAGCGGGAGGCGAAACGTCGATCGGGAGAGCGCTCTACACGGTTATCCCGAAAGCACGGCTCTGAAGGGCAACCATCAATGTAACCGTTTGTAACGCGCGAAAATTCCACGCCTGGTCATGGGCGAGACACGGTGACTGAGGCGTAGCGAGGAAGCCGCAGAAAGGTTGGGGGGGAGGGCACCCAAGCAGCCAGACGGTGCCAACCTGCCAGACACTGCTCATTATGATGTTATTGGCCAATTAATTAACGAGTAGGTTTTTTTTTTTTGGGAGGAAGCCGGATTAAACCCACGCAGAACAAGTGATGAAGAACACACGAACTCCACACAGAAAGGCGCCCGAGGCTGGGATCAAACAGCAATCGGGCAGGACCATCTTTCTGTGTGGCGCAGATGTTACCACTGGATAACCACCCTTCCGTTAACCCTTCTTGGAGATAATTATGATCGTGTGTGTGTGTGTGTACGGTACTGTAAACGTAGTCCGTAATAGCAATGTGGTCTTCTTCTTATATGCATAGACTTTTGTCAACACATCCTAGAAATGGTGTGGAAGCCTAAGCTGAATAACCTTCAAGAGCCACCTTCCAGATACAATGGACCTGGCTCCGTGCAAAGGAAGTGACATTTACCTTTGAGCCATACGCTGTGAATGTGTATGCGTGGTAATAGATTCTGTAAATAATAATAAAAAATAGATACAAACGGCGCGCTCCTTAGCCATTCACTGAAATTCGTTGACCTTAAATGTTACAGATATAACGTTCCTTGCACAGTCACTGAAAGTTTCATTGGAATGTGTGAGATACGGGTAGGCTGTCAGTCAAACTGTCGATTAAAAATACGAAAGTCGAACACGTTTGTCGTACGTGGGAATCCCGTTTCCGGAGCTTCCAAGCTCACCGGGTATTTTCTGCCGTTATAATCCATTTTCAGAAACCGCTTAATCCTGTACAGGTGAACCAGAGCTTCTTCTTCTTTGCGATTCTTCGAAGCGCGATGTTAAATTACAGTTTCCCATTTTCTTACACAGCCCCTTGCATTTTCATTGAACTCCGCAAGGTCTTTTGAGCTGCAGAGGTTGGGTAGTAGAGCACAGACAAGGCAGTGTTCCATAGTATGGTCTGCTTCTCCACATTCACAGGTGGTTGGGCGGGTCTTGTAGCCCCATCTGACCAAAGCATCTTTTGATCGTCCCGTTCTAGTTCTCAGGCGGTTGAGTGTCTTCCACTGAATCCATGGTGCATCTGAGCCAGGAGGGAAGTCTTCAGCAGGTGGGATTCCCATGCCAGTTGCAGGAGGGTCACTCTCAAGCTTTTCCGTCCAGAGCTGGAGTCTGGTTTCCGCTCGAGATGTTGTTAGGGGCTGCACATGGCTGAGGAAGCTTATCCCGGCAGACACAGGGCGCAAGGCAGGTTTATACCCAGGATGGGACAACACTCCATCACAGGGCATGGGGGCAATTTTGTCAGCAGGCCAATTAACCTATGCAGTAGCGGGTCTTTGGACTACGGGAGGAAACTGGAATGCCCGGCGAAAACCCCACGCGGACACGGGAAGAACATGCAAACTCCACACAAAAAGGCAACCCGAGCTGTGATTCAAACTGTTAAAAAGAGCTACGACATCTGATGAAAATTATAAACTCTACGTAACCGCGTGAAGTTTTCGCAGCGGCAGCGCGCCGTCTTGCTTTCACATGTTTTCGACTCAACGTCGTGTGCATTTTCTTGGCTATTCTGCCAAACATTATATTTTAGTTTTCTTGTCTCGCGCTGTGGTGTTTTTTTTGGTGGGGGAACACACAAAATCGTATCACCAAACAGACAGCAATGGCCAAGCTTTGCAGGCTGATAGGTTTTTTTTCGTGTGTGTGTGTGCCAAATCATCCACGGACCATTTTGTGATTCACTGATGGTTCGAGGCTATTTCATTTCACGGCAGGCGGGGGAATGGATTGAAGATCAGAGGGTGTGATTCCTGAATAAAAGAGGGAAGAGATACAGAGGACGCACTGTGTGCTTGGCGAAAATGCAATTATTCCAGCCGGAGACAGTTGTAAAGCTGTTCAGATGATAAGCACGCATCGGCTTGACTTGTTCAGCCACGAAAGAGAAAAAAAAAACTTAGTTTGATTCAATTCGCGGCATTAATGTCGCGACTGCGTTCGTAATAGCGAGCCTTGTATTTTCTGTGCTATCCACTTTAATTCCAGATTAAGCCCCGTTTCATTGTACGGCTTAAGATTGTTAGGGGGGGGAGCTTTAGAAATCCTGCGTCGATATAGTATTTGAGGCCACAAAGCGGAACTGAGGCCCTCCCTAACGAAGCAAAATGAACGCCTATGCCAAGAACCAGACGCGTAAACAATTTACAAGCGCACAACTTCCCCCACCCCCCGTGCATCCTTTGGAGCCGATGTAATTGTAATGCCCAGTGCGCTTACGGAATCGATCGCGTTTTTACAAACACGTACATTTTTGAGAATAGCATAGATATTTTGACTGTAACGTAACGCTGGACTCGAACTGTATCCAGTACTGTACGAGTTGGTGTTCTCCCCCTGTTCTGAGGGTTTTACTCCGGCTTTCTTCCCACAACTATAAAAACACATTACTCTCCGGTTTCCTCCTACGAATGTTTGTGTCACAGGAATCCGGTAAAGAGCTTGCAAGCTCACTGGGTTATTTTTCTCCTGTAACAGTCTAAAATAAAACAGTTGTACGGATGTAGGTTTTCACAGCTCGATTCACGATAGTTGCACGTCAGGACTGTTTTTCGAGATAGCCGTGTCAATGAGCTCTCTCCCTCGCGACATTTTGCTACCCACGTTGAAATCATCCTTAGGCATTGCCACGTGGACACATTTACCCACATTAGAACGCCTGGGGATGCTTCTTCCATCGTGGGAAGCGACACGTCGCGACACAGCTAACCCCGACAGAACAGCTAGGCAGAGCAATTCTCATCGACCGGCAAACACCAACGCTTGCAAAGCCGGTGTGCTAACCATTACAACACGGCATCGGCCACGGTTTTGTGAAATTTAATGAATATTAATGATGACTCGCAGTGGCACTGAAGAATAATTACAATATTCACAGTGCGTATAATCTGGCTTTTGAGCAGCAATAATCGTCTTGAGAGACCAACCTGGGCGTGGTGAAAAATTTCTCCGTGGCAATTGTGTGTAAACTTTGCGCAGAAATCCATACGCGGGGTGTTTAGAAATAAAATGTAAATCAGCTTGATGGGAAAACTATTGGTGCATGGAAATATTTAGCTAAATAAGAATTTCATTCAATAAATTCGCCGAAACCGATTGCAATAAAGCATTCGCATCAACAGAGAAAATGCGCCGCTTTAGCAGTCGTTTCGTTTTGTCCACTGATCGTGTCTCGTGTGATTTAGCACAGGGCGATCCATCTATCGTGAAAGTGTGTTATTCTTGTAACAGTTTCCACGAATTAATATTAATTTAAATGTTACATCGTTAGAAAAAGGTATAATTGCCTAGAACTCGATAGCTATTATTTGATAAATATTCAATGGCCCATTAAAAAGTTAGTCGTCGGGACACATTTTTAAAATTAAATTATCATCTGCCCCCAGTGATTTTTTTTTCAGTGCAATCCGTAACCCTTACTATCCACCGTGTTGCTCTGGCCTCTGAAAGGGGCCTTTGCCCAAAACGTCTTCCCATTGTATAATTACTGATGGAGGTTTTTCACGGCTAGATTGGTGATGGTGGCTCTTCAGAGCTGTTCTTTCGGGATAGCTATTTCGAGTGAGCTCCCTCTTTCTCGCGACGTTTCACCTCCCACATTGGAAGCATCATCAGACAGGAGCGAAGGAACACTTAACATTGGCTATCCCGAATGATGGGTGGGTTCACACGCAATGCTGGTTGCTTTGCAGGCTAGGCGAGTGTTGTAAATGTCCAGGAGGGAGGGAAGTCAGGCACCCAATGGTCTTCCCAGCCGCGTTCACTATGCACTGCAGGGTCTTGCGGTTGGAGGCAGTGCAGCACCCAAACCACACAGTGACGCAGTCGGTCCGAATGCTCTCGATGGTGCCCCGGTAGAAGGTGCACATGATGGGTGACGGGGCTCTTGCTCTTATTATCTTCCGGAGGAAGTAAAGACCCTGCTAGGTTTTCTTGGCCGGTGATGCGGTGTTATTTGTCCAGGAGAAGGTCCTCGGCGAAATGCACTCCCAGGAATTTGGTGCTGCTCACCCGTGTGCGTACCGCGCGTCGCTGATCGAAGCAGATTGAAAGCAAGCCGATCGTCTCAAGACGGCTTATTTGCAATGCTCGCACAGCGACGCAAGGAGCTAAACATCTCGAAGCGTGGTCATCTTGAGAGAATGTGGTTATCCAGCGTGGCTTTACAGATTACAAACAAAAACAGAAGTACAGCCACGAACGGTGAAGTGCCCACGGCATGCTTCAACCTTATTGGGCACACTGATTTGTGACATTTAGATTCCTTTTTAATTAAAAGCTCTCGACGGCTGCTGTTTCTAATCAAAATGCAGATCTCCGTACCCTTAAGTTTCCCAGTGTTTTCTGTTGAGAACTATTCCGCTCTTGCACGTGACGGTGTGTCTGAGATGATGATGATGATGATAATAGCGTTTTATAGAGCGCCTTTCACCCGAGGGTCACAAAGCGCTGCACAAGGGCCGTGAAGAGAACGGCATATCAACAATGCAAAGTAAATAAATAATAACTAGGAACAAAAAAACAATAAATGATTAAGGCTGCTTCGAATATACTGAAAGGTCGTGAAACTGGCAATCTTAAGAGAAGCAAAAATCTGCCAGCGTCCCCTAAGATGGCCGTCACTTCCTTAAAGAAAAACAAGGAGGGAGGGGGAGACATAGGGTCACAGAAACAGGAAGACAGAGAGACACGAGGGTGAAACAACGCCAATCCAAATCAAGCAATCAACAATGAAACACAAGCAACAGCAAAGAAAAAAAACCGCAGCCACCCACAAAAACACAACTTCCACACGCGACACCTGGGCAACAACACGAGGCGAGTCTAGGCAAGGCAGGACTTACACGAACTGGGCCAGGAGTAGGCCGCACAAAACAGACAAAAAAAGCAAGCAACAAGAACATGGCAGACAACAAAAAAACACCAAAGTTACAAAGAAACGAACCACCAACCGAAGAGAACAGGAACAGATGAAAAATGACAAATGTACAACAGATTAAAGCTAAATAAATACGATTAACGGGGAGCTCCAGACCACGTGCCCCCACGCGTAGGCTGTAGGGGGGGGGGGTAGAAGGGATCGTGGTCCAGTAACCCCGGCCCGTCATGTGAGGCTGTTTTCGCAAACGGCAAGTTGGGCTGCCATTACCACTGAGTCACCCTGCCACCCTGCCGCCCTGTAGTATTTAATCGTGTACATTAGAATGATCCTTCCATATTCAGAAACCGCTTGATCGTGTACAGGGTCGCGGCGAGCCGGAGCCTATCCCGGCAGACACAGGGCACAAGGCAGGGGAACACCGAGGATGGGACGCCAGTCCATCGCAGGGCACTTGGGGACAACCTCATTATCCTCCCTAATAACCTCATCGGCCTCTAGACAATCTGTATAGTTTAATTGATGGACAGATTGCATCTTTCTTGCCACTAGTTACTAAATGCAGCTCTATAACAGATGATCGTTTGCGCATCGATTAGCGAGACCGGTCTCAAAATAATCGAATAAATCGCTGAACACAGCTGATGATACGGTGCTGCGGTATCGTCTCAAAATGTAGCGCATTTTTCTAAAATGTTTTAATTCGAACGGCGGAACGTTGATTCAACGGACAAGTGCCTTGGTTTCATTCACGAGTTTAAATTCCTAACGTTTAAGAGGGGGGAAAAAAAAGATAAAACATTGTCAGGAGAGAGCACATATGCAATGCGGGCAATCTTGCCACTTCATTTGTCACAAATTCGTTCCAGTGTGCGTGCCGGAGCGCAGACTTTTATGAAAGGCTAAGGGAGCCTGTCTCGTTCGAGAGACACAAGTGCACGTGAAATATATATTTAAAAGAAAGAAATCTTACGTGCAACTTCAAATCTTTCCCTTGGACCCTGCCTCGGTTTAATACAACCTAAATATTTATCACACCGCTGAAACAGCGGCACTTGACCGCGCCACATTTCAGGCTCGTTTCATACGCCAAGTGCCCCCCATGCGCGAGTGGGGCGGCGTGGTGGTGTAGCGGTGAGCAGCGCTGCCGCCTCACGGCAAGAAGTTCCCCGGTTCGATTTCCCCGTCCATGTGTGGAGTTTTGCATCTTCTCCCCGTGTCCGCGTACGTGTTTTCGCCGAGTTAGCCGGTTTCCTCCCACAGTTCAAATACAAGCTGCCCAGGTTAAGTTACTAAATTTCCCATCGGTGGATAGTTAGATAGCTGTTCATTATTACAGCAGAAAATACCCAGTGAGCTTGCAAGCTCTTTGCGGGATTTCTGCGACACATTCCTGCCCTGTGATGGACCGGCGTCCCATCCCGAGTTTAGCCCAACTTATCTACGAACTTGCTTACCCTTCCCCGCTGGACAACTGTTAAAAAGACCGACATAGCTCAAGGGTCCCTTCCAGCTTCAGAGCTATTCTTTCAGCAGCATCATCATACTTCCAACGTGGGAGGCGAAACGTCGCAAGGGAGACACGGCTATCCCAAAAGAGCAGCTCTGCAGAGCAACGATCACGAATCGAGCCGCGAAACCCAACATAAGTAACTGATACATATTTAAAAATATATTAAAAAAAATCTGACGTGCAACACTAAGTATTTCCCTTGGACCTTGACTCGATTTAATCCGACCTAAATATTTATCGCGCGACCGAAACGGCAGCACTTCACTGTTACACGCGTCAACCTCGTGTCACCTCACTCGCGACTGACGACAAAGACCCCCCCCTCCCGTATAGCCTTAACAGCCTGTAGGGTCAAGTGCCGTTAGCGAGCACCGCCTGATGAAGGTCGACACGGCGCAAGAACGGGTGGATGAGTCACAACAACCGTCTTTCGCCACTAAGTGGTGGTGACGTCACCACATCGCCTGTGCCATGCCATATGCACCCCGAGGCCACGCGAATGTCGAAGGCTCGTCGACAGGAGGCCACAGGACAGACCCAGGCGTCACGGGCTGCCCGACTGAGATGACCGGCAGATGCACCACCTGAGCTCCCTACTGTGCCAACTTGCTGTGCTTTGGCCGCTCGGCGCTCGGCTCGCTGTTGTGAGCGTCGCTCCTCTGCCCTCCGTTGTTGCTGGAGGGCGACTGCCACCGACTGCCCGGTAGCGTCCTTCACGAACCTCCTCCACAGAGGTCGATCTTGACACCGCCGGTACCAGTTTTCAGCAAGTCCACCCAGCTCCAGATCCTCCTGTGCCGTGAGTCTCACACACACAGAGAGACGCACACGCTCACACAAGGGCACGACGGTTAGTGGGGCTCGCGGGAAACGGTTCCAAAGGGGAATCGCTTCACCGTTTCATGCGATTACTTATTTAACTGTGCAGCGGTGCGGATGCGAAGGCCGCGCACCGGCGTTAGCCTGGCGTGTAAATAACTCGCGCGATGATTTGCGTGTTCATTTGCGTGAGTGCAGGTACCCGCACGGTGGCAGCTGTGATAGTGAAATTCCATACCCCACCACCCCCCGCCTGTCCCGGATAACTTTCCAATGCCGGCATTTGATTTAAATCTCACCTTATAGATTTTCCAATTCAATTTTTACGATTGCGGCTAACAAAAAAAAAGGGATGGGGTGGAGGATAGGTGGGGGAGAGGGAAACATCGTGGTAAAAATAAGATGGACTTTACATTACATTTCATTATCTTTTATGGGAGTTCTACGGGTGGACGATAGTGCTGGGACAATGAATCTACAACTTCTTTTCAGCACACACCGTGGTGGTCAGATGGATTTGCCTGGAAATACGGGGGACTTCGTTTCTGAACGAATGGAGCTGCATTATCTTCTTGATAACCATTATCTCTCGCGCGAGGAATAGCTCGTGGTGCATCGCGTTAACGCGGCGAGGCACCAACAAAGCGGAGGTTCTTACCGGTGTCGAGTGAATTTACGGACACACGTTGTCCGGCAGTGTCCTCGTAAGCGTCGGTAATTTTCAATCCACTGCTGGATGAAAGCCGAGGCAAGCCGCCGCCGCCACCTTTTCATGGTCACTTGATGCAACAAGCCGGCCGAAGTGGTTTACGCTCCGCAGCTGCTCTGTCGGGATAGTTGTGTCGAGCGTTCCGTCTCTCTCCTTAGCGACGTTTC
>JAZEWU010000052.1:2154929-2169882 GCA_036362915.1 Geotria australis | reverse complement strand
TAGACTAGGGATAACAACCTGTTTGTGCGCCACCCTGCCGCAAATGGTGACATCTGTCGCAGAGGAATACAACACTCATCATCATCATTGTCAGAAACCGCTTAATCCCGTACAGGGTCGCGGTGAGCCGCAGCCTATCCCGGCAGGCACAGGGCGCAAGGCAGGGCTGTCCCCAGGATTGGACGCCAGTCCATCACAGGGCACTGGGGGCAATTTAGTCTGCAGGCCAATTAACCTGTGCAGCAGCATGTCTTTGGACTGTGTGAGGAAATCGGAGGGCCCGGCGAAAACCCACGCGGACACAGGGCAGAACGTGCAAACCCCACATAGAAAGGCACCCGTGCCGGGATTCGAACCTGGATCCTGCTTGCTGTGAGGCGGCAGCGCGCCTCACCGCGCCACCGTGCCGCCCCAGTAGATTCTTAGATTATTTTATTATTATTATTGTTGTTATTTGGTACAAGTAATTGTAACCTTATTAGGCAAGAGACAATTTCAAACGAAGACGGCATTACATTAATTATAGTAAAACATCTATCTATATATATATATAAAATAATAAAACACACACACACACACACAAAAACCCATTCAAACGCTATATTAAATTGCCCGGTGTTTTGATGAAAAAACGTTGCGGGGGGAAATGCAAGGCTAATAAAAAAATATCTCTAAGGGCTAATACGTGGAAAAATAAATAATTCAGCAGGCAGGACCAGCAAGCCTGGCGAGTGCTCAGTCAGGTTGCTGTGAAATCCAGCGCTGTAAAATATTACTTGGCAAGCGTGGCATTTTGCTAAAACACGTCTCAAAGTTAAAAAAAGGTCAGAATTATTTTCCTGGGCAAAACGAGCACCGAGACGGCGCTCGGCTCGTATTTTTACGGCCGCGAGAGGGTGGCTGAAATTCCACGTTCCCACGGCGGGGGTGAGTCTGGGCATAGGGTAACTAGCTTTAAATCCAGACACAGTGGTGCGCGTGGCATAGGCCGCAGTGGGACGATGGGCTGGGTCAACGGCTCCAACCGGGGTTTGAACTTCAAGCTACGAGACGTTTATTCCACTGATGAGCCAGCTTGCCAGACAAAAAATATCATCAAACGCGTATTACTTGCCAAGCCATTATAACAATAATAATGTTATGAAGGTTGCTCTTCAGAGCTGTTCTTTCGGAATAGCCGTGTCACTGAGCTCTCTCCCTCGCGACGTTTCGCCTCTCACGTTAGAAGCATCATCAGGTATTCTATATTAGTTCTATTTGCACTATGTTTGTTTGTGATCTTCTTCTTTGCGATTCTTCGAAGCACGATGGTCAACTTCTGGACATCGTTGTCTTTCAGCTCGGCTTCGAAGTGTTTGGTAGAATTCGCAGGCAATACCAAGTGTTACTTGCCTTGTTATTGTCCCGACCCCCAGCTTAACTTGCAAATATTAAAAATTGTTAGTATTTTTTTTATCGTAGTATTTTTAAACCCTTGTTGTTGTGTTCCAGTCCACGTATATGCCAAGACCTGGGTAGCTGAGAGAAACGGCATTTCGATCCTTTATATGGCCTGTACATATGGCAGAATTGACAGTAAAGTTTCATTAAATGAATAGACTGTAGGGGCAAGTTCCGTTAGCGAGCACCTATGAAGGCCGACACGGCACACGAGGGGATAGGTGGCCAGCACCACGACCAGCAGCCTTATTCTCCTTAGTGACAATGTTTACACATCGCACTAGCTGCTCATTTGAGGTTGAGTCGACCTTGGGGAGGCACAGGACCGGTTCAGAAAATCGTCACCGGTGTTGGCCGTGAGCGGGATTCGAACTCGGGTCGCCAGCTTTGTAGCCCAGCGCACTAAAGCAACGAGCCACCGCTCCCATACGATGTAACAACCCAACTAACGGCCAAACACGGACCGATATAATCGCTCCATCTCG
The DNA here is from genome assembly GCA_036362915.1 of Geotria australis. Classification (NCBI taxonomy): domain Eukaryota; kingdom Metazoa; phylum Chordata; class Hyperoartia; order Petromyzontiformes; family Geotriidae; genus Geotria; species Geotria australis. The sequence goes on along the minus strand of JAZEWU010000052.1, from coordinate 2,167,957 downwards.
CCCCCGTAGACGGCCTCGCAGACAATCCTCGGCTTGTCCTCTGTTATTATTCTAGACCAGCGTCTATCGTTCATTTCAGCCGTGACCCATCCTGCCCCGAGTAACGCTCACTGTCCTTACAAAAACTTCCACGGAAATCTTACGCATTGGCAATAATAACCCAAAGAATAATTGATATGTGAGGAGTTCTTATTAGCGCTTGTCGTCGAGAGAGATCCATACATCGCTGTTACTCGGCGTAAAGCTTTTCCCGTGCAGATGCTGATAGTCACTTGGTAATGGAAAAATCTCGCCGTTAAATTATTCAACACTAACCCTCGGTGGTCCCCCAGTATATATCACTGTATTCCAATTAAACAAAACTGCTAGAAGGTAATTTAATACAGTGCTTCTCATCAATTGGAACGGCCGCATTCCTTAAATTTTAAATGCTGTGCATGTACCGCTCTCCCTTCATTAACTCTTTAAAAGAGTCGCCGTAAATTTATCGCTAGCAAGTAGCGGCCACTTAACTGTTTGTGGCGTCAGCGCTCGGTCCTCGGTCGCTTCAGAACAAGACATTTCCCGTTCGCTTTGCACAACGCTCAAGGTGCAATTACGCTCCGTAATGACCCCCGACTCCATAGTGAAGCTCTGTTTAAGGGGTTTGGAATGGGAACGCTCTTTACAAAACCTGAAGACGCTAGATGTAAGTTCCAGCTTAACGTCGGTAACATCTTTGGAGGTAAGTGATGTTTGTGCCCGCTTGATTCTCCAACATATCGACGGGTATACAACACTTACATATTATTTTCACATGACCTAAACCCTTAAACAGAGCATTACTATTGATAACACTGGTCATGAAAGCCTTCTAGTTAAATTCACCCCTTACTCCGTTTAGCAAATCACGGAACTTCGTAGCCCTGCTGCCTCACAGCAAGAAGTCCCCCGGTTCGTATCCCGGCTCGGGTGCCTTTCTGTGTGGAGTTTGGGTGTTCTCCCAGTGTCCGCGTGTGTTTTAGCCGGGCACCCCGGTTTCCTCCCACGGTCCAAAGACATGCTGCAGCATAGGTTAATTGGCCTGCTGACTAAATTTCCCCAGGTGCCCTGTGATGGACTGGCGTCCCGTTCTGGGTATAGCCATGCCTTGCGCCCTCTGTCTGCCGGGATAGGCTCTGGCTCACCGCGACCCTGTACAGGATTAAGCGGTTTCTGATCATGAATTAATGATAATAATGATGATTCAATCGTGAACGCGTTTAGTCCATCGGATTTCACTCGTCCGTCCACCCCCCCCCCCCAACTAGCCTGCTATAGTTAGAATACATATCACACGACACGAGATTTGAAATTCACAATACGTGACCGAGGCAAGTAATGAGGTCAGCCACAAGATGAATTAATGAGGTCACTGAATATAAAGAATGTGTTTAAATTTAGATTCTCCCCGTTGTCAGTCTGGCTGGATGGCTTGCCGATCGTTGCTCCGTCAATTGAGCCGTGTTTCGCAAAGTTGACGGTTTAGAGTCTAATAATAATAAATGCTATTTATAACGCTCACCGATTCGTTCAATTTCGAAGGAATTAATTCGAAGAGAGAACGACTCAGAGGCTTACAGAGGAAACCGCATATTACCTTGCCAGTTACATTTGTTGAACCACGGTACTGGACGTGTACAGTTTAGTCAAAACAGGTACACTACAGTATCCAGATATAGCGTTGCTAAGTACTGTAGCGCAGTGGTAACATCTGCGCCTCACAGGTTCGAATCTCGGCTCGGTTCTCCGGTTTCCTCCCACAACTTAAAAAAAAAAACCCACTCATTTAATAATTTGCCCGATAACATCTTAATATATAGGAAGCAGTGTGTGGTGGCAATATGGCACCGGCAAAACCGCCTGGCTGCCTCCTCCGCCTTTCTGTGCTTTCCTCGCGCCTCTGAGTCGTTCTCTCGTCGTATGAACACCTTCGACAGTGAATGAATATGTGCGCGTTATAAATGTAAAATTATTATTATTACAATGGAATTTCCTTACTTACGTAATTTTCTTAGTTTAAATACAATAGGAATAATTTATAGCAACTCTATTTTTTCAATTTTTCAACAGCTTCAACGAGGGATTACTCGTTAACATATTATGCAACGACTGGACCGTTCTTAACGGTGACGTAGTGGGTAGCGCTACCGCCTCACAGCAAGAATAATCCGGGTTCGAATCCCGGCTCGGGTGCCTTTCTGTGTGGAGTTTGCATGTTCTCCACGTGTCCGCGTGGGTTTTCGCCGGGCACTCCGGTTTCCTCCCACAGTCCAAAGACACGCTGCCTCGGTTCAATGTCCTTTTGACTAAATTGACCCAGGTGCCTTGAAATGTTGTAACTTACTTACCCCCCCTCCAATCTGAACAGCTATTAAAACGAACAACACAGTTGAACGGTTCCTTCCAGCTTGGATTAAAACAAAAATGACTGACGTGATTTCCGGCATGCATGAGCTGACTTCGACAGAGGGATGAAGGATGGCAGAAAATAATTCCTGCTCAGCGCCCCCAGTGGGCCTGCTGATCCTCCACAAATTCCTGCCGCCCATTTTCTACAACCGGTCAAAAAGCTCTCAGCCCTGTGTTCCCATCGTTTAGGCTCGGTAGCACGGTCATTGATGCATTCGCTGGCAGTCGATAGCGCATTACCATTTCTGTATTGCGACCATCAATGTATTGATTCCTTTGAGTGATACGGAAGCAGCGGAAAGCTATCCTAGGAGGAGATTACTTTCCATGCAAATAGACGGTGGCCTTTTGGAGCACCGCGTTACCACGTGCGTGAAATCGTTGTTGGATGAAGGAATCCCTGAACCCGTCATCTGTGGTTGTCTCAGTCTCTCGCACACGAGCTGATCTCATCGCTTCGTCCGTTCGCCGTGATCCCGAAAACCCCTCTGGGAAATCCGATGAACCGTGGGAAATGTGCTTCTCTCCCTCCACCGAGAGGATCTCAAAAGCGTCGCTCGTTCCCCACCACCGTCACGGTCAACACCAACATGACCATCATCCCAACAACAACCGCCGTTCGCCACCGATGTAGTAATAATAATAGCATTTTATAGAGCGCCTTTCACCCGAGGGTCACAAAGCGCTGCACAAGGGCCGCGGAGAGAACGGCACGTCAACAATGACGGAATAAAAACAACTGTAAAAAAAACCAAAGCGACAAAAATTAAATGATTAAGGCTGCTTCGAATTACACTGAAAGGTCGTGAAACTGGCAATCTTAGAGGGGCAAAAATCTGCCAGTATCCCCTAAGATGGCCGTCACTGCCTATAAAGACAAACACGGAGGGAGACAGGGAGGGAGGGTGAGCAACAGAGGAGACATAGTATGTCGGCTTGTCACGGCTCGATGTCTGAGAATTACTCTCCATAGCTGCGATTTCGGGGTAGCCGTGTCGAGCATTCATTCTCTCTCCATGCTGACCGCCTCGCTGCCTCCTCCCCTCTGCTGAACATGACTCCATCGTGGGAGAAGAAACGTCGCGACGGAGAGAGAGGGAACACTCAGTGACACGGCTATCGCTAAACCGCTTGTCCTGGTGAGGGTCGCGGTGTCAGCAGTCCAAGGAGAGTGGACCAGACATCCCTTTCCTCAGCAACAGATTCCAGCTCTTTCTGGGAGGGAATTCTCAGGCGTTTCCAGGCCAGCCGAAGATATGGAACTTTTAAATACTTGTATCTTTTAGCCCGCAGTGTTGTTGAAGAATGTGTTGAGCTACTTACGTGGTTTGAACAACACTGCCAATACAGCAGCAGCTCCGGTGTTGGGACTCATTAAAAAAAACACAACAGCGATGGCTAACCTAAGCATTTTGTTAACGCGTTCCATTATAGGTTGTCTGATGTATATTTATTTATATTTTCACATCTAGCCGAAGAAAGGTTGAAATGTAACACTTTAAAACCAAAGAGAAATTGAACGCTGGCTGATATCTGTTAATTAAGGATATGTATATATTTGTTAAACTACTCCTTATGTTTGATGTGCGTGTGTATATGAAAGTGTTCCGAGCCATCTCACGCTCCTCCGCACTCAAAGAAAAAAACCACATTTGTCATTCATGCCTCCAAGCCACAATTTTCTCCCAGCAGTTAACAAACAGGCAAAGCGACTTTGGTATAAATTTAAGAAAATAATGTTTTAAGTAATTTTAAATACTTTTTTTTCCTCAACTGGAGAGCACAGATAGGGGTGGGATGCTCGCTTAATGGCATTTTACGACTGTAGAACGTGTAATAATATACGGCACTAAACATTGAGGATTATGTAATTTTCGAAAGAGCGAAAGCACGCAATTTCTATACAGTGATGCATACTTAACATTCACATTACGGCAATTAAATTCCATACGCAATGTATCAAAATTAACGCGCCGGTAGTGTCACGTTACTTCTTTTCTGAGGTGGGGGCAGGTAGGTGGTGGAGGGGAGGGAGATATTTAATGATTTCCAAAAACGTATTTTTAGACTGTATCGCCAATTACGGCACGTACTAATTACATTAATGGAGTCACGTCAGGCGAAGAGTAATTCTGCATCGCTCCCCTTGCATCGGTCCGCCAGCCAACGAAACTGACGAGAGGCCCTAAATCATCGTGCCGTACATCGCCTCCGCTGTTTAACAGCGCAAACGTAATGATCTATAACATCCCCATCAACACGCTAAGTGTAAACGGCAACTTCTAATCCCATTAAAACCATTTTTAATTTTGTGGATTGATACTGGCCGTCGCTTCCGGAGGTGAACCGTAAATACCGCGCGCGCGTTCGCCGCGTCAGTCAGTCCGTGTCCCATTTTCATTGCGATTCGTGTATCACGCCATGAAATATTCATTTTGAACTCTTTCACGGCAGTGCATCACTCTGCGTGCTAGGGGAACGGCCCGTGGAAGGTTACACCGCGGAACAACTTCTGAGATCGTCAAGTGATCATTTGTGCCCGAGTACACTGGGGAAACACGTATGCTCACAACGCGCCCACGCTGACCCGCGGAGAAATGTCGATTTGCACTTTGGCATTTGTCTGCATGTCCTCCCCTGTTCACCGATTCACTTGTTACCAGCACAAAATACCCGCTGTCCTCGCTGGATGTCCTTTCTGAATGAGCGGCTGCGAATCTTATCACCGGGCCATCTTGCCGCCGTAAGAACTATCTGTTATCCGTGACAAAGTGGGGGGTGGGATGCAATTCACAGATCTCAGATGATAATCAAAACATACAATTTATAACGCGTCGCACATATTCATTCAATTTCGAAGATATTAAGTCAAAGAGAGAACGACTCAGAGGCTCGAGGTAATCTGCAGAAGCAGGGTGTAGTCACGCCTCGCAGTTCGCCAGACACTGCATCCAAAATATTATGCTTTCAGTCAATTCATTAACGAGTGTTTCTTAGCTGTGGGAGCAAACCGGAGAACCTGTCGTAAATCCACGCGGAACCAGGGGAGGAGAGAACACACACTCACTCCACACATAATGGTGCCCGAGGCAGGAAACAAACCGCCTCGGGTAGGACTTTCTCCGTGTGAGCTAGCGCCGCCCAATAACTGCCGAGGGAGGCGTTCGGGGGCAATTCGCTCCTCGGACCCCTTCAGCGTTTCTACTGGTGCCATTCCCCTACAATGAAGCCCTAATAGGGGTTTGTATTTTTGGGTCCGCGGGCAGTAATTCACGGGCCGCGTCAGGAGACGGGCCTGACAGGTAAACGTGGCTGTGATCTAAGTGACGCACGAGCGCTTGAAATTGGGCCGCAGGGCGGCCGTTTGGCGCGTTGGCATCGCGAGGCCGTGTCCGCGTGTCTCTAATGTAGTTACACCGGCTGCTTCGCGGGAGTGAAATTCGATTTGAGTCGCTGAAAATTGGCATTCCACGCTCTGACACGGGGGTCACCCCTGCCTGCCCGTGGAAAGTACAAAAATATAGAAAAAAAACCCATCAAGGTGTTACTGTGGTCGTACATGCCGATAGAGGTTAAATATACAAGCGAAGGACAGCATATACTGTGTCTAATTAACACACGGAAAAAAAACGATGGGCACCTTTTTACCAATGTAGAGATAATGTGAACAATATACAAGGTTTAATATTTATTTGCCAGGAAAGGTAAAATATTGTTTACATTACATGGATATACAGTACGTATGTCACGTGACGGTGTCAAACGAAAGATGGAATGGGGTTGGGCACGATGGCGCGCTGAGTAGCGCTGTCGCTTCACAGCACGAAGGACTTGGGTTAGAGTCTCGGCTTGGGTGCCTTTCTGTGCGGAGTTTGCATGTTCTCCCGGTGTTCGCGTGGGTTTTCGCCGGGTACTCCGGTTTCCTCCCACAGTCGAAAGACATGCTACTGCCTCGATTAAATTGCCCTAACGAAATTGTCCGCAGTGCCCTGAGATGTTGTAATGTGCTTACCCCTCCTCGCTGGACAACTGTTAAAACGGTCTCTTAGATACAAACTAATTAACTCCTTTAAAACGATACCATGTACATATAATGAGTGAACTAATTACTATTTCCTCTCCCATAGACTGCAATCCTAAAGCCTGATAGAAAAATAGCAAATTAATTTACTTGAAAATTGCCTTCCACAGCTGTTCTTTCGGGATAGCCGTGTCGAGTGTTCCTTTCGCCTCGCACGTTGGAGCCGTCATCAGGCGTTCTAAATGGTTTCCCTGAAACGTAATTGTATAATAATAATTATTATAATAGCATTTATAGAGCGCCTTTCACCCAAGGGGCGCTGCACAAGTCTGTGGAGAGAACGGCATGTCAACATCAAGACAGATTAACTGAGAGTCAAGCAATATCGTTTAATTATAGGACATATAGACAGCAGAAAAAATACTCTGTGTTCTTCAGATCTTGAATGTTGTGTCATTGTTTTCCAGCGGAAACAACGACAAACAACATCAAAACCACAAAGAGCAAATTACAGGCTAATTACTGAAGAATCTCGCGTACAAACAGCGCACCCACAAACTAAATGCAATATTAACTTCGCACACGTTAAACAACCGCGCACGCGCAGGCTTGTCACGTATTTACCGCCCGAGTTTAGGACCTTTCTTTTCATCAGCGGCAGGGAATTTCACGAATGTAACGGCTATGTGTCCCGGTGGCGTGTTGCATATGTGGAGCCTGCGAACTCGGTGGCAGAGGCAATGAAGAGCCCATTACATAACAAATATTCTGCTGTGGGAATGCAAGCAGCGGGTGAAGGATATCCGTTCGAGCACACGATCTTATATGAATGATATGTGCCGCACACAGTCGCTGTAACCTGCTCGGGTGACGGATGTGCGGCTGTACGGCTGCCAAGAATATTGCCCGTTCGTTTTCCGCGGCGGGGAAACTATTTTGAAATCTACCGCGCAGGCCCTCTCTAATCGAAGAGTAATCACACGCCATCGGTTAGCGCTTCGTACATAATGTGACGAATGCTGTTTTTCGCAGCGTTCAAACCTGGGAAGCTGACACCCAGACTGCTGCTTAGCTGATAAGAGCAAGAACCTTGGCCTAATGTAGTTTAGCAAAACGATCCTGCTGCAGTGTTCAACAGTAAATCATCCGAACTATACAGAGATGATAACGTCTGGCAGTCTCGAAGACTTTCCCAATGTGCGTCAATAAAGGGCTGGCAGGGTGTCTATGCGCCTCAAAGAGAGAAGGTCCTGCCAGACGCTATTTTATGCCTACCTCGAGCACCGTTCTGTGTGGAGTTTGTGTGTTCTCTTTCCTTGTTCTGCGTAGGTTTCCGTCGGGTTATCCGGCTTCCTCCCATAACAAAAAAAACCGAATTAGTTGGCGGATACCATCGTAATATATAGGATGCATTGTCTGGCAAATGTTGGCGCTGGCTTACTTCCTGGCTGCCTTCTCATCGTTGTTGACATGCCGTTTTCTCCGCGGCCCTTGTGCAGCGCTCTGTGACCCTCGGGTGAAAGGCGCTCTATAAAATGCTATTATTATTATTATCAATTACACCTTCAACAGTGCTGTTTGTTACTGGCCACTCGGCGTTGAGGGGTGCCTTTGGGTTCGCGATGAGCAACCATGCTTTTAAAACAAAACGCTGGAACGCCTGCTGCCGCCTGACTTTGAGGCACCCTTTACCTCTCCACAATTCAGCACAAAGTTTAGAACGGATTTTTTATTTTATTTTTGTCGGTAACTGGTGAGTACATTTTGCCCCCCCTTAGGGTAAGAAGGACCTTCAAGCACCATAATATATTTAATAACGAGAACAAAACACCTGAATTCCTTGCCAAGAATCTTTTTTTTTTTTTAAAGAGTTGTATTTGTAAACACAAGGGACATGACAATAGTTATGAAACTCGCTTGACAAAGGGAGACACACTTTTCATTTGGCCTGCGAGCTACAATGGCTGGATTTCATCATGAACATCACAAGGGCAAAACATTCAGATAATTTTTGGCATTTATTTTTAAAGAAGCCAACTCGCTGGTACCAATACGAGTACGAATACACAAGGAGAGCGAGTGTCTCCTTTTGCAATGTTCTTCCTTGACGCTGGTAATCCGTCTTCATTTAATTACAGTGCGTCTGAAAGTCCGTTAAATCTGGTTGTTTATATAGATGTTTATTATTACAGCAGAAAAATACCCAGTGAGCTTGCAAGCTCTTTACGAGACTCCTGCGACACAACAAAACATGCGAGTTGCTGACAATAATTAAAATATATACGAGATTAATAAATAACCAAATTTTAAATCAACCGACAACATTTTTTTTTACACGTAGCATTGCACACATTTTTCAAATCAAATAGTCCAAAATACATAGTATTGCACGCGGATTTATTCTCTCCAAATAACCATATAAGATTAAGGCTGTGCATTGCGATAGTGAAAAAAATGGAAGCATATTAAGGGTAAATATAATCAACGTTAAGACGGAGGGGTGCCAAACCATGGAACGTTTAGAACACGAATCAAGATTAGCAATCACAACTAGGCAGAAAATGCAATTCTAACTGGGATCTAAGTTTAGTAATGGACAGTAGTGACTGTAGCGTCAAGCTCATGGCTATGTTGTTCCAGAAACGTGGCGCAGTTGACAAATTATTTTTCTCAATATCTTGCAGTGAACCTAGGAACACTGAGCAGAAAGTACTTTGAACTTTTAAGGCTTACTTTGGTGATCTGTATGGTTAACAAATCCTTCAAATATTTTGCTGACTTGTTAAGTAAGACCTCAAGTATAATAATGGCCCAATGAACCCAGAGGAAACCCACGCAGAACAGGGGGGAGAACACACAAATTCCACACAGAAAGGTGCCCACGGTGGGAATCGAGCCGCCTCGGTTAGGACTTTCTGTGAGGTGCTGATGTTACCGCTGCGCTACCCTGCCGCCAGAATGTTGGATTTCCACCACTGTCTCAGGGATGTAAACACTGTCTCAGGGACGTGAAAGATAATCGCCACCTCAATGCCCAATTGAGCAGAAAATCTCCGCGACTCCTGGTTTTTGGACACTCGTATAAAATGTTAGTGTGCTTTAAAAGCACACCGAGATACCTTTGTTGACTTGAAGTGTGCCTTGTAAATATTGATTGATCAAGGGACCACGCCGTACTGGCAACTAGCATTTCCGGGCGAGCGTACACATCTATCTCGATATGCAGGCTGCAGCATTGGGTGCTTTCACGAGAATCATTAAATCCATGTGTAATCTCTGCGGCGGAATTATTATTTGTGCTGCCACCACTTTCTGAGACGGAAAAACGCGCATGTCCGATGGTTAATTTCCTCTTTATCTTGCAACCCGGTAAAACAAGCGGCAACACTGCACAGACTGTGAGCACTGCTGCCTCATAGCAAAATATATAAAAAAAATACAAAATATTCCCTGCGAAGCGACTTATCCTGCACCCTGTACATTGTATTTATCTTCACGGTCGTTTGTCGAACGGCGTCGGTGCTCGGTCGATTGATGCGATGCGTTGTGACCCGACATTATCTGTGTCCGTGACCGAAAGAGAGTACTAATAAAAGAAAAGCATCAGGCAGACACGGTTGGTGGTGGGTAAGATGACACTCGGCGGGTAGGATGAGTGGCAAGGTTGCGGCTGCGGGGAGAACGGAGGCTCCGGCACGTCGTGGGTAGATTACGGAGTGACAAATCAGCGATCGCCTTTGTCGGAAATGTGATGAACAGTTCTGGTCGTGTTCACCAGAAGCGATCAACCGACATTAGGAATCCATCCGTCCATCTATTTTCAGAAACCGATTAATCCTGTACAGGGTCGCGTTGAGCCGGAGCCTATCCCGGCAGGCGCAGGGCGCAAGGCAGGGTTATACCCAGGATGGGACGCCAATCCATCGCAGGACACCTGGGGCAATTTACCCAGTAGGTCAATTAACCTGGCAGCGTGTCTTTGGACGGTGGGAGGAAACGGGAGTGCCCGGCGAAAACCCACGCGGACACGGGGAGAACATGCAAACTCCACACAGAAAGGCCCCCGGGCCGGGGATTCGAACTCGGGGCCTTCTTGATGTGAGGCGGCAGCGCTACCCACTACGCCACCGTGCCGCCCTCGACATTAGGAATAATAATAATAAGCGCGAGTACGTATTTAACGCCCTATGAGCGACGCTAACGCTCTAACAAGCAAGCGGTGGTTAAAGGTTTTATGGTATTTGATGCGCTGATAATTACAATATTCGGTTTTGTCATTTGCATTGAAACTATGAGCAAGCAGCAGCCACTAATATACGAGGGATCTCCCAAGACCTATGATTTTGCCACGCAACGATCCTGCCACACTACCACCGTCTTAGCCTTTTGTTAAATGTGTCGAGTGACACACCCTGTATTGATTGATTGACGGCACAAACGCTGATTCCCTCACGAGCTACACGTGAGCTGTGCAATTAAATTATCTCGTGGTCGCACTTTCCCAAAATGCAGTGTTACAGCAACATTTTCTGATTATACTTGAAATACGAAATAGTTGATTTGGTTATTTTTTTCGCACTAATGAAGGATGTGTGTGGGAGCTGCTATCATTCAAACTATTCACACGCCGATCTACAATTATTACTTCGAAAATATGTTTCGGAAATGTAATTATTACGACCCATGGTGTTGAGTGCCGTCTGTGGCTCATAATCCACTTCGTCCCTCTGGCATCTCGATTATTGACCTTGAAGCAGTGCCATTGCTTGAAACGTCGGTCACGATGGCGCTTTCTTCTTAAGATCACGGCGTTATTGACCGGCGTGTTGATTTTTGTTTGTTAACGTCGAACGAGGTGCTTTTTTCCACGGCTGTGCCGGCTCTTAAAACCCGACTTGCTCAACCCCCGGCCTGTATTGATCCGAAACGAATATAAACAGTGCGTCACCCTGGCCTCAGTGTGCAGTGTGACACTTTTTACGGTGCACCGTGATGTCAAAACGCCACACGTCTCATCCGCTTTCTTGCAACGAACACGAGTTATACGATACTGAACCTGGTGACCTGTGATGGATTCCCGCCTGCAGTGGTGAGTGATATTCTGCACCATTTTTGGGTACCGTCTCTTCGTCAGCTGAAACTGACCAGCATGCGGCAGGGTGGTGCGTAGTGGTAACATCTGCGCCTTAGGGGGGGAAAAAAAAAGTCCTACTCGAGGCGGTTCGATTTCCACCTCGGGCGCCTTTCTGTGTGGAGTTTGTGTGTTCCCCCCCCCTGTTCTGAGTGGGTTTCCTCCGGGTTCTCCGGTTTCCTCCCATTACTAAAAACACTAAGTAATTATAGTGAGGTTCCGTTTGTGAGTTTAAGTCGTGTGAAGGTGTGTAAGTGAAGTGCACCCGTCGATATACCGGAGCAAACGAAAGAGCACAAATCTCACTTACCTTCAAAGATGTTACCGACGTTTCGCTGGAAGTTCCACCAAGCGTCATAAGGGTAACATCTTTTTAGGTAAGTGCTGTATGTGCTCGCTCGTTTCTCCAACATATCGACGGGTGCACAACACTTACACACCTCTTCACCTGACCCAAACTCATAAACGGAGCTTCACTATGGATAACATTGGTCATGAAAGCCTTCGAGTTGCCGTCCTGCTTGTTCGCGACCTTCTCCGCACGTTTCGAGCCTTGGCGCACACTAGCACACTGATGCCCACGGCTGGCCACAGCCGTCTGGTGGCACACAGGGATTGCTGCCCCTAGGGGTGCCCTTTCAGACATCTGAGATGAGACACAGTGCGAGGAGTCGCGTGCTCAATGCTCCGAGAACCCGTGGCGTGAAGGGCAGCTATATCAAAAGCAGTTTTTTTTGTTTAATATTTTGATTATTACTAAATGTCACAACCGTATTATTTTTTTCAAAAATCGAGTTAGCGTAAAGCATGGCGCAGCATCGAGTGAGATTACAATTGATTAAAATGCGTGGCCCAAAGTGTATTGCAGCACGCTTTGATCGCCTCCGTTCAGTTGAAATATTCACACTGAACTTTATAAGAATTCATTCAGACCAAAGCCAACAACACGGCTCGTGGCCCTGCCTCTGATCCAATAACTTCAGATAAACCGTTTGCACAGAGATGGATCCTTTTGACGATGATATTACAAGACCTCAAAACCAACTGTGGTTATATATATATATATAAAGAAAGAATCGAAACTTAATGGGTTTCTTTTTTGTAAAAACTGTTCCACTTTTACATATGTAAATAGAGCCGCACGGCAGTCGGCACTTGGGGTAGGAAAATTGGTGTTTGCTTTGTTGACTTCGGATGGTGATATAATGGCCTGGAGGAATGCAAGCCCTTTTGGAATGCTAAAGCAATGCATATTTGCACAGAACATTGTGCACTAGTGCACATAAAATATAAACCGCCGGGTTTATTTTTTATTTTTTGTATTACCATATTTCAGTCGGTGTCTGTTAATTATTCAAGGTAACTCATCTGTGCGATCCAGTTGTGAGACGCCGGAGCGTGAATATACCTTCAAAAGATACGCAGCAATGATCAAACGGCCTTTAT
>JAZEWU010000052.1:2139667-2152151 GCA_036362915.1 Geotria australis | reverse complement strand
CCCCGGTGGAGCAAGCCCAGGCCCCGAAGCTCTTTTGTCTGAGATTGTGTTGGTTTCAGGTTGTTTACTTTCGTTCTGCAAATGTCTGGCAGAAACTGACGGCTGTACTTGTATCTTGATGAAGACGTAGACGAACACGAACACGAAAACACCGTACTGTTTGGTTCGAGAGTAGCCGCTGCGTCGGTACGGGCCGCCATTGTCAAGACCCGGAAAATGGCGGCGCCTTCAACGTGGAGGCGAAACGTCGCAAATAACACAAGAGGAATGCTCTAGGCTGCTATCCCGAAAGAACAGCTCTTTGAGACGCCCGTTCTGATTTTTTCCCAGATTGTGCAAAAGCCCTTTTTGTGCATCCACTGCTGGATGATTGCCGTAAGGTTGTATGCCCGCTGGACAACTGTGTAAAAATAGCTACAAAGCTCAACGCTGCTTTCCAGCTTGAATAAAAACTGACTGACTGACAAACATGCTATGGATTATTCTCTGCCCAACTGCGACCCCACCCTAAATGGGTCACGACCCAGAGTTTAGGAAACCCTGACATCGGCAATAAACTTGTGAGATTTACAAGCGGACGCTCGAAAGGTTTCGTAAAATACAGGCTCAGGGAGTGAGCGACGGGTGGTAAATGTAGCCCCGCGGTCCGCACACTTGCCATCCATCCATTATCAGAAACCGCTTAATCCCGTCCAGGGTTGTGGTGAGCCGGAGCCTATCCCAGCAAACACAGGGCGCAAGGCAGGGCTATTCCGATGATGAGACGCCAGTCCATCACAGTGCAATGGTGGCAATTTAGTCCGCAGGCCAATTAACCTCTGCAGCAGCATGTCTTTGAACGCACCAAACAAAAAAGGAAACATTTACACACAGCATTGCACGTAATTGACCAAATAAATGACTAAAAATACAGTGAAACATTGCAAAGCGGGAAAACAATTATAGGGAGCTTATTGAACATTGAGAGGGGTGGCACGGTGGAGCGATGAAGCAGTGGGGCACGGGGGGGTGGTGTCGTGGTGGGGAGGCTGGCACGACGGAGCGGGGGGGAATCACAGCGTGGCAGCGGCTTTGAGCCGCCTACCGGTGAAGGAGGCTTCTGGCCACTTTATGGTGACCTGCGGTGAGCGTGGCGTGCCCAGTGTCACCCCCGACCGTTTCGAGTGGAGACGCGGCGCCGCATCGCTCCTCGAAGCAGGCATAATGCCGATCCCCAGCTGCTCGCTGCAGGATGAGAGACACCTCCCTCCATTCTCCCTCTTCTTCTTCTTCCCTCCGCGCAGTTTCCCTTGTGGAGCCAGCGTCCTTCATCTGTGTTTGCAACTCCTATAACCCGACTCCATTCAAGTTCCAGCTTCTTAACTCTCACCCCGCTGTCCCCTTAGCCAGGGTGTGGCGTTGTCTTTGTTCACGGCGTCCGGCGCATTACACAAGGGGGCCTCTGCTGTTCTAAAAATGCCGTTAGAAAGATGTGCTGATGTAGCTTTTCACGGCTCGATTCACGACGGTTGCTCTTCAGAGATATTCTTTCGGGATAGCCGCGGCACTGAGCGATTTCCATCTCTCCCTCGCGACGTTTCGCCTCCCACGCTGGAAGCATCATCGGGCGATAGGAAGATGTTTATTGTTCTAGCATAAAAAATATCCAGTGAGCGTGCAAGCTCTTTACGGGATCCCTGCATTGAGATAACAAACACGCGAATTGACAAAACAAAAAAAAAATAGGACAAGTCTGGTACGGCACTAGAGTCATCCCGAGAATGTTTGAGTAAATGTCACATTGCGCAGTTTGTTTTCGTGAATTCCGCACTCTGCCCCAATCACGTTTAAGCAAATTGTCAGGCGCTTCAATTGCGCCGCGTAGAAGCGCATCGCGCGCGGTCACAACAGATACGAGTCGACGCGTGCTAGGTGCACACACACACACACACCACAGGCAAGCAACACGAGGCCGTGCATGCAGAGACCAATAATACAACATGACAACACGTGGAATAAACGTCAAATAGATCAACACGACTGCGAGACGCTAGCCGGTTACAGTGTGCCGTGAACTTACATTTCCATCACGGCTGGGGGGGGTCCATCCCACAACCACCCCCCCCCACCTTGTTTATAAAATTTGCACGGATTGAATTCTAGTTTTTACGGAATTAAACAAGTGGCATATGCTCCCCTTCCATTTCAAAGGCTATATTTTAGCGCGTGCTTTATCTCAGATTTCTTCACCAATTTGGAGGACACTTGGCGCTAATGGTATCTGACCGGAGCAGTTTTCCATTTGGAGTTCCCTATAGAAATCAGGCCGGGAACAGTCACGGGGCAATTAATCACGGGGAATTCTCCCAATATCTCACTCAATTGACCTCTGTCATCCATCTAGGAGATGGCTCGCTTTTTCGGTACTGATGAGCATTTTCCCTCCCCGTGTAACGCACGGGTTTTCTCTTTGGCACGATAAAAACGTGCATCGCAGTTCCATCGACTGGAGTTTATATTTTTGCACGATCGGTTTGCTCGTTATAACGTCGCGGGTTCGTGAGAAATGCTGGTATTGTCGTTGGGGAGGCCTTAACGGACCAACCGCACAGTAATGATGATTACGAAGGTGTTGTTCTTGTGGTGTTATTGGCTGGGAGCATAAAACGAACGGCAAGTCCAATTCCCATGCGTGCGTTAACCCAGTCCATCATCCCTCCGCGGTCGATAAAAGCAAGTACCCGCTTCGTGCGAACGTCAACAGAGATTCTCATTCGGACGGACTCAACTCCCATGGCAAAGGAACGTGGAATTCTTTTTTTTACTCATTTCCATTAATATCTGAGCGTCGCAGCGACGCCACGACGCTCGGTTAAAGCCGAAACGCACATCGACAGCTGACCGTTTGACGGCGATATTAAAACGCCCTCTGCCCATGTCGGTTTTCCTAAGACAATATTACTATACGTACAGTGCAATACCGTTAAAAGGGGGGCCGCGAGTGGAATTTACGACGGGGCATAAATGGAAGAAATCCCGGGCGCAGTGAATTAAACTTGTGCTGGGGGGCAGACAAGCGACAAAATGAGCAGCGCCTACTTTGTGTGAAACGGAGTTTGATGGCCCGAGTTCCCGTCACTATCGACTGCACACAACATAAAAAAAAAAGTCTTTAAAATGGGTGTTTTGCACTTGACCCGGTACCTCCAATGCTCCGAGAATACAAAATCGTGACAGGCTCACAGAGAGGGAGGCAGGGATGTATTAGATGGTAGCACTATAGGTTTTCCCTGTGTTGTATCATTTCAGCCAATCGATACATACCGGCGCGCCGCCTTCGTCTGTCGCTGTGCCGTGAACCTGGTTTCAAACGAGTTGAGCTCCAGGCGATGGTGGATTTCTAAAGCGATCAAAGGGAGCGTCTCTCTCTCTCACCCCAGCTTTCACCGAGCCGATATGGTGAATACCTTCGACGTTGAATTAATATGTGCGCGTTATAAATTAAAAAAATCTTAAAATTATTATTAAAAGTAGGGTCTGACGGCCTCCGTGACTGACCAGGCGATATGGATGTATAATAATAATTTCAATTTATATATGCGTAATACTATAGCAGAAAATACCCAGTGAGCTTGCAAGCCGTTTACATGTTTGCTGCGACACAACAAACACGCGAATTGACAAAAAATATATATATATATAAAATCACAAATTAACCGAATAAAAAAAAATTACATTTGCACGCAGCATTGCACATAAGTGTCCAAAAAATATTTAAAAAATTAAAACTACAATTAAACATTGCTATGGGAAAAACTATATGTAGCTCATTGCACATTAAGAGGCGCGAACAAGTGCAACATTTGCAACGTTTCAAACACAAATCAAGTTTTGCAATCACAGCTAGGCAAAAATTATCATCCAGCAGTGGATCACATGTCTGATTGGCTGGTGGAGGGGGAGAGGTGGGTTTCCTGCAGCGCCTTAATCGACTCTCAATCAACACACATTGAGTTCACATTATTCCGGCCGGCGAATGACTCCGCTCATCACCACCATCATCATCATCATCATCTTTCCGGGGTCGATATAACGAATATAATTTTTCTTCGTCTCGTGACACGATGCCGATAGCACGATCAGAATGTTATCGGGGGCGGTGGGGGCTAGATTGGGCTGTAGGAGAGAAAGGAATAAAAAAAATAACAATTGAAGCGTGTCTAAAAAGCCACATGCCCCAGTGGTTCTCCGTGCGGATGCCATCTCATAGCAAGCTCCGTCCTCGACGTAAAAGTGTTTTTTAATCGCAATTTGTAACAAACCAGCTGTGACATTGCTCAGCGTTAAACGTTATGCACAAATCGCTGAACTTACTCGAGATTTGTGTTCGCGTGAAGATGAGTTCCCGGTAAATGTCACGTGCCCACGTGGAGGGCTGAGTAGCACTGCAAGGAAGAATAACCCGGGTTCGAATCCCGCCTCGGGGGGCCTTTCGGTGTGGAGTTTGCATGTTCTCCCCGTGTCCGCGTGGGTTTTCGCCGGGCACTCCGGTTTCCTCCCACAATCCAAATACATGCCGCTGCTTAGGTTAATTGGCGTGCGGACTAAATTACCCCCGGTGGCCTGTGATGGCCTGGCGTCCCATCCTGGGTTAGAGCCCTGCCTTGCGCCCTGTGTCTGCTGAGGTAGGCTCCGGCAACACCGCGACCCTGTACAGGATTCAGCGGTTTCTGACAAAGTGTGGACGGATGGACTCAAGGTGGACACCCCTCGCCACTCCAGATGCGAGCTACCGTCCCCGTTTTCTCGGCTCGACCGTGGCGACCAGTTTCCAGCTTTGCATCGCCGCGTTTCCATTTGCGATTCTCCGGTCTAAAGTAGGGCACGTGTGGCTATGAATAGATCAGGTGACTGAACGCTTTTGTGGAGACGGGGGCCGATGGGAGAGCTCTCCTTTCTCCCCATGCGTGAGCTCCGTCAGGTTATTCTGAACGGAGAGCCTCGAGGTATATTTTTCCCCATTCACCGAGGCAGGAATCGAACCGCCTCGGGCAGGACTGTTTTTTCTGCGAGGATCCAGATTGTTACCACTGCGCCACCGTGCTGCGGCACATCGGCGCCAGAGACAAATAAGTGTTAGATGATAACGCAAATTCATAATTGCATTTTTTGTCATCTTGCAGCCCTCTGTTTATTGGTTTTTTTCTTCTTCTCCAAATGGCGTCGACTTTACTTGGTTTTTTTTTTCGTTTTTGTTTTTTCCCTCTCTCTAATCGTTAACGAATTTTTAATGCAGTTCTTGTGATTTATTTCGTTTGGTAGGTTTTTTTTTTTTATAGCGTGCGCAAATTAAGCACGCCCAGCCGTTATTGCCGACGTTAGAACGTTGATACCGATCGGATAAAAAATTAACGAAAAATTAAAGTCGTGATCAAATAAATAACGCTCCCTCCACCGCGGCCGTATATCTCGTATTATGGGTTCCCAAACTTTCTTGCAAACATTTTAACAGCGCAAGATAGGCATCGCCACACCAACGCACAGATGTTGAGAATTGAGAAGCACCTTTCGCGAGTAATTAATCCTGTTGTGAAAATTCACACGGAGCAGGCTGTGAACCTAAATACAGACTGTGACAAATCAATGGCGCGAGGGGTTTAGGAGTTCTGTGTTTACGATGCCTTTCCTCTGGGGACACATCTGGTAACCACCAGGGTTTTTGCTGTATGACGAAACGACTATTTATCATACGATTCGAGATCAACAATGGCCACCGCTAGGGAGATGGAGCGAAGAAATCGGGTCACGTCAGTCAGTCAAGCTGCAAGGAACCGTTGAGCTGTGTAGTTATTTTTAACAGTTGTCGAGCGGGGAGGGGTGAGCAAGTTACGACATCTCAGGGCAACGGCGGTAATTTAGTCGAGACAATTAACGTAGGCGGCCGGGTTCGAATCCCGCCTCGGGTGCCTTTCTTTGTCGAGTTCACATGTTCTCCCCGTGTCCGCGTGGGTTTTCGCCGGGCACTCTGGTTTCCTCCCGCAGTCCCAAGACATGCTGCTGCATAAATTAATTGGCCTGCGGACTAAATTGCTCCCGGTGCCCTGTGATGAACTGGCGTCCGATCTTGGGTACAGCACTGCGTTGCGCCCTGTGTCTGCCGGGATTGGCACCGACTCACCGCAACCCCGTATAGGATTACGTGGTTTCTGATAACGGATGACATCACTAAATTCCACATCGTATCCTATCGTGATAAATAACGCCACGACCACCCTACCGGTCACCCACATCGACTGAAGCCACTTCAGGAACGAAGCCAGGGCTCTTTATACGTGAGAGCAAATCACACTTAAGTCGACTATTAAACTCGTTTGTCTCAGTAGGGAGACGCGTGCCGGAGCCCTCCAATAATTACACTTTAGGTATCACCGGCTCTGCCGAGAACTGTCACGGTCGCAGAGGCCACGGTTGTACATTCCCGAACGAGGAGACATTTAAAGGCCCAAAGGGAACAGCCTCCAAAAAGCAGAGAGACTACACAAGGGACCCATTTCTAGGTCCGGGGAAAAAAAAACAAACCCCCATCAACTGTCAAACGATTGAATTGTTAGAAAGGGGCCACCAGGAAAGCCGCGGAATCAGCAACTTGCCACCAAAGCATCTGACTCTGACGCAATGAATGAAAATAGGACATCCGTCTTATAATCCCCCCCCCCATTAAGGTGTGTCATGTTGTGCTCGAGGTGTCTGCCACGGAATGACAGATGCGTCCCGGCCAAAAAAAAAAGTTAAATTAAAAAAGTGTACTTTCGAGAATTGTGGCTCACGAAGATGCCGCGGCGGAGTTTTTAACGCAAAGTTGGGAAGATAAGGAGGAGGTGGCCGGCATTCGGTCGAGAGGCCGTGTTAGTGGTTTCTCCCACGGGCCTTGTACCGTGTCCATGCCATAATTACTTGGGTCATCCACAACACTCTTTCCATCTCTCTCTCTCTGCCGCTCTCTGTCTTTGAAATGTTGCACTTGTTTGCTCTCTTAATGTGCGGTAATCTACCTAAAAGTGTTTTCCCACTCCGGTTTCCTCCCACTGTCCAAATACATGCTGCTGCTTCTGCATAGATTAATTGGCCTGCGGAATAAATTGCCTGCGGTGCCGTGTCATGGACTGGCGTCCCATCCTGGGTATAGCCTTGCCTTGCGCCCTATGTCTGCCGAGACAGGCTCCAACTCACCGTGACCCTGTACAGGATTTAACAGTTTCTGACAATGGATGGATTCGTAACTGTTTTAACTATGTTGAATGTTTTATAAATGTATTATTTATTGAGACACTTATGTGCAGTTCCTTCATTCATTGTCAGACACCGCTTAATCCTGTACAGGGTTGCGGCGAGCCGGAGCCTATCCAGGCGGACAAAGAGCGCGAGGCCGTTTCTATACCGCCAGTCCATCACAGGGAACTGGGGTGTAAATTTAGCCAGCAACACAATTAACCTAGGCAGCACGTCTTTGGACTGTGGGAGGAAACCGGAGCACCCGGCGAAAACCCACGCGGACACGGGGGGGAGAACACGCAACCTCCGCACAGAAAGGCGGCACGCGAGTAGGCAATCTAACCCGGGCACTTCTTGCTACGAGGCGTCAGCGCTATGCACAGAGCAACATCCCACGGTAGAACTTGATGTATTTTCTCTAAACGTGAAAATACATTATAACAACGAGTGTAAACCCTGCCAAGTCTTGACGTGACGGCATCTATCGACCCTCACGAGGGCAGCTCAATCGCGGTTGTGTGTACACTCGCCAGAAGCAATAGTAATGTTCTCGCGTCGTCGATAGAACTCATTACGTGCTGTGGTGAAGCATTACAAACTAGTCGAATGTATAAACAAACAGTGCCTCGTTCGCGTCCAATTAAAGCGACTATTTTATTAATCACACTACTGTGTTATTATGCGAGCAACGTTTGTTCAATGAAACTAACTCGGGATATCGTTCAATAGTTTGGGTATCATTTCTGACGACAATACAGAACGCTGATGGTTGTTCTTCAGAGCTGTTCTTTCGGGATAGCCTTGTCGCGACGTTTTCGCCTCCACACGTTGGAAGCATCCTCAGGCGTTTTTTTGTCCAACGTGGGAGGCGAAACGTCGCTACGGAGAGAGAGGGGGACATCGCTCAGTGACACGGCTATCCCGAAAGAACAACTCTGAAGAGCTGGCAAATATAATATTTTTTTTTATCGCGGACAAAAGCAATGGTTCAGAAGCACTAATTTAATGCACAAGCCAAGGAAGTCGTGAGCACGCTGATGAGGCAACCTTGTTGCATTTTTCACGAGCTTGGCTTTGATAAAACACTGCCTGCTATTTCTCCGCCGCCTCGTTTGGTGCGGAAATCATGGTCTGTCGTCCGCATCGATAAACCGTAATAAACATTTTATTGCGCGAAAAAAAATAAAAATTGGATTTTCTAAATAACAAAAAAGTTTTATGATTAGCGTAAGTCGAGCGGATTTCTCCAGCTTCTAATTGGAAGGCAGCCAACGCCATTATTGTTCTGAATCGATCATTGATCGTATTGTGGAGGCAGCGGGCCGAATAACACGGACTATTAATGCACACGAGTGTTGTGTAACTGATACGCGACATTGTGTTTTGTCTCCCGGAAACAAAATGCAGGTTTAATTTTAAACTCCATTTTACGCAATATGGCTCATAAACACAGGCAGAGTGGTGCGGTAGTGACATATGTGCCTCTTCACAGATAGAAGGTACTGCCCGAGGCAGTATGATACCCGCCTCGGGTGCCTTTCTGTGTGGAGTTTGCGTGTTCTCCCCCCTGTTCTGCGTGGGTTTCCTCCGGGTTCTCTGGTTTCCTCCCAGAAATAAAAAAAAGACCATCCATTGTCAGAAACCGCTTAATCCTGTACAGGGTTGCGGTGAGCCGGTGCCTATCCCGGCAAACACTGGGCGCGAGGCAGGAATATACCCAGGATCGGACGCTAGTCTCTCACAGGGCACTCATTAATTAGTTGGCCGATAACATCATAATATATAGGACGCAGTGTCTGGCGAGTTGGCGCGGGCTGACTGCGGTTTCCTGGCGCTTCTGTATCTCGTCCATAACTAGACGCGTTATAAATTGTATTATTGTTTTTACTGACAAAACAGTGTAACGGAATACGAAACGCAAGCGCCAATTTAGGCGCGGAGCGATTCACGCTCCAGTTTAGACCGAGACGCAGCGAGAAATGTTGTGATTTAGGGGGGCAGGGAATACGTAGCAGGATTATTTGCACGAGAAAATTGGCCAGACAGTGTATTAAGCGCACGGGCAATTTGAATAATTGGACGTGGGAGGAAACAGGAGTACCCGGAGAATATTCCACCCGTATGATGGATTAACGCACAAAGCTCCACACAGTGAGTAATAATGTCGGCTAGTTTTCGGTAGAGTACACCTCTCCGTTACGCTGAGGCATCCCAGCGCCCTCGGAAAAGGTACCCCAGTGACACAAGGTGATTAAGCACCTGGCCTGCAGTCGGTGAGTCGGGTAGTGGTCTGCCGGAGGGGCCAATGACTGCTGATGTGTCCATCCATCCATCCCCATCCATCCATCCCCAATCCATCCATCGGCAGAAACCGATTAATCCTGTACAGGATCGTGGTGAACCGGAGCCTATCCCGGCAGACACAGGGTGAAAGGCAGGGATATTCCCAGGATTGGACGCCAGTCCATCACGGGACACCGGGGAGCAATTTAGTCCGCCGGCCAATTACATGTCTTTGGGCTGTGGGATGAAATCGGAGTGCCCGGCGAAAACCCACGCCGTCACGGGGGGGAGAGAACATGCAAACTCCACACAGAAAGGCCCCCGCGCCGAGATTCGAACCCGGGACCTTCTTGCTGTGAGGCGGCAGCGCTACCCACTACGCCACCGTGCCGCTCACGGTGGTCGATTTAGGGTAAATTGCTCATAAGTCGTGGTGTTTTTTTTTATAGCCGTTTAGTATCATACCTCATTGCATTGCGGTGTGTGTACCATAAATGATAAGGAAGGTCGTAATGTAAGGCGCACTTAATATGAACAAATGCAGCAGAAAATAATTGCATATTTCTTATGAGGTACTCTGTGTGAGGACAACACAATGTTTGTCTGTATAAATGTGTTTAATTGGCTTCCGGTCTCATCTCTCAGTGTGCCTGTGTGTCCGCTGGGCTGCAAACCTGGCGACCCGAGTTCGAATCCCGCTCACGGACAACACCAGTTGAACCGGTCCTCGGCCTTCCCCAGGGCGACTCAGCCTCAAATGAGTACCTAGCGCGGTGTGTGTGTGTGTGAACATTGCCACTCGGTAGACAAATGCGGCCGGGCGTGGTGCTGTTCACCCACCCTCTTCACGTGCCGTGTTGACCTTCACAGGTGCTCGCTAACGGCACTTGACCCTCCAGTCTGTTAAGGCTATACGGGACATCTTTGCCTTGTGTATACTGCAGCAGCATTGTGTATATAGCGCGGTGTTGGCCGCGTCTATAATGCATTTTTCACAAGCTCACTTCAAATCTGTGCTCTCTCTCTGTGTGTGTGTAATGCGGTCGCACATTACGGCTGCAGTGGACGAGCACAGCACTCTGCCTGGACACTTTATTGTTATTGGA
The DNA here is from genome assembly GCA_036362915.1 of Geotria australis. NCBI lineage: Eukaryota > Metazoa > Chordata > Hyperoartia > Petromyzontiformes > Geotriidae > Geotria > Geotria australis. The sequence goes on along the minus strand of JAZEWU010000052.1, from coordinate 2,141,511 downwards.
CTTAATGGGCTGCAACATGCTAATGCACCGGCGCTTTCCTTGGTGTCGCGCTGGTTCAAAGATGGTAAAAAAAAAAAAGTAATAAAAATAACCACGAACACCGAAGTTTACCACCGAGAAGAACCAAGCGCGCGCAGAATGTAAAAAAATAAAATAATGTTTACAAGTTTGAAATGAAATGGGGGAAAAAAAAAAATCCCATTAGCGAGATCGTAAAGTTGTGCAACGGTACTTATCTAGAAGTTTGTCGTACGGTGTAAGTGACACGCAGCGTTACCTGCGTCGTGAGTGGGGTTTTTTTTTAAGTTGTGGGAGGAAACCGGAGAACCTGGAGGAAACCCACGCAGAACAGGGGGGAGAACACACACAAATTCCACGCAGAAAGGCGCCCAAGGCGGGAATCGAACCGCCTCTGGCAGGATTTTATTTCTGTGAGATGCAAATGTTAACTCGTCGCCACCCTGTATTACCATTACAATATCATGTTAAACACGGCTGTGATTGATATCACACAGTCGTGGGTAGGTTTACAATGGCATTGTTCACCAGCCTACACAATCACATTCAAAACACAACGCTTGCGAAGCCCGTTAATTACATTGTTTTTTTTATGTCCAGAGCTCGTGAACACCATACGTTCATATAACACGTGAAAGTCTATGTTCTTAAAGGTGCAATTTTATAAATATGTACAACAGCTCGTTAAAGTACACTGCATACAAATTGTATTACTATTATTCATAAGAGTGCTATTTTTGCAATGCATTTGCAAGTGCCACCTAATACGGTTTATTGAAATTCACAAACACAGGTGCGATACACCGCGCTGATTGCGGATTGTTCAGATAAGGCCTCTAATTGGAATTTCAAATCTCTTATAATTCACAGCGTAACCTTTGCTGCCGGGGCAAATTGTGCGTCACTTTTTCCCACCCCCCGCTCACACCCACCCATACGCTTTATTTCCACGATCTTACGAACAGGGGTGCGTTGTGAAGTTCAGAATCATCATCATCATCGTTGTCCTCCTCGTCTATTAATTAACATCGTCGTCATCAGTCACCATCGTAGTGAGTAGCCCTGCCACCTCACAGCAAGAAGGTCCCGGGTTCGAATCCCGGCGTGGGTTTTGGCCGGGCACTCTGGTTTCCTCCCACCGTCCAAATACATGCTGCCAGGTTAATTGGCCTACTGAGTAAAATTGCCCCAGTTGCCCTGCGATGGACTGGCGTCCCATCCTGGGTATCCCCCTGCCTTGCGCCCTGTGTCTGCCGGGATAGGCTCCGGCTCACCGCGACCCTGTACGGGATTAAGCGGTTTCAGAAAATAGATGGACGGATCCAGTCACCATGCATGATTAAGCCGCGCTATTAATGGTCATCTTGCGTAATTACACAGTAGCCTATCATTACTCAGGGACACTGCCACACTTGATTGGAGCCCAATTTATTGAGTCAAGATCACACCTTCCCTCTCTCGCAACTCCTCCCCCGCGCAGCGAGGACACTAATCACACTCACGGTGGCACCATCGCCGGGCTAAACGCAATTATGCCTCTAAGTTGCCCCCAGAGGAAAATTACGAGAGGCGAAAGGTGTGATCTTGATAGAAGCAAGCTAATGTTTGAGCTCGCTTAAGCCTATCTGGATGGGCATGTGTAGTGGGTAGAGCCGGCGTGGATTGCAATCTACTGGAAAGTAGCGAGTACAACTCCACGGGTAGGTAGATAGATAGATGTTTATTATTACAGCAGAAAAATACCCAGTGAGCTTGCAAGCTCTTTACGGGCTTCCCGACAATAATTTAAAATATATACAAGATTAATAAATAACCAAATTTAAATC
>JAZEWU010000052.1:2078948-2088984 GCA_036362915.1 Geotria australis | reverse complement strand
CCACTAACCGTATGACCCACTAAGCCGTTGACCCACTGACCCACTTACCTATTGCTGATCGACTAACCCACTGATTTTTATTTGCCCGTTAAGTCAGCTGGGAGTGAGGAAAGGGTGATTGTGTTACCCAATCAAACACCAATTACCGGCTGTCGGCACTGCACATAGCGTCTGAAATCCTAGCCGATAATCGTGATGACACACCGGGCCGCTTACGGCAAATTGACACTTGATTCCTGAACTATATTAGTTAATTGTGGCACCCCGCTGACAATAGCCATCACCATAGCCTCAAGATGCGGGTCGTATAATTGGTGAGAAAAATGATATTAGCTGCTGATGATAATGACAATGAGTTAATCACTATGCATTATGAGCTTAATTTGATCTTCATTTTCGCTGTAGTGTCAGGGTCAAGTGTAATGGAGTGAAATTTAATAGGATGCCAGAGAAGAGTTTAAAAAAAATCCGACGCTGAAAAGGCTAATAACCGCGCTGTTATTATTATTGTCTAATTTTTATCGATCAAATCGAGTGGATTGGAATGCCAATGCGTTGTGCGTGTCGCTCCTGTTCCGCTGAGATCGTGTTACGCCCCTGGCTTGTTATTGACTCTCGCGAGATTCCGCAACACTGGTCCTGCTACCTTTTTAAATACAGGATTACTCCTAGGATCTAAACGCACCACGAGATCTACCCTTGAACATTCTACTTTACTCAAACCCAAAAATACGCACGCTATGCATGACACTCACCTATTCTGTGCTGCACACTATCTGTGAGTGCTGCACACTATCTCCAACAGCATTTGCGACCCACCGCCACCACATTTTAAACACAACCACCGTACAGAACCTCGGCTTTTCCCACACTCTATATATATTGTAAACGTTAAGCTCGACTGCTCAAGAATCTGGGATGGAACCTGTCGATCGCGATCGACTAGTTGGAGACCACTGCTCTACGTAACAATCCTATTTAATAACGACGATTTACAGAACGTACTTTCCATAATATTACACGAGAGAAAGAATGTCTCAGATTCCACAACTGTTTCCGTGAGCGCAGGGCCGTTGTTACGGCCTCGTCGAAGCGCGATATAAAATTGAAAATAAAATGAACCACACGGGGGGGAAATTTTTTTTTACTTTTCCTACGAGACTTTCTCAACGAGAGCTGGAAGTGAAATCGAGAGGGAGGAAGGCATGACGGTATTTATAATCGCAAACCGCCTTTTTGCGGAATATAAAAAAAATGTCGAATTTATACGCGCACCGCTGTAATTTATTCAACGTTAGTCATATGGGTGGTGGAGTGGCTCAGCAGGAGCATCCGCGCTTCACAGAAAGAAAGTCCAGCCCGAGGCGGTTTGATTCCCACCTCGTGAGCATTTATGTGTTGCTTTATGTGGGTTTCCTCTATGTTTTCTGGCTTCCCCACACAACTAAAAAAAAAACCTCTCATTAATGAATTTTCCGATAACATGACACTATATAGGATGCTGTGTATGGCAAATGTTGGCGCCGGCTGACCCGTGTGGCTGTCTTCCCCCCTCCCCCGCCTCTCTGCGGTTTCCTCGCACCTCTGATTCGTTCTTTCTTCAAATCAACACCATTCGGAATTGAATGACATACATGTGCCCTTGCGTTATAAATACTGTTTATTATTATTGAATTGCGTCGCACATTAATGGCTTCGATAAAAAAGGAACGTTTTCAAGACGGCTGACGCAAGAGAGACTACATGCTGCTTCAGCAAGACAGACGTCAGATGGGAGACGGATTAAAAAGATTACCTGAACCAGACAGTTCGTGCAGACAGTACAGAGGCAAAGATGGAAAGCAGGCTACAACCCTGATATTGCGTTTGTCAGCCATAAGATCACCGGATTAAGTAAGAAGCTGGTCCTGCAGCCACTGCCAAGAACTCAACACCATCCCATCGGAATTACAGTCAATGCTGCAATCATCCCAGCCACAGTTCCATTCCGAAGAACATTCAACTTTGGGAAAGCGAACTAGCCTGTCTTCCAAGAAGATCTAGAAAGGAGGATCGTCCATCTCCCAGCGGACCCCAAGAATTACGACAAGTTCACCAAGCTTGTTCACCAAGCGGCCCGCAAGAACATCCCAAGAGGCTGCCACACTCAATACATCTCGGGCCTTAATGCTGAAAGTGCCAAACTGTATGAACAATGCCAACAGCTCTACAAATACGACCCCTTTGCTGAAAGTACCATCAAAGTAGGCGAGAGACTTATGATATCTCTATTAGAACACCGACAGCAGAAATGGCAAAACCTGGTGGAGACAACAGATATGACGGAAAACAGCAAAAAGGCGTGGAGCCTCATCCGAAAAATCAGCAACGATCCATCGACCCCAACACAGCAGCAGGATACCACTACCGCCAACCAAGTTGCGCACCAGCTGCTGCTCAATGGGAAACCCACCAGCAAACAGCCAAGAACAAAGGTAGAGCGATTAAAGTACTCCCAAACCTCTGGACTGACTAAGCCGTTCTCCCTCGAAGAGCTCAATATCGGTATCAACACCCTTAAGACCGGTAAAGCCATCGGACTGGATAACATCTTCATGGAAGAGATCAATCACTTTGGACCTCTGACGCGGAAATGGATCCTTGAGTTGATGAACAAGTGCATGCTGACAAAAAACATCCCAAAGATCTGGAGGAAAACCAAGATTATTGCTCTTCTCAAACCGGGCAAAGATCCAGCTTATGCAAATAACTTTCACCCGATCTCTCTACTATGCCACCCATATAAGCTGTTTGAGCGCCTGATCCTAAACAGGCTTGTCCCTGTTGCTGAACCAGCCATCATCCCCCAACAAGCCGGATTCCAACCTGGCAAATCTACAACAAGACAACTTCTAAATCTCACTCAGCACATTGAAAATGGGTTTCAGAAAGGACTGATAACAGGAGCCATCTTTGTTGATCTGTCTGCTGATTATGACAGTGTGAACCACCGCCTCCTCCTGAAAAAGATCTTAGAGTTGACAAAATACCTGGCGCTTACAGACCTCATTGGAGCCCTCCTAAAAGATAGGTGCTTGTCTTGAACAACAAGCAAAGTCGCTGGCGACGACAACGGAATGGCCTACCCCAAGGTAGTGTGTTGGCTCCCCTACTATATAACATCTACACTAACGACCAAAAAATCGACCAGAATATTGAAAGGTTCATCTATGCCGACGACCTCTGTGTAACATCCTGAGAGTACGTTTGAAGCAGTAGAAGCAAATCTCACCTCAGCCCTAGATGAGCTACGTCTCGACTACGAGTGCAACCACCTACATGCCAACCAAGCAAAGACTCAAGTCTGCTCTTTCCATCTCAGGAATCGTGAAGCCAACCGACCGCTTAACATCAAATGGTCTGGAACACCACTTGAGCATCGTACCCACCCTGTCTAACTTGGAGTAACCCTGGACCGCACTCTCTCCTTTAAGGAGCACGTCAAAAACACCAAATTGAAAGTCGGTTCCAAAAGCAACATCCTGTAAGGACCGACGTCGACTCTCTTGTCAGGATGAACCATCGGGTCTTTGACCACGTTCCAGGGCATCAAGTCGAACGCCACGGACACAAGAGCACACGTTGGTTGGCGTGACTCAGGAGCCGCCGGCGCACCCCTCTCCCACACAGATGAAGATCGAAGCGCGGGTTTCCAAAGCAGATTGTTGTTTAATTCACCAGCAAGACTTCTCACATGAACAGCAGTCTGTCACTACGACCGCTCAAGCTTGCTATCACCGAGCTCCCCGCTCACAGGCACGCCGTTTAGTTACAAGCCAGCAGTGGAGCGCAGCAGCGCGCGGCCCACACCAGCTCCCCAGCTCACACACTGGTCGGGCGGTGCCAGGCACGCCCCGGGACACCCCGGGGCGTACCCTATTCTGGACCTCTCACAGAACCTCGTTCAGGACCTCTCCTCTCCAACGCTCTCCCAGCCGTACCTGGGCGTCCGCCTTTTATGCTGCAAGGCTCTGACGTCAGCTCTGACATCACCCCTCCCCTGCTGTCAATGATTTGCGCCTCCAACTATGTTTAGCCACTATAATCCCTCACACAATAGAGAAAGCAGCGGGGATTCTACGAGTAAACATTAGGTCACCCTCAATGTTCCCGAACACAATGAGGGTGGGAGGGAAAGCTACCCTGTCCTCCCTTGGCCCCCTCCCTTCTTGACTAGACTGTGGGCTTGCCCAAGCTTGAACTGGTTTCCTCATTACATCAGTCTCCGTAGGGCGGGGGATTGACGCGGTCACTTCGCCCACCGGCCTCTGATCACATGTGGGTCATTACAATCCTACGAAAACTGGTCAACTCCAAATGGGGAGCCACATCACACACATTAAGATCTACTGCTCTGGCCTTGTGCTATTCCTCTGCGGAGTATGCATGTCCTGTCTGGGAGAGATCAACCCATGCCTAGCAACTTGACCCGGCATTGAACAACACCTGCCGCCTGATCACTGGCTGCTTGACCCTCGGGTGAAAGGCGCTATATAAATGCTATTATTATTATTATAAAGGCTACTAGTGATGAACGCCACCTCCTTCATGGACGTCAACCCCTGGCCCAACGACTGAAGTCAAGAAGAAGCTTCCTCAGCCATGTGCAGCCCTTAACAACATCTCGAGAAAATACCAGACTCCAGCTCTGGACGGAAAAGCTTGAGATTGAGCCTGCTCCAACTGGCATGGGAATCCCATGCCAGTTGGAGGCATCATGGATTCAGTGGAAGACACTCAACTGCCTGAGAACTAGAACGGGACAATCAAAAGATGCTTTGGTCAGATGGGGCTACAAGACCGGCCCAACCACCTGTGAATGTGGAGAAGCAGACCATACTATGGAACACTGCCTTGTCTGCACTCTACTACCCAACCTCTGCAGCTCAAAAGACCTTGCAGAGTTCAATAAAATGCAAAGAACTGTGTAAAGAAATGGGAAACTGTAGTTTAACCATCACACTTTGAAGAATCGCAAAGAAGAAGAGGCAAAGATGCCCTCTATTATTACATCGCATCGCAGGATCGTCAGAAACTGTGATGGATTTAGGAGTCCTTCATCCAGCAGTGGATCTATTATGGTGACGGTTGAGATGGGCGCAGCGTCTGCTCCCTGTACCTATTCGCACCCTTGCCTGTGTCCATCTGTGCAGAGCTGTGCCGATAGCAGGAAGCTAAGATTCTCGTGGTATAGGGACACAGCCCCTTTAAACAGCTGAGGATATAGGTTTTAATAATTCATACAAGCCAATTTATTTCAACACACATTGGCATGTAAATATTTCATAATCACCACCTCAACATTTTTAACCTTTGAGCGCTCCGCTGTGGCATGCTGGGATTAAATATGCATTATCCAGCATGTATTGCATCAACTATTTCCCCTGTACTGAAATGCACATAAGAGACATGGGAATGTCGTGGAAACTCCACGTTTCTATGCCAGGGACTGGTCACTGCGTAGGTCGACCACGCTTTAGACTGTTGGCATAAACAAGCCTCTGTCAAAAGAGAAAATGCTTAACCCCTTCTGGCAATAAGACAAGTGTTTAGATCTTCAAACGCCAAATAGACACTTTTCACAAGGTATCAAATTTGCAAAAAAATACACATGCTTGTGGCAAAACATGCAAACTATATGCTTTGATAATGTATGTGTTCTGTGTAGCCTAGCAATGCGTCGCCAAGCCACACAGGCAGCAAACCAAATACCCTTTGTCTCTCAATCACGCAGGAAGAGTCAGGATCAGAACTAACTGCAACCTCGTTTAATACACGATTCATCATACCCAGGATGTAACGCCAGTCCATCGCAGGGCACCAGGGGGCGATTTAGTCATCAGGCCAATTAACCTAGGCAACAGCAGCATGTCGTTGAACGGCAGGAGGAAACCGGAGTGCCGGGCAAAAACCGACGCGGCACGGGTCAGAACACGCAAACTCCACACAGAAAGGCGGCACATGAGCCAGGAATCGAAGCCGGGACCTTCTTGCTGAGAGGCGGCAGCGCTACTCACTGCTACACCACCGTGTATCCCCCACGACCCCCCACTGCCAGCGAGCTCACGGAGTAGCGCGTACCCCGTCACTGAGATTATGATTCATAATTCACCGTTGCGTCAGATCGCGTGAATAATACATGTGTCGTGCGCCCTTGTCCGGCTGTGTGTCTGCTTCAGTAGCACCACCGCTACGCTGGAGAGCGATCACCATTCAGTAATTATACAATTGAATACGAATGTTAAACGTTGTATCGCCATGCGTACCCGTGTTATCTTGTCTCCCTGACACGTGTCCCTATATCCTCGTGGACCTGTGTCTCGATGTCGTTGTGTCCCCGTGACCCCACATTTCGGTGTCCCCACATCCCCATGTCTCCGTGTCTCCGTCTCCCTACGTCTCCGTGTCCTTGTGTCCGCGTGTCTCCGTGTGCCCATATCCCCGTGTTCCATGATATCCTTGTGTCTCCATGTCCCCTTGTCCCCGTATCCCTATCTCCCTATATCTTCATATTGTCATGTCCCTATACCTCGTGTCTTGTCTCCATGTCTCCCCCCGTGTCATTCCTCCATTCGAATTCGATTCAATTCTTCTAAGCGTGATGGTTACACGACAGTTTCCCATTGCAACAAGTTCTTCTTTAGTTGCAGACGGCCCTTCAACATTTAGAGATGTAATAGTCAGTGCTGGCCTTAAAGGCGGCGGGCATTGGTCTCTCTTCTTGCTTCAGACTGAGGGGCTTCTGGCATCTGGTGAGCTTTTTGACATCGCTAAAGGTAGAAGCGTTCACGTCGCGACCCCTGTCAGGTAATACTTGGTGTTGCCTGCGAATTCTACCAAACACTTCGAAGCCAAGCTGAAGGACAACGATGTCCAGAGGCTGCCCATCGTGCTTTGAAGAATCGCAAAGAAGAAGAAGCTCCTTGGCTTCGAAGCGTTTGGTAGAATTTGCAGGTAATACCAAGTATTACTTGACAGGGATCGCGACGTGAACGCTTCTACCTTGACCCCCATGGGTATCCCTACCGTGCCCACTCTAACCAACCCCCGTGCCCCACCCCGGCGGCGTGTTCCCGCTCCCCAGAGCGCTCGCAGCAACAACGTTCTGGCGGCGGAGCTGCTGTTGGAGCGCGGCGCCGACGTGAACGCCCAGGACGAGGATGCGTGGACGCCGCTGCACGCCGCCGCCGCCTGCGACCACGCCGACGTGCTGCTCCTCCTGCTGCTGGTGAGGGGCTCGTGGGGGGGGCGGTCGTCACCCGCTCGCTCCGAGCGGCTGGCTCACGATTAACGGTTATCAAATAATGCTTCAGCGCCGAAACGGCTGTCCCGTCACGCAGGCTGATCGGTGCCGAATCGGCAATCTCGAATTAAAAGCCGCTCGCTCCGAGCGTTGGGCAGCATGGTTGCGCCGCTGCCTCGCAGCGAGATCGTGGGTTCGATTCCAGGCTCGGGTGCCGCCGAATTTCCGTGTGGAGTTTGCATGTTCGCTCTCTCTCTTCATCGGGTGCTCCGGTTTCCTCCCATAACTAAAAAAAAAACCCACACGCTAATTGGGTGATAGCGGCTGCTAGACACCCAAACACAGACTGAGACCCAGACAACAACGAATATGGCCGCTCTGCGGTAGCCCGGCCGGCCAACGTTATCGTGCCGCAGCCGAAGCGGTTGTCGTTGGACTTTACCACCAACCGTCGGGACTTCGTGATAATATAATAGGGATTACTGAGACGGCCGTCGTAATTGCGGCTGGCTGTAAGTCACATAGAAATCCGGGACAACCTCAGAGTAGAGTCGCTGCTTCTTCGGAGTGAGAGGAGCCAGTTGAGGTGGTTCGGGCATCTGGTAAGGATGCCCCCCGGAAGGCTCCCTCGGCTGGCCTGGGAACGCCTGGGAATCCCCTCCCAGCAAGAGCTGGAATCTGTTTCTGAGGAAAGAGATGTCTGGTCCACTCTCCTTGGATTGCTGCCACCGCGACCGTCACCAGGTCAAGCGGTTTAGAAAATGTATGGATGGATGTAAGTCGCATACGTCGTAAGTCGAGGGCAGACTGTCGAGGTGCTGGGCATATCGGGCGTGGGCACGAGCGGGGCGTGCCTGCGTTGACGGCGTGGCGGTGTGTCGTTGCCTCCGCCACCGCCACCTTCAGGCCGGAGCCAACGTGCTGCTGCAGGACGTGGACGGGAACGTGGCGCTGGACTACACGCACGAGGGCACGCAGTGCCGCCACCTGCTGCTGCGCCACCTGGAGGAGAACGGTAAGCGACGCTGGCGCGGCGGAGTGGTCATCACCCACAACCTGGAACAGCCTGTAGCCACACCTATTGCGTCAAACACAGTCCCCCACACTCTTCAAAAAACCTTTAAAAAGTCACCTCTTCACCGACTCACTACAAACCGACTGAGCAGGGTTCCGCGCCTCCGAATCAACGGGTGCAACGCGCCCGGAGAAAATGCAAGCGACACAAAAGTAGATTCACCTTTGTCTCCAGTGATTGCCAACCTATACATGGAGAAGTTTGAATCAGCAGCTCTGGCAACGAGCACCTTCAAACCATCCCTTTGGCTCCAATACGTAGATGACACACTGGTGGTGTGGCCACATGGCAAAAATACACTCAATGAGTTTCTAAATCACCTTAACTCTCAACACCCGGCTATACAGTTTACTATGGAAATCGAATTGGATGGTACATTGCCTTTCCTAGACGTCCTGCTCGGACGTGGTCCAAACAATAAAATAGCTCACAGTGTCTTGAGAAAAAAGACACACACCGATGCTTACCTGAATGCAGACTCCCACCACCATCCCTCACAAAAATCCGCTCTGGGCAAAACAGGTATCTGATGAAAGCAGTCTGAGAGGCGAGCTTCAACATGTGAAACGAGCCTTAATATCTAACGGCTACAGTAATTCGCAAATTAACAGCCCTGAACACCAAAAACAGACCAATCGAGGGAATTGTGGCTAACACTAAGGATTCGGTACAGAAGCTGTCTACGGAGGGTGTTTATCGCATCAACTGCTCATGTGGCCTATGTTATGTTGGCCAAACAGGTAAGAAATATCTATAAACGAATCAAAGAACATCAGAGAAATATCAAAAATTCACAGACAGTATCGTCAGCTGTTGCTGAACACGCCTGCAAACAGGGCCACACAATTGATTTCGACAACATTGATGTCTTATGCAAAACTAGCCATTATTGGCCCAGAGTCATCCGTGAATTGAAATTGAAAAGAATAAAAACAATTTTTATCGATCAGACAGTTATAAACTTAGCGCAGCTTGGAAACGCATCATTGCTAATACCCATAGTCATTAGTTGCGCTAGCCACTCCCCCTCTACATTGGAGCGTTCGGTGATTGGTCCGCATTGGTGGAGCTAGCCACTCCCCCTCCGCCACCACGTGGGACCACTCCCTTCCCTCCTATATACGGGAGCGTTCGAGCCCTGATAAAGCTGAGTGGAAGTCTCGGCGAGACGTCCGTGTGCTCGCTCGTTCTCCAACATATCGACGGGTGCACTACACTTACACACCTTTTTTCACATGACCTAAATTCAAAAACAGAGCTTCACTATGGATATTATTATATTGTAAAATATACGAGGTTTAACCCTTTCCGGCAATGAGAAAAAGTGTTAAGATCTTAAAAACACTAAATGGACGCCTTTTTGCAAAGTTTCCAATTTGCAAGCAGCCACACATACTTGTGGCGAAAAACGTGCAACAAAAATGCTAAGATAATGCATTGTCCTTCAAACTTATTGGCCAATCACCAGACAGCTTTTTCTGGAGCCCAGTCTGTGATAGCCATTGCCGGAAATGGTTAAACCTCGTATATTTTACAGTTTTTGTACAACGGCAAAAAAGGTCCAATGGTGTATTATATTATTATTATCATCATCATTATTATCGAGATCCGCTTAAATCCTATACGGGGTCGCGGTGAGCCGGAGCCTATCCCGGCAGACACAGGGCACAAGGCAGGGA
>JAZEWU010000052.1:2061825-2078858 GCA_036362915.1 Geotria australis | reverse complement strand
CAAACCTCTCAAACACTCCCCAACCGCTCGGAAGCCAAACATTGTCTCGTTGTTTGCATTCAGTTGGAGGAGAAAACCACCAGCGGTCCCTTTGGTATTTTTATTTTCATGGAACCCAACATTGGTATTCTTGGGAGAACTTGGGAAGCTGATGCGAGTGTTTGTTGTTGTTGTGTGTGAAAGAAAGAAGATAGGAGTGATGGTTTTACGAACCGGTCCTGGGCTTCGCCTAGGTCGACTTGGCCTCAAATGAGTACCTAGTGCGGTGTGTAAATATAGTCACTAGAGAGACAAAGGCGGCCGGGCGTGGTGCTGGCCATGCACCCTCTTGTGTGCCCTGTCGGCCTTCACAGACTCTCACTACCAACACTTGCCCACAAAAATCTATAAACGGTTCATGGGTCACACACGTGCGATGTTAGCGAAAAAAAAAAAATGAATGCTCACCACATTCATCATTATCATCGCTCTATAATGGAAATACATATATATTAGGCTCATGTGTTGGGCAATGGACCGTCCCTATGGCAGGGAAAGTGAATGAATATTGTGTTCGGTGAGCGAGCGAGATAGTGAGCGACTACATCACGGTAGAAAGCCATTGTCCAAAATGTCAGCCTACGATATTGTTCTATTATAAAGAAATGTTAACGGCATGCCTGGGTGTGTGTGTGTGTGTGCTTTCTGAACTGTGTGTTGGTGTAGCGGTTAGTGCGCGGTGCTATGAAACCGGCCACCCGGGTTCAAATCCCGCTCACAGCCAACACCAGTGACGATTTTTTGAACCGGTCCTCGGCCTCCCCTAGTGCGACTCAGCCTCAAATGAGTACCTAGTGCGGTGTGTAAACATTACAGACGTTGTAACCATTAGCCGGGCATGGCGCTGGTCACCACCCCCCTCGTGTGCCGTGCCGGCCTTCATAGGTACCACTCGCTAACAGCCCTTGACCCTACAATCTGTTAACGCTATACGGCGAATCTTTGACTTACTGCCGTCCGCAGGGATTCACTTCAGCCGGGTTTGTGCTGGTCGGTAACACGGACAAACATTCGCCCCCGGCACACCACATCCAGTATATACCTGCCGCTAGTGCTGTGGTCACTATTCCTCCCCGTGCCACCCTAGTCAAGTCTACGAGCGACCCGGTTAAAAAAAAATATATTCCGCGAGTAATTAAACGCTGGCCGTGGCTTGTGCGCACGCTTGCCAACGGCGGCCCCCAGTAATTTATTTCCGTCTCATTGTGGGAGCGGAGTAGCCGCTGAGTTATTTCCCGGCGCCCGATTTATAGTCTGGAAATTTACAAAGGTTAATGGGTTTCAGTGTGCGTGCGGGTTTCAGTGTGCGTGTGCGCGCGCCACTTTATGGAGTTAATGTCAACGGCTGTGCGGCGTGCCACTGTAAGCAAAAGGGCCTACGCGCGTTTACGTCTTTACGTTGTGTCTTTGCGCCGGTGGAACCGTCTGCCCGCCGCACATCAATGGAATTTTCCAGAAATGGCCTTTCTTCCACACGATAATATTTAAAGGCCACTCGTAACGGATTGCCGTCCGATGTGGTTTTGCGTCGTTACCGAGTGCTGTACGGTACGCTGACCGACGTTTCGTTACATGTGCTGATTTTCCATGCCCTGTCGTTGTTGACATGTCGTTCTCTCTGCAGCTTTGTGCAGCGCTTTGTGACCCTCGGGTGAAAGGCGCTATATGAATGCTATTATTATTATTATGTGGCGGGAGCATCTTAAGGATCTTAATTCCTGAAGGAACTGAGTTCCCGATGAAGCTTCCGGGATTTGTAAGTGAGCGTCAGACGTCAAACGGCACGCGATGGGATACGACCCGAAAACACAACAGAGCCGCACAGCACAACCGCGAGAACCCTACGCAGCAGTATCACTTAATGGATTGTTTAGCTCAGCTTGTTAATATTAAATATGGAGATGTTATTAATTTCCGATTAGAGTCCGTTTAATAATTTAAGTTATAAACACGTTAAATTTTTAACACTAGTATGTGAGCAGCGGTGGTGTTTTTCTCAAACTCCAGCCTGTACTGATGTAGGTTTGTCACTGCTCGATGTGTGATGAGAATTGCTCACCACAGCTGTTGTTTCGGGATAGCCGCGTCGAGCGTTCCTTGTCTCTCATTTGCGACGTTTCACCTCCCACGTTGGAGGCATCAGCCGGCGTTGAAAACCAACATCAGTAGATTCCAAGTCTGCGAGGCTCACACCGTGCCATCTCTGCCGGCAACTCCCTGTTCCTGTTCCAGTCGAGGCTCAAGACAGTCCTCTGCTTGTGACTGGCCCAATGTACAACATAAATATCATTTAAATTGCGTTTGTTATCCCGGAGAGTGTGTATTCTATTTTTGATGCTTTCCCTCGATGTGCAATGCCCTACTTTGCTGTACAGTATACAGAGAAGCAGACGATGTTACGGTTGTTACGCGCTCCATAAATCCCAAATCTATTATTCGGTTAGAATTTAATTGCCACGGTGATTGCGATAATCATCGTCATCGTCGTCATCATTACGATGACCGTAATGCCTCGCGATACGTTTGTCTTCGTCGAATTACAATACTCTACGAGTCTACGGTGATGACGTGACCCAACGCAAAAGTGCTTCATTACGGATAACATGGAAACATTATTCTCGTACGTTAATACGGGACAAAACTACACGGTTATGCGGCCGTCTGCCGACTGCATAATTTAATATTTTTCATGCATTAAACAAACGCTACGAACCGTGGTATTCACGATTTCATCCTCGTGTTATTTTGGAACGGCTTTACGAATTTCGCATTCCGGGGGAGCAACGATGGCTTTTCATCCCCGTTGCAACCCGCCCCCCGCCTCCAACCAGCCGCCCACCTTCCCCCCCTCGGTTACTGGCACCGAACTCACCTCTCTGCGGGAAACAATCAGCTGCCTGCAGACACACACAGCTCCCGGTGTCGGAGTCAATTACCGTTCGGAGCGAACCTGCTCTCTTCACGGCCCCCTCGATGGCTCCCCCGGCGCGTGTTTAACTCCGCACCCCTGCGTTCGTTACTCCGCGGAGGGAACGGATGCAACCGCCCTGACCGCGGCTGCCGTCAAGCAGACAGGCAGGGAGAAGTCGTGGTGACGCTCGAGGGGAAATGCCGCCGTGCTACCCCCCCCCAGTTCCCGCTGCCCGGAACGTCGGCCCCGATCGGCGTCAAAGTTCTTGAAAATGAACCCGCCCGTCGGCGCGATTTACGTCAAATTATAATCTCGCGTATCCGTCGGAGGTTCGGCGTATGACGGCGCGGCGTTCTCCTTCCCAGCGGTGCGCCGACCTTTTTAAACGCAGCACCACTTTTAGAATCTAAATGCAAAGCGAGATCTTACGCTTAAATCTTAGACTTTACTAACCTCCGAGACACTGCCGTGTGGTCCCAGAGCCTTCTGAACAACAGCAGGGGTCTCGATAAAGGGGGCACGATGCTGACCCCCTGTAGGTTTTCACAGCTCAATTCATGACGGTTGCTCTTCAGAGCTGTTCTTTCGGAATAGCCGTGTCACTGATGCGATCTCCCTCTCTCCCTCGCTCCCAACGTGGGAGACGAAACGTCGCGAGGGAGTGGAGGAGATCGCTCGACATGGCTATCCAGAAAGAACAGTCTTGAAGAGCCGGTTTACTGCTTGAAATTAATTTTTCGTCTCTTGGGCTGTCCGCGCGCCTTCCTTCCCAGGAGTGGACGTGGGTGCCCTGAGGCAGCTGAGGAATCAGAGGCCACTCTCCATGCTGGCCGATGTCAGCAAGCTCGTCGCCTCAGGCAGCTGTGTCAACCTCCCGAACGAGGAGGGCGTCACGCTGGTGAGAGACGCGCCCTCCCCCACGCGTACACGGGGCTTTGCGTGCGTACACACGCACACACGCACAGGGGGGCACCGTCGAATACAAGCTGGGGTGCACGTTCTCCCCATGTCCCTATGTCTCCCCCTGTCGCTCACCCTCCCTCCCTGTCTCCCTCCGTGTTTGTCTTCAAGGAAGTGACGGCCATCTTAGGGGACGCTGGCAGATTTTTGCCGCTCTTAAAATTGCCAGTTTCACGACCTTTCAGTGTATTCAAAGCAACCTTAATCTTTTAATTTTTTGTTGTTTTGGGTTTTGTTAATATTTTTTTCTATCGTTGTTGACATGCCGTTCTCTCCGTGGCCCTTGTGCAGCGCTTTGTGACCCTCGGGTAAAAGGCGCTCTATAAAATGCTATTATTATTATTATGTCCACGTGGGTTTTCGCCACGCACTCCTGTTTTCACCCACAGTCCAAAGACATGCTGCTGCCTAGGTTAATTTGCCTGCTGACTAAATTGCCCCCGTTGCCCTCTGATGGACTGGCGTCCCATTCTGGGCATAATCCTGCCTTGGGCCCTGTGGCTGCCGGGATAGGCTCCGGCTCACCGCGACCCTGTACAGGATTAAGCGGTTTCTGACAATGATGACGATGATGATGATGTGTCACCTTATTCCGCCTGAAACCGAGATTAATCTTCGGCAATGACATACGGGATGGCTCGCGTTTGCCACACCGCCGCCCGGCTCGCTCGCCACGGGCCCTTTCATTATTTTTCAATCGCCGGTCATTTTCTCTTCAAAGTTGGCCAACCCTCGTTCCGTCAAGTCCGCCACTTGTTCGTTGAAACCAATCGGTTTCACCGTCCACACGGCGCGATGAAAGCAGTCTTTGTGATCACGTTAAATTATATTTGCGTTCGGCTTTTCCCTTTTTTCCTTGAAGACATGATTATACCATGTGTAAGAACACGTCCAATGCTATATGATTTTTACAATCCAATCTACCGCTGTTTGAAAAGCGCGCATATATATCAAGCGGATAGAAAAAAAACTGGATTCGACGTTATTACCGTGTTACGGTGATATAACGAATTTGTAATAGATTGTCATTTCAGGCAGTGGGCCTTGTTCAGAGATAGGTCTGCTGTGACAAAGCATAATTTCTACATCACTGCGTCTGTTCACTCCCTTTGATCTTTAACTCTTATTTGAACTTGAAGTTCGTCAGATTGATTTTATCTCTGTACTGATGGAAGTTTGTCACGGCTCGATGTACGGGAATTTTAGCCAGGCGGATTTCCAGCACGAACATTTTGCCACTAGACACTGCGTCCTATATATTATGATGTTATCGGCCAATAAATTAATGATTGTTATTTTTTATTTGTGAGAGGAAACCGAAGAACACGAAGGAAACCCACGCAGAAACGGGGGAGAGAACACGCAAACCCCACACAGAAAGGCGCCC
The DNA here is from genome assembly GCA_036362915.1 of Geotria australis. Classification (NCBI taxonomy): domain Eukaryota; kingdom Metazoa; phylum Chordata; class Hyperoartia; order Petromyzontiformes; family Geotriidae; genus Geotria; species Geotria australis. The sequence continues at coordinate 2,073,561 of JAZEWU010000052.1, read as the reverse complement.
GTGGCAAGAATAAAACCGCCTCGGGCAAGACCTTCTTTCTGTGTGATGCAGATGTTACCACTGCGCCACCCTGCCGTCCTGGGCCAGCGGTGGAGATTCGACCTTGTCATGGACGGGGCCAGTCACGCCATTATAGGCCGCCGCCATTGTTGAATCATCACAGAGTGGCCGCTCTTTTCATTGACCAAGCGGCGAGGTGACAGGTCGAGTAAATTAATTTACGACGGCAATCAGCGCAAAGTGCTACTACGAGCAAAGTGTGCCGACTAATGCAATAAAGGAATTGGGATTGCGGTGTGCGAGCGTGCAATGTTGCCTCATGGCGCAACGCTGCGAGCACGTGCCTCCACGGTGACACGCATCGCTCACCCGATTCGGTTGAGACCCAGGTGTCTGCGTGGGTTTTCGTCTGGCACTACGGTTTCCTCCCACAGTCCAAAGACATGCTGCTGCTGCATAAGTTAATTGGCCTGTGGACTAAATTTCCGCCGGTGTCCTGTGATGGACCGGCGTCCTAACCTGGGTATACTCCTGCAACGCGCCCTGTGTCTGCCGGCATATACTCCGGCTCACCGCGACCCTGTACAGGATTAAGCGGTTTCTGACCATGAATGGATGGATGGTCAATACTCCAAAAGACTACGAATCTGGATGTGACATGTGCTCTGAAAATATTTCATTCCTGGCACCGTTTTTTAGTCTCTCGTAGATCCGTTTGTTTACGTACATTTGCGCCAACGTCGGAACGCGATCGCGGCCAAATCGCGGGGATATTTACGCAGCCTGACGCTCCCAGCGATGGGATCATGGCAAACGGTCAAGAGTAACGGTCAATTGGTGGCCAAGAGATGGAACGCGTCCCGGAGGACGTCCGACGCAAGGCTCGCGATTGTGTCGCGGGATCGCGAGCACTGGCGGTGGGTGGTGGCTTGGGAGAGGTCCTCATCCAGCAGTGTATTGACCAAGGTTGCACCTCAAGTGGGCCTTGCATGTGTGTCGGCGCAGCTTCACATCGCTTGCGCCAATGGCTACGCGGACGTGGCGAGCTTGCTCCTGGAAAAGGGCGCCAACGTGAACTGCCTGGACGGGACCTTCTGGACGCCGCTGCACCTGGCGGCCAAGTACGGCCAGGTGAGCGGGGTGACCTGGGGTCACGGCGCCCTGGACAGGGGCGGCACGGTGGCGTGGTGAATAGCGTTGCCGCCTCACAGCAAGAAGGCCCCGGGCCTTTATGCGTGGAGGTTGCGGAACCCATTTCACGCTGTGGGTCCCGTGTTGTGTTGATGATTATTATTGTTGTTGTTGCTGTTTCGTCGTGATCGTGATGAGAGCCGCACTGTTGTTCCCGTCCTCCAGACGAGCATCGTGAAGCTGCTGCTGAAGCACAGCGCCGACCCCAACGTCATCAACTGCAATGGAGAGAAGCCGTCAGGTGACCAACACACAGATCCCCTTATATAATAGCCTTAACGGAACCTTGGGGAAAGTGTCGTTAGTGAGTAGCACTGATGAAGGTTGGTACGGCACAGTAGAGGGTGGGTGGCCAGCACCGTGCACCCCATCGCCTTTGTCTCCCGAGTCGCGATGTTTACACATCGCACCAGGTACTCATTTGAGGCTGATTGCACCGAGGGGAGGCCCAGGACCGGTTCAGATAACCATTGCCAGCATCTGACGAGTTGATTTCTTCGAAATGTCTTGTGACTGCGTCGAACGTGCCACTGGTTTTAAATAGAGACCCCCGATTGAGAGATAGACACACGGTTCCTGTCAGTCCTGACAGAGAGAGAGAGACATGGAGAAGATCCCCACCTCCTGATAGAGACAGAGAGGGAGAAGGTCCCCAGTGGACGTGATAGAAACGCAGGAAGAAGGCGCCTACAGTCTGATAGACAGAGACATAGAGACGTTTCCCATCAGTCTTGATAGACAGACAGACAGAGGAAGAGGGCTCCCCCGTCGGTCGTGACCCGTCGCTTGCCCCGCGCCGGTGTCACCGCTGCCGCTCACAGAGGTGTCGGACTCGGAGGCCATCGAGGAGCTGCTGCTGGAGGCGGAGGCGGAGAGCAACGAGCGGCAGCGCTACCGGCCGCTGGCGGGCGGCGCCGCGACGGGGCCCGGCGATGCGGCCTCGCGCGACACGGACGAAGCGGCACTGCTGCGGAAGCTGTAGGTGCCGCGCGTCGCGTGTCCGCCATCCGCGCGTCGCACTGTCGTCATCGTCATCGGCGTCATCACTGTTGTCAGCGTCATGATCATCGTTCTTGTCATCGTCCTCGTCACTGTCGTCGTCACCATTGGCGTCATCATCATCGTCATCACTGTTGTTGTCGTTATCATCATCACCGTCATGAAATATCCAGTGTTTTAAGGGTTTAGGTCACGTGAAAAGGTTATGCAAGTGTGGTTTAACCGTCGATATTTTGGAAAATACGATTGGGAACACAACACTTACCTTTAAACGTTTTGCTGAAGTGTTGTGTGTCCAGTCGTTTTTTCCAATATATCGACGGTTACACCACATTTGCATGACCTTTTCACGTGACCTAACCCCTTAAAACACTATGGATATTATCCGTTATGAAAGCCTTCGAACAAAACTCATGAAGTAATTGGCCAAGAACATTATAATATATAGGACGCAGTGTGTGGCAACATTTTGACACCGGCAAACTGCCTGGCTGCCTCCCCGAAAGAACAGCTTTGAAGAGACACCATCATCTTGACACTTGTCTCAATGCCAGAAAGGGTAAAACTTTACATCTTTTTTTTTACACCGACGAATGATTCCGTATTAAGCCCGCTCTTGCCCGGTGGATTCCCGCGCTCCGTACGATGGCTGCGCAATGAGCATGGAGCTGATATTCGCCACGGGGGGGAGGGGTCACCCGACGTGTCTTTCTCCTCTGTAGGGCTCATGCGAACACCTTGCTCGCACGCTCGGTTTAATATTACAGTCGTCGACAGCCTAACCTTTAGCTAATAGGTCTCCGGCAGCAAACGAGTAAATGTCAGGAGAGAGATAGGAGAGAGGAAAACACACGGCGAACGTTTTATAAGAACAGCCGGTGGGATATTTACGTCGGCAGGCCGCCAGGATATTCTTCACGGAAACTTGATGTTGTGAGCACTCATCATTTTGAGGGCTGGCTGTCAGCTCTCCCCGTTTGGACTCTCCCATCTCCGCCTGCGTTTAATCATATCTCCGCGCACGGCAACGCGTCGTTGCCAGACGATGGAGGGTAAAGCTCCCGTTTCCTTAGCTACGAGACCTTAGCAACTAGATGCAGTTACGAGACCATTAAGACAGATTGTCGCCGGTGAGATTTAGCGAATGTCGCATTGCTCGTGTAACACGTGGGGTGGCACGATGGCGTAGCGGTGAGTGTCGCTGCCGTCTCACGCCAAGAAGGGCCCGGGTTCGATTCCTGGCTCGGGTGCCACCTTTCTGTACAGAGTTTGCATGTTCTCCACTTATCCGTGTGGGTTTCTGCCGGGTACTTTGGTTTCCTCCCACAGCCCAAAGACACGCTGCTGCCTAGGATAACTATCCTGACTAATTTGCCCCTGGTGCCATGAGATGTTGTAACTTGCTTACCTCTCCCCGCTGGACAACTGCTAAAAAGACCTACATAGCTGGAACTGTTGCTTCCAGTTTGATTTAAAACTTACTGACTGATGTGATTTATATCCTACCCTGCGCCCTCATGGTGCTCTGTTTGAAGCTCTGCCAGACACAACATAAGGGGTGTTTATAATTTGACTGCCTGGCTAATTCTAAGTGTAAAATATGTTGTTTTTCCAGCGGTTGTTGTTTTATACGACTTTATTCACCGCGTTTTAATTTGTGCTTTTGGTTCAGAGTTTTTAACGAGACATCGCTTCGTATGTTAATTGGCCTGTAGACTAAATCGCCTCCGGTGCCCTGTGATGGACTGGCGTCCGATCCTGGGTTTAGCCCTGGCTTGCTCCCTGCATCTGCCGTGGACAGTCTCCGGCTCACAGCGACCCCGTACAGGATTGAGCGGTTTCCGACAATGGACGGATGGGTGGATCTCCGAGTTTTTTACCCATTTTTCCGCTCGTGCCGTTGAGGAGCAACGGATTGCGTGCACGTCTGAAGGTCACCTCGGCTCGCGGCAAAGATAGCATTCGAAGAGTGCTGGAGTGACACGCGCGGCACTGAGATTAAGCGGCGCATTCTCAGCACGCGTCTAGCGGCCTCCGAACCTGTCTGTTTTAGGAAACGTCTCAATTTGCAGTCTGTGCCAGCGGTCGAAACACCACAATTCCTCTGCTGGGGCAGAGTCGGCGGTGCAAACGCACGCCACTCGGGTAGCTTCTCAGCCAATAGCAGCGCTTTGTAGTGTTTTTATCTCAGTCTTTACTTCACCTTTGTTTGAAACCATAAACAACGGACGGTATTATTGGTCTCACTTTACGACGGTTTCACATTACGTGTTCTGGAACGGATTAATGTCGTAAAGCGAGGGACCACTGTAAGTACGAATCGCAAACAGAGACCTCTAGGCCATGTGGCGTACCTTTACCAATCATCAGGCATGTCGAGCGTGTAGCGACCGTGTGCTTGAGCGGAGGAGATCGACCGCTGGGAGTCTCCGCGTGAAATCGTTTTGAGCGGCGCGTTCGGAGAGCGGAATATGCATGAGGACGAGTGATAACACATTCGCTCAGGCGTCACATCGCACCTTACATCTCGACACCACTCAAAACCCACAGCAGGTCATGTGGAGCATTCCCCGAGTCTCGTGTAAGTGGGTTGCTCTCCGTGATGTCGTGCCGAAGCCGCCGTTGCTGCTGCTGTTGTTATAAGTGACGGTGATGACGACGACGATGATGGTAATGATGAGGACGATGATAATCATTTTTTTTTATTGGTAGCAATAGCCAAATTAGATAGAGAACAGTGTTTAGTTTCGCCAGTCGTTGGTTCACTGCATCTCAGCGGTGATTTGATGTGATCAGTGGGATTGGGTTGTGAGGAGGTGAGCATAGACAGTTAGTGACTGTGAGTATGGATGATTGGGTGAGTGAATGAGTGACTGAGTGGGTGTGTGAGTGATTGGGTGAGCGAGTGAGTGAGTGAGTGTGTGGGTGGGTGGGTGGGATGGGGTGGTGAGTAGGTGAGCGTGCTGTCGGCATTTGAAGTCCACGGCTCCACGGATAACGACCGCGATGGATCGCTGGCTGATCGTGACGGTGAAAACGATGACGCTGACGAACAAATCACGACGACGGAATTAAATAGCGTTTACAGGGGAGCGATTCGCCGGCGTGGCTTGCCGCCGGTTCGCCGTCGCCGGCTCGCCGTCGCGGCGCCGTCCTCACTCGAGCTCTGTTCTCACGCCACGCAGGAAGCCGCTGCTGCTGCCCATATCGAAGAAGGACAGCTTCGCGGAGAAGGACGCCATGTTCAAAGGCAACGCTTTCTTCAAGCAGTCGTCGCTGGACGACGGCGCCGGTCACAGCCGCATATTCAGCAAGTACGAGCAGGTCGGTGTCTATTATTATGGTAATAATATACCGTATCTGTTCTGTCTGCATGGCCGTGTCGAGCGTTCCTCCTTTCTCCTTTGCGACCTTTCACTTCCCACTTTGGTCACAGCCGCATACTCAGCAGGTACGAGCAGGTCGGTGACTAGTTGTGGGAAGAAACCGGAGAACCCGGAGGAAACCCACACAGAAACGGGTTGGGGGGGGGGGGATAACACACAAACTCCACACAGAAAGGTCGCCCAAGGCGGGAATCAAACCGCCTCGAGCAAGACCATTCTTTCTGTGAGGCGCAGCTGTTACCACTGAGCCACATTGGAATCGCCGGAGCGGTGTGTGAGCGTTTGTACCGACACACCCGTCCGTCCACACATACAGATTAGCCCGGGGATTCAATTCTCACTGAAGATCAGCTTCCATACAGGCCACGTGACTCTTAGCCACAGGCATCGCCGCGAGTAATATACAGTAATACCCCGCTTTACGTAATTTCGGTTTACGTCACATTCGTATTTTCTAGAGTAAATTTCAGTTCAGTGAACTTCATTACGTCTGACGTTACGTCACTCAGCAACGTCACCTACGTTATAAAAAATATGACTAAAATATATTTTTAGTGTTCTTTTAGATTGAACGATAGTTATATTTTTCCGCGAGTTATTTACGCTCATTTACAGTGTTTGGCCTCATTTGAATTACTTTTTTAAGGCATTACGTCCGGTTTACGTCAAAAACCGGGTTACGTCACGGCTTTCGGAACCAATTAATGACGTAGGACGGGGTATGACTGTACTGGATGTGGTGTGCTGGGCGTGGAAATATTACTTCTGGACGGCGACCCGAATGAACCCTGAGTGAAATTAATCTTGCGTAGATTTAGAATCTATTTATTTTTGGTTTTTTTTTCAAACGACCGCGTCGCGGTTTTTTAGCTTTTGTAACGCGGTGTAAATCACGCACGTGGATCGTATCTCACCGGTATTTTCCGGCGGCGGGGAGATTTATGCGGGCCTGCGTAATGCATATTTAATCTGAGAACGTCGTCGTGATCACAATAAAAATGTATCGCGGGATTAATTATACATGCGAGCATTGGATCGGCGCGTCGCCGAGGGAGACGAGGGGATATCTGGTGACACATGCTCGAGGAGCGTTTACGATCAACTGTACGGAAGCGTGCCGCAAGGCAGGGCTATACCGAGGATGAGACGCCAGTCCATCACAAGGCAGCCGGGGGCAATTTAGTACGCAAGCCAATTAACCTAGGCTTGAGGAAACTGGAGTGCCCGGCGAAAGCCCACGCGGACATGGGGAAAACATGCAAACTCCGCGCAGAAAGGCACCCGAGCCGCGATTCGAACCCAGGGCATTCTTGCTGTGAGTACATCATTTTCAGCAGCGTTGGTTCAATGCAGGCACACTCTGGACCGGTTTTGACATGCAGTGTCGATGCGAGTGGCCGGAGTAGTGATGCGATGTATTTAGGGTGTCCTGTGTGGATAGCGCGGTGGCAAATTATTGCAGTTTTGTAAGTGATGCGTTTGTGGATGGGTAGCCAGTGTAGAGTCTCCATGCATTTTGTGGTTGGTTGGTGGCACGCTTTGATGTTGAGGACTGCACGTGCTAGGTTGTTCTGAAGACGTTGCAGTTTGGCGCTCTGTTGTTTCGTGATTCCAGTGAGTATTCTGTTGCAGTAGTCAAAGTGGCTGGCGATGAGGGTACAGGCGATGGTCTGTGCTGTTTGGATAGAGATTAGTGGACGAATTTGCCAAAGTGCTCGAAGGTGGTAGTTGCAGGATCTGGTGATGTTGTTTATGTAGGTGCTGAAAGTGAGTGTGGGGTCTAGTGTTGTTCCCAGAATTTTTAGATGAGCGGAGAGTGCAATGTGATAGTCGGCGATGCGGAGATGTTGCGGGAGTTGAGTATTGGTGAGGCGCTTGCTCGTGCTGATGTATATTGTGACTGAGTTATTAGGGTTGAGGAGGAGCTTGTTATGCTGGAGCCAATTCTTTAGAGCTGTTGTGCAGGATTCAAGGTTGTTTGTGTTATCAGGTGAGGTAAGGGTGGTGTAGAGTTGGATGTCGTCAGTGTAGGTGTGGTGCCGTATGCCGTGACTATCAATGAGGTGGCTGAGTGGTGAAATGTAGGCGGTGAAGAATAAAGGTGATAGTACGGAGCCTTGTGGGACCCCACAAGAGGATATGGTGATGGGTGTTGTTGAGGTGCACATTTTGATAAAAGTTGGTCTGGAAGCGAGAAAGGAGGCGATAAGCTTGGGTGCAGTGCCAGTGATGCCGATGTTGGGAGAGAGACGCTCCAGAAGTATATCGTGGTTGATGGTGTCGAAGGCAGAAGAAAGGTATAGGGAGATGAGTGCTGCCATGGAGTCGGAGTCTGTCATGGTGAGGAGGTCGTCTAGAATTTTGATGAGTGCGGTTTCGGTTGAGTGTGCTATGTGGTATGTTGACTGAAATGTGTTGAAATTGGGCGAGGATGTGATGTGGTTTTGTATGCGCTTTAGGATGAGGCGCTCGATGATTTTTGAGAAAGTGGAAATGTTGGTGATGGGGCGGTAGTTTGTGGGGTCGTCGGGGTCCAGTGTTGGAGACTTGAGAGGTGGAGTGATTTGTCCAAGTTTGAACTGAGACGGGAAAATTCCGGTGACGAAGGCTGCGTTAACTAGTTTGGTGATAATGTCGGCGAACTGGGCGGAGCAGTGCTTTAGTGCGATGTTAGGAGTGGAGTCGAGAGGTGAGGCCTTGGTTGTGTATCTTATAGAGCCCTCTCTATAAGATATGGGTCCTTGAAGGATGATCCGCTGGGTCTAACACATAACAAGGATTTATGACGTGGTATTCTCCTGATTGTGAGTTGATTATGCTACCAATTGTACTGCTCAGCCAAATCTAACGCGAATAAAATAAGTAATGGGATTGTGTTAAAACATTATGAGTAATATCTGACGCGAGATGAGATTGCGTCCACAATCATCGCGCAGCACTACATTTCATTACCGCGCGGACGTAGCTCCTATCGCCAGATTAACACGGGTCATCTGTTTGCGAAAATTCAATATTCCATTTCATAGCACGGCCTAATAAAGTAATTCCTTTACATCTGCGCATTGCCACTATCTCTTGCTGGACTGCATCCGTCGTGTTTCAGCCCAAGGTGTCACCTACTCTGCAGCGATAAGCGTTTGTTTTTTGTGCGTGCCGGCATTGGCCGTGGCCACATGGCGCCACTTTGGACATATCACGATTATTTGAAGGGATGGAGGCAATGGACGGATGTAATGCTTGTTAAAAAATATATATGAGGTTTTACGCTTTCTGGCAATTCTTATTCTTTTCGAGTCTTCGAAGCGTGATGGTTATATGACAGATTCCCATTTCTTTACACAATTATTTGCATTTTTATTGAACTCTGCAAGGTCTTTTGAGCTGCAGAGGTTGGGTAGTAGAGCGCAGACAAGGCAGTGCTCCATAGTATGGTCTGCTTTTTCACATTCACAGGTGGTTGGGCCGGTCTTGTAGCCCCATCTGACCAAAGCAGCTTTTGATCGTCCCGTTCTGAGCCAATGAAATAAGTGGTAAAATCTTTAAACACCAAAAGGACACCTTTTTGCAAAGGGTGCAGTTTCCAGTTTACAAGCGGCCACACATGTGTAACCGGGCCTCAGCCTGCTTTGTTTCTCTTTCCTTCGCCGACGGCCCGTGATCGTATGAGAGACACCAGGCTGACGCAACAGTTATCTGAAATATCAGAATGACCAAATGAATGATGTGTGTGTGTGAATGCACTTGAGGATAATTAGATGATACAATTCTGCGTTGTGTATTTTTATGAATCCTTCTCGTGGTTCACACACTCGACCGGTCAGCTGCCATAATTCCTTCCACCACCACGGACTTGAATCGACACCAACACGTATATTTATTGGGCCTGTTCTTGCTGCTGCTGCTGTAACATCACCCACACAACAAAACCAACTTCTCCACACCCCTCTTACTTGCCTCCGTTCAACTGGGGCGTATTTCCCCCGTACAACTGGGCAAAAAAACGCATATAAACTGTATATTGTGTAACATATTAATGAAATATAGCAACTTTACAAAATGAATATTCAACATTAACAGCATATCTGTATCACCACATTAAATTCAACCAATATGGCTACCTCAGAACACCGCGTGGTTCCCACCAAATTCCACACAGAGGACCCATCCTGCATGCTATCAATACCCCCCTAAACAACAGCATTACAGTCAAAACACTAACACCATAATACTCGTTTCGTTCCGGCCATCAAACACTTAACATTTTAAACCAATATTGTAAAGTTATGACGTCTGAAAAGCGCAAACTATACAATGTAACCGTGAGTCTTCTTCTTTGCGATTCTTCGAAGCGCGATGTTAAATTACAGTTTCCCATTTTCTTACACAGCCCCTTGCATTTTCATTGAACTCCGCAAGGTCTTTTGAGCTGCAGAGGTTGGGTAGTAGAGCACAGACAAGGCAGTGTTCCATAGTATGGTCTGCTTCTCCACATTCACAGGTGGTTGGGCCGGTCTTGTAACCCCAACCGTGAGTGAAAAACGTTCACATACCTGCTGTAAAATCATCCACACATCACCACACAGCCAAATCAACTTCTCCACACCCCTGCAGACAGTATAGAACATTCCACTGTTAAACAAACTCTATTAACGCCCCTCACATGTATATTTTATAGTTATATGTTTTGCCTTTAAGAACAACATAACAACACAACCTTACCTCGCTGTGTCTCGAGGACAAGTGGGGCATGTCCACAGGGACGGGCGTGGCTTACTGCACGTGGGGCGTGTGAATGCTAATGTATCAGCACCGTTAATTAATTATTACCATAATATGTGAAACATTTATACGTGCAAATCAACTCATCAGTTGACACTGGCTACACGTGCTTGTGGCACAGGACAATGCACAATGAATCAAAGCATTCTGTTTGCATGTTTTTGCCACAAGCATGTGTGGCTGCTTACAAAATGGACACTTTCTGTGCGGAGTTTGTGTGTTCTCCCCCTGATCTGCGCAGGTTTCCTCCGGGTTCTCCAGTTTGCTTCCATAACCGTTGTGCAGTGTGTGTGTGTGTGTTCTCCGCCTGATCTGCGCGGGTTTCCTCCGGGCTCGCTGGTTTCAGCGTTTGTCGCCCATGAACGACATCAACGATACCAAATGTCTGGCGTGTGCATCTGCTTGTCGCCGGCAGGTGAAGCTGATGCCGCCGGCGCCGAGCGACGACCTCGCGACACTCAGCGAGCTCACGGAGAGCAGCCTCCTCTACGAGATCCAGAAGCGCTACAGCAACAACCAGATATACGTGCGTACACCGCGGCGGCACGACTCGGCTCCGCGCGCTCCGTCCGTAAACTACGGTCGCCGCCGCGGAGGCACAACATTTCCGGCACGTGTCGTGGAGTAAACGGAACGACAGTGATAATGATTGCAGTTTATGACGCGTGGGGCATATTCGTTCGCGGTGATGATGCCTCCAATGTTGGAGTAGAAACGTCGCGAAGGAGAGAGGTGTAGGCGCTCGACACGGCTAACCCGAAAGAAGAGCTTTGAAAAGCAACTATCATGCATCGAGCCGTGACAAACCTACATCGGTACAATTACGCGTCTCCTCGTTCGACACGCAGGGCGGCGTTTATTTAAATAATACATGAATGCTATTTATAACACGTGGCACATATTCCTTAAATTTCAACCGTATTAATTTGAAAAGAGAACGACTCAAAGGCGCGAGGAAACCTGCCGGGGGGGGGGGAGTCAAGCCACACAGTCAGCCGGTGCCAACCCGCCAGACACTGCGTCCCATATATTACGATGTTATCGGCCGATGAATTAACCAGCGTTATTTGTGGGAGGAAAACGGAGAACCCGGAAGAAACCCACGCCGAACAGGGGGAGGGAACGCACAAACCCCCATGCAGAAAAGCGCCCGAGGTGGGATTCGAACCACATCAGGCAGGACTTTCTTTCCGCGAGGCACAGATGTTACCACCACGCCACATTACCGCCACCTATTGGTGCGTGCCGCCGCCGCGCGCTAATGAGGTCGTGCTGAGCGCGTTTCATTAAGGGGAGATGTCGGGCGTGTGTCCCGTTGCATTGCGGTAATGGGACCACGCTGCGTCTGTCACATTAGGCGGGGGATACTGGCATTTTGAGC
>JAZEWU010000052.1:2022966-2035007 GCA_036362915.1 Geotria australis | reverse complement strand
CTGAGCACGGAGCGCGACCAGGCGGCGCTGCGCGAGGTGCTGGAGTGGCGGCGCCGCCTCTGCGAGGACCCCGCCTCGCCGGCAGCCGAGGCGTCCACGTCGCCCGGCACGCTGCCGGCCGTCCTGCGCAAGCAGGGCTCGCTCGGCGGCGGCGGCGGCCTGCGCGGCGAGCCGGCCGGCGACCTCAACGGGCCCTCCTCGGAGGAGGACGGCGGCGCTGGCGGCAAGAAAGCGGAGAACGGCGGGCAGTCGCCCGACGGCGCGGCCGCTGCCGACGACGGCAACAACAACAACAACAACGGGATCAAGAGCGGCCGGAGCAAGGCCGCCGGCGCTCGCGCGCAGGGGCCGCGGGAGTCGGCGCGGCGCAGCAACGGCTCGGCGGACGCGCCCGTCGAGAACGGGCTCGGCAAAGCGGAAGCCGGCGCCAAGTCGCAGCAGCAGCAGCAGCAGCAGCGTAAGGGCGTGTGGGACACGGCGATGTGACCGCCGAGCGCGGGGGCGCGATTCTCCGACGGCGCCCGCCGCTCGGAGTTGGTCACTGTCCCGTCTCGAGGACGGCCCGGCGCGCCTCCGCCCGACGCGGGTGTCGAGCCGTGGCTATGGTCCCAATCTCCTGGTCGGGACCACCTTGAGCCGGCGTCTCCTGCCCGGGCCCGTCCGCCTCCGGGCCGCGTGTCTGTGTACAGATTGAAACACGCGTCGTTACGGCCACCCCCCTCGCGCGCCGGTCATTGCAACGTCGCGATGGCTTTTTCTCAAATTCAGGTTATTTTTTAGTTATTTATTACCTAGTTTACTACAAATATGCAATTGAGAGTTGAGAGAGAGAGAGCGACAGAGATAATAAAAAAAAACATAAATATTATCTTTAAACAAATAATTGTATCGCTACACTCACGCGCGGGACTTTGTAATATTCCACGCGCCGTTTAACCCCGTTTCGCTCGGCGGCTGTTTTACAGACGGACTTTCGAACGCATATCACGTCTTTTTTTTTACCACACCCGCGCATTCTAGGGATTTTTGCATACGGCAGCACGCCCGGCGATTTTGATAAGCCGCGATAACACCCGCTCTGCGGTTAAACGTGCGTATATAGTATGTGAGTGCATATATATATATATTTACACGCGCGTTTCCCCCCAATTTTTGATACCTTCATTTTCTGTAACAAAAAAGCAGCTGTGCTGTGAGAGGGGTTTTTTCTTTTTTGTAATCGGCGGTCCGTCGCGGCGGCTTTCCTCACCCGGAAAACGGTTCCCGTTATCTTTCCGCACGCGAGCGACCCGTAGTTAGCGCGCGTCGCTCCGTCGCAAACCGTAACATAACGGCTCGCTCGCGACCCCGCTAGCCGTGTCTCCCCGTAAACGTGCAGTGACTTACTACTATAATTATTATTACTGAAAGGTACGGTTCTGTGTGTATTATAATAATAACGATGCCAGCGGCGGCGGCTGGGAGAAATGTCCGCCGTTATTTGACGGGCCCATTGGCCTATCACACCTCGTTGAGGTTGGGGTTATACAGACGCAACGATGTAGGTTTGTCGCGGTGGCTCGACGTACGAGAATCGCTCTCCGCCGCTGCCCTTTCGCGATAGCCGTGTCGAGAGTTCCTCCCGCTCTGCTTCGCGACGTCTCGCCTCCCACACGGTGAGAGGCGAAACGTCGCGACGGAGAGAGCAGGGATACTGGAAGCGGGTGTACAAAATTAGTTTGTTATCGTCGTGTGAAGAATCAGCGCAAGGGTGGCCCCCCTGTGGACCCAGCGGTCGGATCGCCGTGTTGGCAAAGCCGTGATCCTGGCTCTGAGTGCGGAAACTTACCCGTGATTCATCCGGTCTTTCAAGTGTGGCCTTGTCCACCTGCTCGCGAAAGCACACACAAAAAACAAAAAACCACGTAATTAAATCCAGCTTCCCAGTTAATAATAACAGTAGGACAATTTATAACTTTATATATTTATGTTGACAAATGTGACAGGTTGTCACTAAAAAAAAACACTCATTAATTATTTGCCTGATAACATCATAATATATAGGAAGCAGTGTGTGGCAATATGGCGCCGGCAAACTGCCTAGCTGCCTCTTCCGCCTCCGAGTCGTTCTCTCGTCGATGAATACCTTCGACATTGAATGAATATGTGCGCGTTATAAATGTAAAATTATTATTACTATCCGCCCGTAGACCGAGTCCCCCGGCGATTGGAACGTGTGACTCTGGTGCGATGTACTCACCCCCGTTCTCCCCTGCTCTCCCTCCGCGCTCTCCCCACAAGTGCAGAACCATTCGTTCTGCAAGCTTCCTCATCAATTCACACGTCTTGCAAATGAAGGATGTCTCTCTCTTACTCCCTTAGCAAAGAGGCTTAGGGTGTGCCGCGGCGATTCCGAAACGCATCGACCACGTTGTGGGGATTTAATACGAGCTCCTCTCTTGGCCGCCGAAAGCTCTATTCCTGCGGGTGTTTAGGAACAAGCTTGACGGAGCAGTCTCTTTACGAAACAATATTTCCAACACACCACTCCGAACTCCAAAAATACCAGGCCTTTGATAAAATTGCCTCTTTCACTCTAGTCAAAGCAATGTACTGTTCAAATGAGCATTGAGGCGCTGCGCGGCTCAACGCCATCCATCCATCCGTTGTCAGAAACCGCTTAATCCTGTACAGGGTCGCCGGTCTTCTTCTTTGAAGCACGATGGTCAAGAAGAAGAAGAAGCCTCTGGACATCGTTGTCTGTCAGCTCGGCCTCGAAGTGTTTGGTAGAATTTGCAGGCAATACCAAGTATTACCTGACAGGGATCGCGACGTGAGCCGGAGCCTATCCCGGTAGACACAGGGCGCAAGGCAGGGTTTTGTTACCCACGATGGGACGCCAGTCCATCACAGGGCACACAAACTTCAGATATCGATAATGATTTACAGAGACAGAGAAGGAGATCGCTCGACACGGCTAGCCCGAAAGAACATCAACCATCAATAATTTAACATTTTACGATTTTAACTAAACACTGCATGGCCACATCTCCACCGCCTCCTGTCAGAGGCACCGTTTGTAAACTTGTGATCCGGGTCACGTTACCGCCCAAGTGTTACGATGCACGGGGAGGGAAGTACCCCAGCAGAAATTATTTGACTTTTTATATCCTGTACTGTATTTATGCCTTGTTGGAAAAAAAAAAATGTTTTAATAAACAGGGTACAGTATATGGGGTTTATCGGACGTGTGCTGAAAGTGATTGGTTATTTTTTTTGGTCGCACGCTTGTTTTTGACGGTCGCCATCACAAGCTGCTATGTACAAATGTCGATTACTGACGGAAAATAACCAGTAATCTTTGGTTCGTAACCTTGCCTGCAGCCAAGCACCCCTTTGGTTCTCAAAAGACGTTCTCGCACACCTTATTAATAAGCACATGTATAAACACAATATATCCATCCATTTTCAGAAACCGCTTAATCCTGTACAGGGTCGCGGTGAGTCGGAGCCTATCCCGGCAGACACAGGGCGCAAGGCAGGGCTATATCCAGGATGGGATGCCAGTCCATCGCAAGGCACCTGGGGCAATTTACTCAGTAGGCCAATTAACCTGGAGGCATGTCTTTTTGACGGTGGGAGGAAACCGGAGTGCCCGGCGAAAAACCCACGCGGACACGGGGAGAACGTGCAAACTCCGCAGAGAAAGGCACCCGGAGCCGGGATTCGAACTTGAGTCCTTCTTGCTCTGAAGCGGAGCGCTACTCACCGCGCCACCACAATACAATACAAATATAAGACACTAAATGCAAACATCTGGCATATCTCTCACTCGCAGGGGGTGCATGATGCACCTCAGGTTAAGAACCACTTCACTAAACTAACAGATATTCATTAAAACACAATGTTTTTTAAAAAGCAGAAACACAGTTCTATACAAAAGCCCACGTTGGAGACGCTGGGGAGAGAGGGAGCGCTCGACACGGCGATCCAAAAAAGAACATCTTTAAAGAGCAACCATCACGAATCGAGCCATGAAAACCTACATCAGTACGGTTAAGTCAATCGGCGGTTTGCGTGAGGTGGGATAAAATGTGGGTACCTTCCACATGTTTTCACAACGTCCGGCTAGCGTGGAAGAGTCGGCCAATGCCCGCAAGAGGGGCTCTCCTGACCGACCGCTGTATTGAGGGCCCACCAGCAGTGGCGAGGGCGAGACATTGCAGCGCTGCGCCTTTACCTTTTAACCTTTAGCCTGCGCCACCGATCCCCTCCGACTCCCGGCTTGGGTCGCATCGACCCGCGGCTCTCCAAAGGTCGCGTTCATCTCTCAACACGGCCTAATGATTTCATTGCAGAGTGGTGCCGTTAATATCGCTCTGGCCCACGCTTTCATAAGTTGGCCGCCGCCACCAGCTCTGAGGGTTGAAACCCAGAGCCGCCGTGCTCACGAATGGCCACCAGACAGACAGGCCCTACTCCCCACACACACTCAGATTTCTCTGTTAAACAGGGAAAGAAAGAAAGGTATTGTACCGATGTAGGTTTTTCACGGCTCGATTCGTGACGGTCGCTCTTCAAAGATGTTCTCTCGGGATAGCGGCGTCGCTGAGCGATCTTGCTCTCTCCCTCGCGACGTTTCGCCTCCCACGCTGGAAGCTAGCCGACGTGAAAAAAAGACGGAAGGTACCCACACTTTAACCCACCGCACGCAAACTGCCGATTGCTGTGAGAGGAGTAACGTCGTGATGGAGAGAGGGAGCGTACTTAGTGACACGGCTATCCCGAAACAACAGCTTTAAAACGCAACCATCAAATAAAGTATTATTATTCCATCCATCCATTTTCAGAAACCGCTTAATCCTGTACAGGGTCGCGGTGAGCCGGAGCCTATCCCGGCAGACACAGGGCGCAAGGCAGGGGGATACCGAGGATGAGATGCCAGTCCATCGCAGCGCACCTTGGGCAATTTAGTCAGTAGGCCAATTAACCTCGCGGCATGTCTTTGGACGGTGGGAGAAAATCGGAGTGCCCGGCGAAAACGCACGCGGACACGGGGAAGACATGCAAACTCCACACAGAAAGGCACCCGAGCCGAGATTCGAACCCGGGGCCTTCTTGCTGTGAGGCGGCAGCGATACCCACTGCGCCACCGTATTATTTTTTTCTAAATATATTTCCTCACTCGGGGAGGGGTGGAGCGACCGACAGCGATGGACGTCGCGGCTCGCATCATTCCAGCATTTGATTAATAATGACCCCGACACCGGGAGATGCCAATAAGCCGTCAGGTTTCAAATATCTCGGGTGAAATTCCTGGCGGCCGGAGACAAGGACGACCGTGCATCGACGCTGGCTGGTTCAATTAGTCTGCTGCCGGGTCAGGTCACGTAGGCCCTTCATCAGTAAACAGGCGACAGATTTTTAAAAACGATATATATTTCATAGGCTCGCTTAAATGTCTGATAACAACGGATGGATTTGCTCGGACGAGCTGAATAAAACCGCTGTTGATGTTCGCATCATCTGGAAAAATAACACCGGATAAAAAAAAAAAAAATTACAACTGCTAATTAGGTGTACTGATGTAGATTTTCACGGCTAGATTTATGATGGTTGCTTCAACGGCGGCCTCCCCCCAACCCTTCCGTAGGGGGGGTGTTCCCCTGTAATTGCCTGGGTTTGTCCCATGGTCAAGACCGCCCAGTGGTTGTCAATAAGATGTCCACGACCTGTGGTGGATTTACAAAACGAGATGTGGAGTGTCTCTCCCACCCACCCACCCACCATCACATTGTGGCCTCAATAATAATAATAACAATATAAGTTTATATAGCGCCTTTCACCCGAGGGCCACAAAGCGCTGCACAAGGGCCGCGAAGAGGACGGCATGTCAATATCTTTCAGCGCGGCCCATATTCATTGGAATCGGTGTGTGTTGCGCAATTGCAGCAATAAATGTTTGTATGGGATTCACACGATCCGTGTGTGCTGCTGTTGTTGCTGCTGCGTGTCCTCGGCAGTGGTGACGAGCCGCTCTCCTAGGTCGGCTCAGCCTCAAATTAGTACCTAAAATAATAATATTATGATTGTTAAATGAGCACCTGCTGCGGTGTGTAAACATCGCCACTAGGGAGACATAAAGGCGGCACCCGTGTGGTGCTGGTCAGCCCACCCCTTTATGTGCTGGTGCTGGGCCTTTACAGATGCTACTCGCTAACAGCACTTGGCCCAACAGCATGTTGAAGGCTGCATGGGGGAGCTTTGTCTCTATCTCTGATACCACATCAGTCCATCCCTTGTCTAGCCCGCGCGGCGCCCGTTTTAGCACCCTCTATCCGGCCAAACAGCCAAAAACTCCACACACGTAAACTCTGTCACACACCGCAAAAACAGGGGAAGAATACCCGGAACCCCACAACACCTGGGTCTGTCCCGTGATCCGTCAGCGAGCCATCGACAATTCACGTCGGCCTCGGGGTGCACCTGGTCTGGCACAGGTGCAGTGGTAACGTCAACGCCACTTAGTGGCGAATGACGGTTGTTGTTGTTATAGTTGGGCACTGCTTGCTTCCTATAAGGCTGGGTGTTTCTCTCTCTCCCTGCACTCACTCTACCGCCTATCCACCCCCTAAACCACCACCTGTTCCTCCCCACAACCACCTCCTAACCACCCCTGCCTCCCCCTCCTGTCAGAAATCTCGAGATGCTATTGGATGGCAACGCGACGCTGGATGTAAATGGTGGTCTCGACTCCGAGCGTCTCTGGAGCTGCCTGACACGCTCAGGTGACACGCTCAAGTGACACGGTCAGTGTGACCTCGGGAGGATTAAATTGCCCACTTCCTTCACCGAACGATGCCCTGACGTCACTCCGAGGCGAACCACAGCGTATCTGATCATCGCGCGTGTAATCTGATGTCTCATGGGAATATAATTCCGACTGACTCGCGATTTGGCGGCGAGTTGGTGGCGTAGCCGCCGCCTCCGCCTCACAGCAAGAATGTCCCCGGTTCGATTCCCAGCTCGGCTGTCACCTTTCTGCGTGTGGAGTTCTGCGTGTTCTCCCCGTGTCCCCCCGTGGGTTTTCGCTGGGTACTCCGGTTTCTGCCAACAGGTCAAAGATACTGCTGCTGCCTAGGTCAATTGGCCTGCTGAGTAAATTTATCACCGGTGCCCTGCGATGGACCGACGTTCCATCCTGGGCATAACCCTACCTCGCGCCCTGTGTCTGCTTACCCCTTGCTCGCTGGACAACTGTTAAAAAGAGCTGCACGGCTCAACGGTTCCGTCCAGATTGATTAAAAAAACTGACTGACTGGAGCATTGAACACGTGTCGGGGTGAATTTTAAAATCGTTTCCTGTGTCGGGTGGTGGAGGGTTTTACGACCCCCTTCACAGTGATTTTGTAAAGATACGATAAACATCATCCTGGACCCATCCTAATACTGGACGGATTTGATTTAAAAAAAAAACCTGATTTCGTCCTGTCATACCATTTCCAAAAGGGTATATTAGTAATGACATTTCAGATTGTAACCTACTTTCGAATAAATACACACACACAGACAAGACAAAGAACCCCCTTATAACCTTAACAGAGTGTAGGATCAATTGCTCTTAGCGAGTAGCACCTATGAAGGCCGGCACGGCACACGAGGTAGTTGGTGGCCAGCATGACGCCCGGCCGCCTTTGTCTCCCTAGTGGCAATGTTTACACACACCGCACTAGGTACTCTATTATGAGCGGGATTCGAACTCGGGTCACCAGGTTTGTAGCCCAGCACGCTAACCCTGTGATGGACTGGCGTCCTCATCTGGGGAATAGCCCTGCTTTGCGCCCTGTGTCTGCCGGCATAGGCTCCGGCTCACCGCAACCCTGTGCAGGATAAAGCGGTTTCTGACAACGGATGGATGAAATTATCGTTTAATGACAAGCAGTGGCCACTGAGCGGCAGCACTGACACAGTGGGAGAGATTTCCAGTTATTCATACTTTGCATCCAAACACTTCGAGGCCGAGCTGAAAGACAACGATGTCCAGAGGCTGACCATCGTGCTTCGAAGAATCGCAAAGAAGAAGATCTGAGCTATGGCACGTTACCCGTCGGTATACCGAGGGATGCCCATATGGGCGGCAGGGTGACGCAGTGGTAACATCTGCGCCTCACACAGCCGAGTACCTTCAAGAGGTCATGATGCTGTGAGAGAGGACAGACCGAGGGAGCTGCCTGTTTGACACGGAGGGGACAGAACGCGCAAACTCCACGGAGAAAGGCGGCGGGCACACGAGCGCTCGCATTCCAAACTGCTCTTAAATAATATCAGAGGCGGATGCGGGGGTATCTCCAACATATCGACGGGTATGCAACAACACTTACAGCTTTTTTCACGTGACCTAAACCCTTAAAAACAGAGCTTTACTACAGCGTGTCCCGTTAGGCAGATATTTATGATTCAATCGCGCGAGAATGTAACGTGGGGATTTGCGCTACGAGTTCTGTGGCACCCGCTCTTAACTGGTGACCGGTAATGTCACGCCGACATTGGCGCTCAATGTTCCCCTTACAGCAGATGGCAGACTTGGGTAAAAAAAAAACCAAGCAAGTTCCTCCCCGAAGAAATTACACGGGGAATCGAACCGTTAACCGGGAGGCGAACTGGCCCCGCTGGGAGGTGGTCACGAGTGGCTGGGCTGATCGCTGTCTGTGTGTGCGGTGTGTTATTAACCCAGCGAGCCGAGTTAGATTCCTGCTCTCGGCCACCACCGACGCCAGTTACGATTTTTCGACCCTGTTACAGGATTAAGCGGTTTCTGACAATGGATGGGGACGGGATGGATGTTATGAAATGAGAGTGAGTAAGTGAATTCTTGGCACGCGGCTTTGGAAATGTTACCGATATCCCCGCATTACATGACTCTACCGCCCCCGTTCCAAGTCTAGTTGTATATCCATTTCAAAACCACTAGAATGCCTCGCCGTTCCCCATTCCGAGAAATTATCTACTGACGGGAAAAACGGCCAGAATTGAACACGGCGCTACAACGGGACTACGTTGACCAATAATTACAATAAACTGATGAGAGACAAGGAATCTCGACACTTAACTGCGCGATGTGAATAAATAGAAAGCTTGTTGCACGATTGAGCTGGAAAAATAACCGTTCTTCTTCTTTGCGATTCTTCGAAGCACGATGGCTAGCCTCTGGACATCGTCGTCTTTCAGCTTGGCTTCGAAGTGTTTGGTAGAATTCGCAGGCAATACCAAGTACTACCTGACAGGGATCGCGACGTGAACGCTTCTACCTTGACCGTTGAGCGATGTAGATCTTTTTTTAACAGTTGTCCAGCGTAGAGGGGCAAGCAAGTTACCAATATCTCAGGGCACATTATTCAGTCTGGACAATTAACCTGGGCAGCGTGTCGTTGCGACTGTGGGAGGAAACCGGAGTACACGGCGAAAACCCACGCGGACCCGGGGGGAGGGGAGAGAACATGCAAACCCAGGCGCGTCGCAGCTGCGAGTGTTGCAGGAAAAAGTGGGGGGGATGGAATCATGTTTCTGTGAAAGTGCGGGTGTCGCAACACCCGCGGCTGCGACGCGCCTCTGCAAACCCCACACAAGAAAGGCACCCGAGCCGGGAATCAAACCGGGGTCCTTCTTGCTGTGAGGCTGCAGCGCTAACTCACCGCACCACCGTGCCGCCCAAAACACATACAAGCGAGTGCGTAACGTAAAGTAAACGTTACAAAAAAAAAAATCACGTTACGGACGGGCACCCGAGCCGGGAATCGAACCTCGGAGTTGCTTCCAGTTAGCTCTCCAAATTCCCCGGAGGGGGTTGATGCAATTGCTAACGCTCGCTATACATCGAGCTGTCCTTCGTCTCTCCCGTTCGCCTTGCCAGAGGCATGACGACTTGAGGTGGATGTGGAGACTTAGGAGGGGGGGGAGCTGATGAGCCACCGTGGCTAAAGAGCCTGGGTTTAAAATCCTGAGCTTCCGAGACGAACGCTTTTGTGTGTGTCTGAGGGCGGAGGAGCGACGCTCACAACAGCGAGCCGAGCGGCCAAAGCACAGCAAGTTGGCACAGTAGGGGAGCTCAGGTGGTGCATCTGCCAGTCATCTCGGTCAGGCAGCCCATCGTGACACCTGGGTCTGTCCTGTGACCTCCTGTCGGCGAGCCTTCGACACTTCACGGGATGGACTGGCGTCCTATCCTCGGCATACCCCTGCCTTGCGCCCTGTGTCTGCCGGGATAGGCTCCGACTCACCGCGACCCTGTACACTGTACAGGATTAAGCGGTTTCTGAAAATGGATGGATGGATCATTTTGAACGCACCGGTGTTGCTGATGAAGCAATAACAAACTCACACGTTCTGTTAACGTGACGAACCCTTACTGATTGGCCGTGTCGTGTGGCGAAGAGTTCACTACACGTACTCGTGACCGCAAAAAGCTCTAACATTGCCGAGTGATGATTTATAATTTGCTTTGCGAAAATTCTCTCTTCGGTCGCGCCAAAAAGTGCAAAACGTTGCGACATGAATGTCTCGCTGTGGCAACGTCGTTCAGAACCGGCATCGCTCGCTCATTGTCTGCTCAGACGTTCAAAAACGAGCAGTTTGACAAATCGCAAAAACCACATGTGGTTTTGATGTTACAGATCTACCGCGGCGTTTGATACATGGGGCCAGACACGGGGCCACAGCTGGGTTAGATGCATTGGCGCGCTATCGAGAGGTTAGAATTTCACAATTAGGCCAGGGGTCAAACATTTAATAATAATAATAATAGCATTTATAGAGCGACTTTCACCCAAGGGTCACAAAGCGCTGCACAAGGCTGTGGAGAGGACGGCATGTCAACAACGTCAAGACAGATTAACTGAGAGTAAAGCAATATCGATAAATTATAGGACATAAAGACAGCAGAAAAAATGGGCGGCACGGTGGCGTAAGCCTCACAGCAAGAAAACCCTGGGTTCGATTCCCGGCTCGGGTGCCTTTCTGTGTGGAGTTTGTCCCCGGCGCTCTGAGATGTTGTAAACTGGCTAACCCCTCGAAGCTGGTCAACTGTTAAAAAGAGCTACCACAGCTCAACGGTTTCCTTCTAGATTAAATAAAAACTGACCGACTAAGAGTCTCGTATTCGCTACGATCATGTGTCTCTTTGAGTATCTACGTATTTCTACGCGTGTCTGGAATTATTTGTGTCTACGAGTCTATGAATCTCTACGAGTCGGACAACTGTTACAAAGAGCTACGCAGCTCGACAGTACCATCCATCCATCCATCTTAACCCTGTACAGGATCCCAACAGACACAGTCCATCACAGGGCAACGGGGGGAGTTTGCAATTTATCCCGCATCCTCAAGGCGTGTGAGACGAAACGTCGCGAGAGAGGGAGCTTCTCTGAGACAGGGAGCTCTGTGAGACTCGAGGAATCCCCCTCTGGCGGCGCTCCGAAACGCGCGTCGGTACAGAACTAGCTCCTTCACAGCTCTGAAGGTGAACGAAGGGCCATCGCGCAGTTTGACTTTAAATATATTGGGCCTGGAGGGGGGCTGTTCCAGACGCGGGACCGTCCGATCTGTCGGAGCGCAGCCCGGGTAACGCGCATTGTCTGACCCGTCCAGACGCGTCTGGGACTCTACCACTCACGGCAACGATAGCAGGGGGGGAGGGGGGGTCGGGCGAGTTCACTTCGGGGGCGGGAGGGGGATATACAGATGATAGATAGATGGATGTTTAGTGTTAGTATTACTACTACAGCAGAAAAATACCCCCAGTGAGCTTGCAAGCTCTTCACTAGGTTCCCCGCATTGACACAAACACAGGCTAAATTTACAAAACATTTTTTTTAAATAAAATAGAGGTGTCCCTGAGATTCATTGTCAGAAACGGCTTAATCCTGTACAGGGTTGCTGCGAGCCGGAGCCTATCCCAGCAGACACAGGGCGCAAGGTCAGTGGCTACGCCGAGGATGGGACTCCAGTCCATCACAGCTTTAAAAGCATTTCGGCTTCAAAGTCCCCCACTTGTTGCTCCAGTACAA
>JAZEWU010000052.1:1991087-2003469 GCA_036362915.1 Geotria australis | reverse complement strand
TTACGCACGCGATCTTAGCCGTCGATTCGTAGTCGGAAAGCGCTCAATCCTGTACAGGGTCGCGGTGAGCCGAGGCCTGTCTCGGCAGACACAGGGCACAAGGTAGGGCTATACTCAGGACGGAATACAAGTCCATCACAGGGCACCGGGGGGCAATTTAGTCCGCGGGCCAATTGACCTACGCAGCAGCATGTCTTTGGACCGCGGGAGGAGACCGGAGTGCCAGGCAAAAACGCACGCGGATAAGTTGAGAGAACACGCAAACTCCACGCGGGATGGTGTCGTAGCCGGGAATCGAACCCGGGGCCTTCTTGCCGCGAGGCGGCAGCGCTTGCTCGCCGCCGCACAGACGCCGTGCCGCCCACGCGCGCGCCGTGCGAGCGAACCCGGCGCGCCACGTAAGCGTTGCGCGCGCATCTCTCCTCGCGCGGCGCCAACATCTGCCGCCGCAGACGCGCCGCGGCATCTGGATCTCACCGGTGGGCGAGGCCGCCGAGCAAAGCCGCTAACCGAACACCCGGCTCCCTCTCGCTCTCTCTCTCCGTCCCTCTCGTGCGCCATCGCGAGCGCGTTCAACACGCGTCGCGTACGTTACGTGACGGTGACGCGCCGCTGCTCGCCGGCGCGCGCGCGCGGCCGAATACAAATTGCGCGACAGCTTGTGCTGACGAGTCTTCCTCCTCCTGCTCTCCCCCCTCCTCCTTGCTCCTCGGCGCTTTAGACACGCCGCGCGCGCTAACAGCTCCCGCGCCTAGGAAGCTCATTTAGTAAGTCAGTCAGTCTTTATTTGAGCTGGAAGCGACCGTCGAGCTACGGAGCTCCTCGTAACAGGATTCCGGTTCGGCGCGGCTTTCCTGCTGCCACCGCGGCGCTCACACGCTCCCGCACACACACACGCACGCACGCTCCCACACACACACTCACACACAACAACAACAACCGCCTATCGCCACTAAGTGGCGGTGACGTCACCACGGCCCTGTGCCAGGGCATATGCACGTTGAGGCCACGCGAAGTGTCGAAGGCTCGCCGACACGAGGCCACAGGACAGACCCAGGTGTCATGTGCTGCCTGACCGAGATGACTGGCAGATGCACCACACACGCTCCCACACAACCGTGCTCCCGCACACGCGCGCGCTCCCACACACGCACACACGCGCTCACACACCCACGCACGCAACACAAACGCCGCCGTCTCCGTGGCGTCCGCCCCCCGCCCGGCGCGCGGTGCGGTGCGGTGGTGACGCGGGGAGGTGACGCGGGGACACGCGCCTCGCGTGAACCCGGCACACGGCGTGCGGGGTCACGGCTACAGGGGGGGAGCGATGGGGGAGCCGCGGGCCGCGGAGACGCCCGCCTACCGACCGGAGCCGTCATCGTGAGCCGGCGGTGGCTTTGCCGGCAAGCCACGCCGTTGCGGCGATATTCGTATCGGGCGATACCGCGGCTTACAGATTTAAAATAAAAATAAAAATATGAACAAAAATTGACGTAGGTTTTCACGGCGCTCGATGTTTGAGCGTAAATTATTATTATTTTAAGGATGGTCGTGCCGATGTAGGTTTTCGCTGCTCGGTTCGCGACGGTCGCTCTTCACGAGCCGTTCTTTCGGTATAGCCGTGTCACTGAGCGATCTCCCCCTAGCTCCCTCGAGACGTTTCGCCTCGCACGTCATCAGCGCCTGACGATGCTTCCGACGTGTGAGGCGAAACGTCACGAGGGAGAGAGAGGGGGAGATCGCTCAGTTACACGTCTCTCCCGAAAGAACAGCTCTGAAGAGCAACCGTCACGGGTCGAGCCGCGAAAACCTCAATCGGTACGTCGGTGAGTTTAGGGTCAAACAACCACCGCACGGTGGCCGCGACACGCTCGCGGGCACCGCCGCCGCCGCCGCCTCACGCACGGGAGAGAAGCCAGCGGCCCTCGAGGGCCGGCGCACTCGACGTACCTTTCTCCGCCGTGTCCTGACCGCGTCCTTCGAGTGGCGTTCCCAGAACACTCGAGCGGAGAAGACGCCGACACTCACGCAACCCGCGATGACTCCGCGCCCGTCGAGATCCGTTCCTGGGTCAACCGCCACTTTTGCGCACGTACGCCATCCCGTAGATCGGCGAGGAACGGGGTGCGGGGGGGCAAACGCTAATACCCGGCGGCGATTCGACACGTTTCGTACGCGCGGGCGGACGCCGCCGACGCTGCGATTCGGAATCGTGTCGGGTTTTTTCGGGCGGGCGGGTGAAAACGTGCGTCTTGGGCACCTCCTCCGCCCGCGGGAGAAACAAAACAAGATCCTCGAATTATGACGAATAAAGCGGCAGACTAAATAAGCACCCGGTGTTCCTGCGACGGACTGGCATACCATCCTGGGTATAGCCCTGCCTTGCGCACTGTGTCTGCCGGGATAGGCTCAGGCTCACCGCGAAGCCCTGTACAGGATTTAGCGATTGTCTCGGGCCACGGAGGGGGCAGCGTTAAGAATGTGGGGGCACTTTTCGGCACGAGCGCCCGCAGAGCCCTCTTCCCTTCGTGCCGCGGAAAGGCATCGCCTCCTCCTCCTTGTCGCCCCCCTCAACTCGGAGCCTACTCACGGCGTGCCCCAGCCGCTCATAAATCACGCAGCTGTCCGCCTCGAGTGGGTTCGGCGAGTTCAAGAAAAGTGCTCCAGAGGAAGCGCGCCGGGCAACGCCGTTCCGTCCCGGGACGGCGTCGCCCGGCCTCGCGCCGTCACGCCGCCGCGCGCCCCGGGCGGCTTAAAGGGCTTTCTTTACAAGACACGCGATTGCCCCCAACACACACACTTCCTCTATCGTGTCGCAGGAATCCTGTAAAATAGCTTGCGAGATCACTGGGTATTTTTCTGCCGTGATAATAATAGCCCTTGTGCAGCGCTTTATTATGATATCATGTCGCGTGGACGCTACCGTCACAATGATGGTGAGTCGGTGGGGAGACGTGTTGTTGTCGGTTTAAATGCCGGGCGGCCCGGGTTGGCCAGGGTTGGCCGGTCGCCTCCCGATTGGTGGAGGCTTAATTAAAATCTGGGGGGCGGCACGGTGGCGGAGTGGGTAGCGCTGCCACCTCACAGCAAGAAGGTTCGAATCTCGGCCCGGTGGTCTTTCTGTGTGGAGTTTGCGCGTTCTCCCCGTGTCCGCGTGGGTTTTTTCGCCGGGCACTCCGTTTTCCTCCCACCGCCCAAAGACACGCTGCCAGGTTAATTGGCGTACTGACTAAATTTCCCCAGGCGCCTTGCGACGGACTGGCGTCCCATCCTCGGTGTTCCCCTGCCTTGCGCCCTGTGTCTGCCGGCATAGGCTCCGGCTCACCGCGAAGCCCTGTACAGGATTAAGCGGTTTCTGAAAACGGATGAATGGATGGATGGCGTAAATAAAATCTGACCGATCGGGGCGCGTGCAGGGCGACACAGTCAACGGGGAAAAAAAAACCGAACCAGAGTTACGATTATCTGCGAACAATACTAACGGCCGAAAGAAGCCGAGCTGAAAGACAACGATGTCCGGAAGCTAGCCATCGTGCTTCGAAGAATCGCAAAGAAGAACTAAAGAGCGCGCGCGTTAAGGTGCCACGGGCCGTGGGTAAAAGTAGCCGCATCACAGGAGCAGACACAACGGTGAGGCCCCCACGGGCCTGTGCCAGGGATTACGGTGGGGGGCGCGAAATAATTAATATAAAAACGTTTCGACATGTTCCAGCGGTCGCTTGTTTTGTACGACAATGTTATATAACCGCCGTCCCTCGACTGTTACGGTGCGGGGAGGGTTTTTTTTTTTTCACCACTTTCAGTCAGCTTGCCGGGAACGAAAAACGTAAAAAACAAGTTGTGAAATCCTGACGAGCGCTTTTCCCCCCCCAACCGCCGCGCTCCGAAAGGAGGTCGCACCGCACGCCCCCCTCGCACCCGCGCCACCGCCGTGGTGGCGCGGCAGGGTGGCCAAGCGGGCGGTAACAACCGCGCCCCCTCACAGACAAGAAAGTCCTGCCCGAGGCGGTTCGATTCCCGCCTCGGGCACCTTTTTACGTGGAGTTTGTGTGTTCTCCCGCCTGTTCCTGCGCGGTTTCCTCCGTGTTCTCCGTTTTCCTCACAGCCGTCTGGCCGGCTGGCTGGCTGGCTGCCTTCCGTATTCGAGTTTCGTCCGTGACGAGGCGTGGAATTTGCGCGCGTTAAAATTATTGTAGAATTCTGTTATTATTTATTCTGGGCGGCACGGTGGTGCAGTGGGTATCGCTGCCGCCTCACAGCAAGAAGGACCCGGGTTCGAATCTCGGCTCGTGTGCCTTTCTGTGTGGAGTTTGCATGTTCTCCCCGTGTCCGCGTGGGCTTTCGACGGGCACTCCGGTTTCCTCTCACCGTCCAAAGACATGCTGCCAGGTTAATTGGCCTACTGAGTAAATTGCCCCAGGTGCGCTGCGATGGACTGGCGTCCCATCCTCAGTATACCCTTGCCTTGCGCCCTGTGTCTGCCGGGATAGACTCCGGCTCACTGCGACCCTGTAGAAGATTAAGCGGTTTCTGAAAATGGATGGATGGATTATTTAATCTCGTGTCGGCAGGAACAGCTTCTCCCGGTGGGACCGGTTCACCTGCTGACACCTTGCTGACAAGACTCGGCGAAGTCGAAACCGTTCTAAGGTCGCAAAACGCCGAGCGAAACCAAAGTTTGGGGACGGCAAATAAACATCGATCGTAAAACGGTGAAACTAGTAATTAGATTAAATTAAGCCTAGAGACACTGGCGCCGCACTGGGAAGGTACATATACCACGCGCACGTTCCCCTCACCGATGTGCCTTTGCCATTTGCATTCAACATAAGTCGGCAACGATCACTTTGGCAAAACGATAAAGCGGCCTGCTATTCCTACACCTCCACTCTAAATAAAGGACGGCGGTTATTTACGGAAGCCGCCTGCAGTGGGGGGTAGTGAGCGCGGCTCTCCGCGGTGCGCGTCTTGTTCCCAGGTGCGTCGCGGCGGTGGCAGCGGCGGTGTTATGGAACGTGGCATCCGCCCCTCGGGGTGGGCTCGTCTGCGTCTCGGGTGTTCCGGTCGCAGCGACCGGGGCGTCGCTTTTGTAACGACCGGAAACGAGCGTCGCCCGCGGGGCAACGGGATGGGCGTCGGCGGGCGAGAGAACGAAGCGCGACCGCGGCGCGGTTCCGCGGCGCGCCGCCGCCCGCCCGCCCGACCGCCCGCCCGTGGCGAGCCTCACACCCTGAAATCCTAAATAACTCTCGCCTTCAAGCGCGGGCGCGCGGCGAGCGAGCCAACCCGCGCGTTGCTTTTAGCGCCGCGTAACAACCGGACCGGACGTCGCCGGCTCGGCGACGTCGCGACTAAAACACGACGGGCCCGTGGCGCTGGCCGGGCCGGGTCCACCTCGAAGGGCCGTGAAGTGTCGAAGGCCCGCCGACAGGAGGTCACGGGGACAGGCCCAGGCGCGACGGGGTCAAGCGACCGCCACCTGGGGCGGGTAATAGTTTCCGTTCGCAAACATAGGTCACGGTGGCCTGCGAACGCCACACTTGTGTATTCGCAACGGTGGGGGGGGGGCGGGTTAATAATAGTCCTTTACAATAGCGTCGATACGCAGGAGTAACCCCCGTAATCTCCCGTGAACACACACGCGGGACGATAGCGTGCACCGACAGGTGTTTAACTTGGGAGTCCAACGTCCCTGTTGTTGCGCGCGTCGAGCGACGCCGGCGGTTCCGGGGAAGGCACGCGGAGAACCAGTTGAACGTTCGGAAGAGAGCGCAGGGAGCAGCGGTTCGGGAATTTACGTCCGCGGTGGACGAGCGAGTCCATCGCCTCGTTCCGACTCTCGCGTCGAGACTCCCGCCTGTTTGCCGGAAGCGTTACGGGACTTTCTTGGTTGGGGTTTTACCTTATTTCATGTAATCGTTGGTAGTGGGGCGTTGCCGTTTGCGGCCCGGTTTATTCTTGGTTTCGTACGGCGCTTTCAAAACGTAAGCCATTATCGTAGATCGCCGTTCCGCGCGGATACTTAAAGCCGACGTGCCAGTCACGCGACGTGAACGTACAGGAAATGTTACGGGCGGCAGGGGAGGGGATGGTAGTTATTTACCTTGAATGTAACTAAGCTCGACGGCCGAGCCGAACGAGAAAGGGAAATCGGCGCGGTCGGCAGAGGTCAAGCAAACGGCTCGGGAGCGGCGACCGCGCGAGATCCGGGTTCGCCGGTCACCCACCGCGGACGGAGCGAAGAGTCGGGTTTCAAAACGCGGCGCGAAGCTCTCGCGCGCGCGCGTGTGTGCGCACGGCGTGACGGCGCGCGCGAAAGTTGCGCTTGCGGCGCGTCGTTTGTAAAACGATGAGCACGCTCGATAGCATCTCTTTTTACGTGTTAGGTACACAATTATAAGTGTTGATAAACCCGCCTCCGCCCACCCGCGTGACAAACGTAGTAAGGTTTGACACGAAGGCTTTCGTGACCAATGTTATCCACGGCATAGCTCTTTTTATAAAGTTAGGTCACGTAGAAACAAGTGTCGTAAAGCTGGCGTGACTACGTCCGTATGAAAATCATACCCGGTAACCAAAACGCACAAAAAAACAAACAATCACCACTGCTGAGTAATTGGTTACACACGTGGGCCCTGCCAGAGAGATAAGGACCACGATTCAGACGACGCACCTGGTTCAACAAGGAAGCCGAACGGATTTCAACACCTTGAGGTGAGAGGGGAAACAGCGCGAGCAAGAGAGGGGGAGCGCTCAGTGACAGGCGGCTATCCCGAAAGAACAGCTCTGAAGAGCAAGCATCATGAATCGAGCTGTAGAAAACTACATCGGCACGACTGATTTTATGATAGGTTTGGCCGAATTCTCATCCGGGGGGCGAAATTTGTTGGAATTCCTCGCGTCGCAATCTGACGACGCTCGACGCAGTTTCCGAGCCGAATTTTTGCCGCGAAAATCGCCGTCAAAACCGAGCGGATAACGCGGAACGACCGGCGCGCGTTGAAACGCCCGCTCGCGCGCCTCTCCAATTTGTCCGGTCCGCACTCGGCCAGAGGAGAGCCGGGCGGTGCTTTACGGCAAACATTTGGCCGGGCCGCTACGTGGCCCAACACAACGAAACGAAAAAAAAAAATCAATTACGCGTCACATAAAAAAAAAACCCGTGATGTAACAGCCCGTTTACGCGCGTCTGGCCGGCCGCGGGTGCCTTAAATAAACGCGGCGGCAGACAGAGGCGCGGCGCCGTTGTTTACTCGCGACGGGCGATCCCAAAGCGATCCGCGACCGATACATCACCGCCCGGACGGTCGGCCTGCCCCCCAACCCGGCCGCCCCCCAACCAACCCACGCTCGCCCGCACCAGCCTCCGCTGAACACCCCCCACGCGCGCCACCCCTGCGCACGTTGGCAGGGCCACCCGCCGAAGCTGGCATCGATCCCGCCACCGCTCTGTGAACTCGTAGAAAGTAATCGCGCTGCTTAAGCGGCGCAGACACACGCGCGCGCGCGCGCACAAAGACAAAGATCCCCCGGATAGCCTTGACAGAGTGTAGGGTCAAGCGCCGTTAGCGAATAGCGGCGGTTATGAAGGTCGACACGGCGCACCGGGTACTCGTTTGAGGCAGAGTCGACCTAGGGAGGCCCGGGACCGGTTCGGAAAATCGTCACCGGCGTTGGCGGCCGTGAGCGGGATTCGAACTCGGTTCGCCGGGTTTGTGGCCCGGCATGGCGCTAACCACTGAGCCGGCGGATAACGCGCCAGCAATAAAAACGGCAGAGCTGGTGCCAAGCGAGGTGGCGCGGAGGATTAAACGTTCTGTTGCGGAGCGTTTGACTCGCGATCGGGGAGTTCAAATCGAGGTCAGGGGCCCGATACAAACTAGTGTCGCCGTGGGGGAAAATACACCGGCAATTTCGGTTGTTCCGCGGATGAAATTGAGTCGCCGAAATAGGAACGTGGAATTTCCACCGCAGGTTCTCGAGTCCACCTAATGGAGATGATTTCTTGGGCAGGGAAACACTGTGGGTTCATTTTAATAATAATAATAATTTCTATTACAATTAATAATGAGTTGCAAAGTATTTGTTCAATGTCGATCGAAGAGAGAATGAATCAGAGGCGTGAGGAAACTGCAGAGAGGCTGGCGCCAACATTTGGCAAACATTGCGTCCAATATGTTATTGTTATCGACAATTGAACGAGTGATTTTTAGTTATGGGAGAAAACCGGAGAACCTCGAGGAAACCCACAGAGAACTAGAAGCGAACACATAAACTCCGCACAGAACGGCAAATGTAAGCGAGACGACAGCTTCGATCCACAAATTTCCGCGCAACGTCGAACCCCGGACCGGCCGCGTGTTTTGGGCTCGACGGTCTCGGAACATCGACAAGAGCTCTCGGTTCGTCACTTAATTTCAGAAGACACCAGAAATTACTCTCCACACGGCGGCTGAAGAGGCGACGTCGATCAATCGTAGGCGATTCGAGGCATGGATGGCCCTCGGTTTTTTCTCAAGCCTTGTCTCAGACCGACCGGCAGCAGAGTGGCGCAGCGGTAACATCTGCGCCTCACAGACAGAGAATCCTGCCCGAGGCGGTTCGATTCCCGGCTCGGGCGCCTTTCTGTGTGGAGTTTGTGTGTGTGTGTGTGTTCTCCAGCAACAACGGAGGGCGGAGGAGCGACGCTCACAACAGCGAGCCGAGCGCCGAGCGGCCAAAGCACAGCAAGTTGGCACAGTAGGGAGCTCAGGTGGAGCATCTGCCGGTCATCTCAGTCTGGCAGCCCATGACACCTGGGTCTGTCCTGTGACCTCCTGTCGACGAGCCTTCGACACTTCACGTGGCCTCGGGGTGCATGTGGCCTGGCACAGGCGACGTGGTGACGTCACCGCCACTTAGTGGCGAAAGACGGGTTGTTTGTTTGTTTTGTTGTGTTCTCCCCCCCACAGCAATCTCTAAAACATCGAGTCGTGACAAACCTGCATCAGTATGTCGTAATGTCTGGTAGAAGATATGCGCCTCAACGAGTTATGGACCTGGACAATCTAGAGAGCTGCCGTTCTCAACCGGTGGGTCGCGAGTGCCACCTATTGGTCCGTGGAGACCGGACCCGAGCGGGCCGTGACGTGCAAATGGTTGAGATGCCCTGGTTTAAAGGACACCGATACTATATTTTCGGTCATTTGTTTGTTCGCGGCTCGGTGAGTGACTGAGTGACCGGCGCTAATGCTAAGCTTCTCCATTATGGCTCAGTGGCATGCAATGTTCTACCGAAGGCTATTTTTAAGGTCGCCGGGCTAAAACACTTTTAACGTAATTAAACTCTTTGACCTAAAGTTTTGAGGTCGAACGCGAGTGCGACCAAACGTGGTGTTCGTTCGCCGGTGGGCTAACGCAAGGTTAAATAAAGCGTATTGATTTTGTATTTTCTACTTTAACTGTATTGATTTTGTATTTTCTACTTTATTTTGTATTTATTTTGTTTACGTTGACCGCATTTGCAAATGTCTAGACGAGTTCACGGCGGTCGCAAACCACAACACTCCGTGCCGGTGATGTTTGTTCGCCGTCACCGAGCAGAAAACAATTAGGCGGGCATCCGACCGAATTAACTTTCGCGCTAAGAGCGCGGCATCATCTCGCTCGCTTAAAGAGATCGCTGAGAGGACGTCGTTCTCGTAGGAGGGCGACTGAGGTGACCTTTCGACCTGGAGACTGCCCGGAACACGCAACAGCGGCTCAGAACAACCGTCCGGCCTGGATTCCGCGACCGACGTCGAGTGACATCGTGGCGCTGCGAGCTACGGAGAAAAAAAATAATAATACAATACTCGCGGAGGAAAAAAAAACCGACTCGCGTCCGAAGTTCAAACCACTTCGCTCGACGGCAAAGCGGCTGAAGAACCGCGAGCGGGACAGAGCGGGCGAGCGGGAGAGAGAGAGAGGGCGTGCGTGCGTGCGTGCGAGCGAGCGAGCGAGCGCGTGTCCCCGGCTAAACCGGCCCGCACCTGCCACGCGGCCGGGCGACTGAAGCGGGCACAGCGAGCACTTGACGTCGCCGAGAACGGCACAGCGGCGAGCGGGGGGCCCCCCGTGTCGCCTAGAGGCGGCGTCTCGCTGCCACCCCCCTCAACCCCACCACTACCCAACACAACCCCCCACAACCACCCACCCACGCCAGTATCTGCCGACGCCAGGGTGCAAGGTCCGGGTGGGCAAGCGTGCCTGCGAGGGAGCTCACTGGGGTATTTTTTCTGCTGTAAAAATAAACATCTATCATATATCTATTAGGATTATAAAAGACAAATGTCTTAAGTGACGCATCGACGTGACGGTTTTTTTTGTTCGTCAGTTCGCGTGTTTGTCGCGTCGCGAGAATCCCGTAAGGCGGCGCACGAGCTCACCGGCTATTTTCCTGCTGTAATAACAAACGTATATCTGTCATCCGTCTATTACAAATATTAAGCAACTCGAAAAGAGAGGGAGAGAGAGAAAAAAACACAGGGACGGTTTTAACGCCACGGGAGGGCATCCCGGGTGAACACCGGCAGCAGGTGACATCCCCGCCGCCAACAAGGCGGCAGCTGCGGTGAGCTCGGGCGTAGGAGGCCGAGCGCCGATGAGATCGAGTGGCTTTTCAGGGTCCACTCCGGCGCGGCGCGGCGAACATTCCTGAATGACGCATCTGGGTAAAAAACAGCCGTAAACAGGGCGCGCGGCGAGCGGCGAGCGTTGTCGCGGGAACTTTCCGTTCCGTCGTTCGATCGCTCGATCGCTCGCCCGTGACCGAATCGCCTGGCTCGGCTTTGTCGGCTCGGCTAGACGGACAGATGGATGTTTATTATAACAGCGGAAAAATAGCCGGTGAGCTTGGCAAGCTCTTTACGGCATTAACCTGCGACACGACGAACGCGCGAATTTAGCGAAAATAAATTTTAAAAAATTAACAAAAAAAACTAAAAATAACCTCCGCATCCTACGCCGGGCGCTGATCACCACGGTGGACAGGGGAGGCCCTCATCCAGCAGTGGATTTTCGCAACAGGCCCGTACACGTACACATTAGTCCCTCCAGAGGGCAGCATCGTGGTGTTTTATTTTAACGTTCCGCTCACAAACGCGCGGGTTTCCGCAAGTAGTAAACTTCCACGTAAACCTTGACGGGAACATATCGCGACCTCCCCGACACTCGAGTGGCGACGGAGCAACGGCTCGTTCAACCGCGAACGGACGGGCGCATGCCGCTCGGGCGTAGGAGGCCGAGCGCCGATGAGATCGAGTGGCAGCAGACGCGCAACGAGGCTCTGAATACAGTAATACCCCGTCATTCGCCCTACGTCAAATTCGCCTTTACTTTTCCAGAGTAAATTTCAGTTCAGCGAACGCCATTACGTCCGACGTTACGTCACTCAGCAACGTCACCTACGTCGTAAAAAATATGACTTAAATGTGTTTTTAGTGTTCTTTAAGGTTTAGCGATAGTTATATTATATCGCGAGTTACTTGCGCTAGTTTCACGGTGTTTGTCCTCATTTTAAGGCATTTTTAAGGCATTACGTCCGGTTTACGTAAAAAATCGGGTTACGTCAGGGATTTTGGAACCGATTAATGACGTAGGGCGGGGTATGACTGTACTTTAAATAGACGGGGAGTATTTACAATGTCGCCGCGCGGCGCTGGCATGGCAACGCCGGCTAAAGCGGCGAAAGCAAAAGGCTTTTAACCGTGGCCTTCAGAAATAGCCGGGTGACGAAAGGAGGGCCGCCGATGTTCCTGCTCGGAAAGCCACCCAGCCGGTTTTTTTTTGTGACTAAGATCCTCGGTTTTAAATCCCAGTATCCGATTCAGTTCATCCATCCATCTATTGTGAGAAACAGCTTAATCCTGTACAGGGTCGCGGTGAGCCGGAGCTTATCCCGGCAGACACAGGGCGCAAGGTAGGGGGAACACCGAGGAAGGGACGCCAGTCCATCGCGAGGCTGGGCCGAGAGCAGTGTTGCCCAAAGTTGTGAGCGTCGATCTTAACTCACAGGGGATGACGCCAGTCCATCACAGGGCACGGGGAGCAATTGAGTCCGCAGGACGATTAAACCTACGCGGCAGAATGTCTTTGGACTGTGGGAGGAAACCGGAGTGCCCGGCGAAAACCCACGCGGACGCGGGGAGAGAACGTGCAAACTCCACGCAGAAAGGCACCCGAGCCGGGATTCTGACCGGGGGAGCTTCTTGCTGTGAGGCGGCAGCGCAACTCACCGCCACGCCACCGAGCCGCCCCCGATTCAGTTCACCAAACCGGAAACATCGAGCGACGATCGCTCGCGCCATAAACTCCTCCGTAAAACCACGTCGCGGCGCATACCTGCGCGCGACGGCTCGGCGTC
>JAZEWU010000052.1:1931446-1948606 GCA_036362915.1 Geotria australis | reverse complement strand
GGGGGGGGGGGGTGAGTGTTCACCTGGAAGGCCCATCTCGCCCATGGATCCCTTCTGGCCAGGATCGCCCGGCCGTCCTGAGATCCCCTCAGACCCCGAGTTCCCTTTGGGACCTGAAATCGACACAAGGGCACGTACACACACAAACGCAGTGATCCCCCGTATAGCCTTAACAGATTGGAGGGTCAAGTGCCGTTAGCCAGCACCGATGAAGGCCGACACGGCACACGAGGGGGTGGATGATCAGCAGCACGCCCGGCTGCCTTTGTCGCCCTAGTGACAATATTTACACACCGAACTAGGTACTCATTTGAGGCTGAGTCGACCTAGGCGAGGCCCAGGACCGGTTCAGAAAATCGTCACCGGTGTTGGTGGCCGTGAGCAGGATCCGAACTCGGGTCGCCAGGTTTGTAGGCCAGCATAGCGCTAACCGCCGAGCCACCGCTCACCTTGGCTGCCGTCCGTGCCGTGAAGTCCCTCAGTTCCGGGATTGCCCGGCAACCCCGGGGGTCCCTGTAACCCCTTGAGGCCGGCGTGACCCGGTTGACCTGTGAGACGGTGGACACACAGCCCGGTAAGACAGTAGCAAAAGATAAACCACTCATAAATGAATTGGCCGATAGCAGCGTAATATATCGGACGCAGTGTGTGGCAAAATGCTGGCGCCGGCAAACCGCCCGGCTGCCTCCTCCGCCTCTCTGCGGTTTCCGCGCCACGCCTCTGAGTCGTTCTCCCTTCGAGTTAATAATACCTTGGAAATTGAATGAATACGTGCGCGTTATGATTAGCATTTATAATAATCGTAGATTTATAACGCGCACAAATTCCCCGCCCAGCCGAAGCGAGACGCGGGTACTGAGGCGCGGAGCCGAGCTGTATTATTATTCAGGCAAGTGCTGTTACTGAGCACCTACGAGGGCTGCACGTGAGCGTGGGTGGCGCGGCGGCCAATCGGCGATGCAAACGCACGCCGCTCGGGTGGCTTCTCAGCCAATAGCAGCACGTTCTAATGTTTACATCTCAGTTCTTTGTTTGAAACACGCGTGTGCTGCTCTAACCGTACTAAGGTATCATCGGTCTCACTTCACGATGTTTTTCACATCACGATACGTGTTCTCGATCGGATTAGTGTCGTGAAACGAGGAACCGCTGTGTATCGACACGCCGAAAGAAATACGTCGGGTGTTTCTGGCGGCCGCTGCGCACCTGCGAATCCCTTGTCGCCCTTGGTGCCTTCGAGCAACTGCGTGTCCGCAATGACCGCGGGAAGGCCCGGGATTCCCCGCTCGCCCTTGTCTCCTTGGGTGCCCCCGGGCCCGGCGTCTCCCGGCGGCCCCGGCTGACCCACGTGACCTGCGGACGGCGGGAAACAGACGAAGAGTGAGAAACGTGTAAGGAACCGTGGGTGAGCACAGCTGGCGCCCGGTCAGGCAGCCAGTGGCACCTGGGTCTGTGATCCCGTGACCGCCTGTCGGCGAGCCTTCGACACTCTGCGTGATAGCCTCGAGGTGCACCTGGCCTGGCACGGTCGCCGTGGTGACGTCACGGCCACCGAGTGGCAAACGGCGGGACGGAAGGACATCTATCCATCTATATCCAACGATATACGTCGCGTGCCAAGCGTTAACTTAGTCACTCTTATTGACGGATCGCTGTGCGGCCGTCGATACGTTTTTGAGCGTCGAAAATAGTCCCGCTTAGGTTGTACTCGTCACCTGTGGGCCCAGCAGAGCCAGGGCCTCCCGGTTGTCCCGGAGATCCCTGTGGGCCAGGAGTTCCCATGACCCCCATCTCTCCCTTGGAGCCTGGGTAGGGAACGCACGCACACACGCACACACACAGCAATTGATACGCGATCACAAAGACAAGGACTTTCCCCCTGTATAGCCTTAGCAGACTGTAGGGTCAAGTGCCGTTAGCGAGTAGCACCTATGAAGATCGACACGGCACACACGAGGGGGTGGGTGACCAGCACCACGCCTGGCTGCCTTTGCCTCACCAGTGGCAATATTTACACACCGTGGTAAGAACTCGTTTGAGGATGAGTCGACCTAGGGGAGGCCCAGGACCGGTTCAGAAAATCATCACTGGTGTTGGCCCTGAGCGGGAATCGAACTCAGGTTGCCAGTCCAAAGACATGCTGCCTTATAGGTTAATTAGCCTGCGGACTAAATTGCCCACGGTGCCCTGTGATGGACTGGCGTCCCATCATGGGGTATAGCCCTGCCTTGAGCCCTGTGTCTACAGGGATAGGCTTCGGCTCACAGCAACCCTTTACAGGATTAAGCGGTTTCTGACAATGGATGGATAGTACGGTGATACCCCGAGTTACGTCTCCCCATTTACGTCGTTTCGCTACTACGTCATCGCGTTGTTACTGCTATCGCCACCTGACTAGCGTCGCCTGGACCCACGCTTACATCGCCGAACAGCCGCATCGCAAGCCCCTCTTCCCACCTGTACCAGACCGTACCGGCGTACTTTCCCCTCCGACCACGAGTGAAGGGCGAGACGTCACCACTCACCAGGATTTCCAGGGATCCCGTCTCTCCCCGGGACGCCCATGGGGCCCGGCGACCCCATTTGGCCCGGCACGCCAGGGAACCCCGCACTGCCCTTCTCGCCAGGAGGCCCGACCAGGTCTAGGCCAGGGGGACCCGGGTCTCCCTTGTCCCCGGCAACCCCGGGAGAACCTGTAGCAAAATGTTTATTGTTCAGGGAAATTACCGGAGGGTCACAAAGCACTGCACAAGGGCCGCGAAGAGAACAGCATGTCAACAACTACAGAAAAAATAACTAATTAAAAGAACGAAGAAACAAAAATGTAATGATTAAGGCTGCTTCGAACACACTTCTTCTTCTTTGCGATTCTTCGAAGCACGATGGTTAGCTTCTGGACATCGTTGTCTTTCAGCTCCTCGGCTTCGAAGTGTTCGGTAGAAATCGCAGATAATACCGAGTATTGCTTGACAGGGATCGCGACGTGAACACACTGAAACACACCGAAACAGTGTGAACACACTGAACACACTGAAAGGTCGTGAAACTTAAGAGCGGCAAAAATCTGCCAGCGTCCCCTAAGATGGCCGTCACTTCCTTAAAGACAAACACGGAGGGAGACAGCGAGGGAGGGTGAGCGACAGGAGGTGAGGACACAGAAACAGGAAGACAGACAGACACGAGGGGGAAACAACGCTAATCTAAATTAAACAATTAACATTGAAACACAAGAACATATACGGAAGCAGACGATGCTTGCGAGGCTCGCGCTGGGCCGCTCACCTTGCGCGCCAGTGGGGCCGGGTGGGCCGGGAAGGCCCGGAGATCCTGGCTGTCCGTTTCCCCTGAGGCCGGGAAGTCC
This sequence comes from Geotria australis, assembly GCA_036362915.1. Taxonomy (NCBI): domain Eukaryota; kingdom Metazoa; phylum Chordata; class Hyperoartia; order Petromyzontiformes; family Geotriidae; genus Geotria; species Geotria australis. Next base: position 1,945,245 of record JAZEWU010000052.1, on the reverse strand, counting down.
CTGGGACCCCGGGCTGCCCGGAGTTCCTCCCTCCCCTGCGCGGAGGACACAGCCAATCGGCACGTCGCGGGGCAGCAGGGCGGCGCGGTGGTAACATCCGCGCGTCACAGAAAGAAGTTCCTGCCCGAGGCGGTTCGATTTCCGCCTCGGGCGCCTTTCTGCGTGGAGTTTGTGTAGTCTCCCCCCTTGCTCCGCCTGGGTTTCCTCCGGGGTTCTCCGGTTTTACTCCCACAACTTGCAAAAAGAAAACAAACACTCGTTACATTAATTGGCCGATAACATCATAATATTATAGGACGCAGTGTACAGCGGCAAAATGTTGGCGCCGGCAAACCGCCCGGCTGCCTCCTTTGCTTCTCTGCGTTATCGGCCGATGTCCATCCGTCCATTGTCAGAAACCGCTTAAACCTGTGCAGGGTCGCGGTGAGCCGCAGGCCTATCCCGGCAGACACAGGGTTGTTGTTGTTATTATAAAGGAGGTTGGCGGCAGGACGGTGCATCCAGGGTATAAGCCCGGCACCCACGGGAAGGTGGATTCTCAACAACTGCGCGATCCCCAGCGCTGGATCGCGGTTCAGCCACGTGTGGCGTCACTACCACCACCACCACTGCCGCCCGGTCGAACGAGGCCACGGCACAGACAGGGCTGGGGTCGAGAGCGAGGTTACTCACCCCTGATTCCGGGAACGCCATCCATGCCGGGTCGGCCCGGCATGCCTGGCAGCCCCGCTGGCCCCTGCTCTCCCTTGGCGCCCGGCACGCCGCCCAGGCCCGGCACCCCCGGGGGCCCGCGCAGGCCCGGCGCGCCGACTCCCGACTCCCCCTGCGCGTCGAAGAGACGGAACAGAACCGATCGGCGCGTCGGAGCGCGCACGCGTGGAACGGAGGGGGTCTCGGTCGTGGGTCTGTCGCGGCGCGGTGTGCGGGAATAGCGAGGGCTGCTGTTTTGGCATAGCCGTGTTGGTCACGTGAGGCTTCATGTGATTTTTTTATTTTTTTGCGATGTTTCGCCTCCCGTCTTGCCGGGTGCCTGCAACTTGCAAACCACCACCGACTGCCGTGGGCGGCAGTGGGTGGCAGCTGGCGGGCGGTTTGCTCGTCGCAGGCATCGCGTTCGGGCGCTCGGACGCTCACCTTTGACCCCGCCGAGCCCGGCTGCCCCGGCGTGCCGTCCTGGCCCGGTCGGCCGGAAGGCCCCGGCTGCCCCGAGGGCCCCGGCACGCCCGTAGCGCCTGCGGCGCGGAGACAAGCCGCGGAGTCAGCGATGGCGCGCGCGCGCGTGTGTGTGTGCGCTCGCTAACGGCACTTGACCCTATAGTCTGTTAAGGTTACACGGGGGATCTTAATAATATCAAACGTTTATTACATTTCTATACGAGCGGCTTTTACCCAGATGTCCCGAAGCGTTGCAGGAAACCGCAGAGAGGCAGCCGTGCGGTCGGCCGGCGCCAACCCCGTCAGAACGGTGCCGATGCCGGAATCAAACCACCTCGGGCAGGACTTTATTTCGACGAGGCGCAGGTGTTACCGCTGCGCCACGCCTGCCGCCGAGCGGCGTCACGAAAGCCCATCGCTTCTTCCCGATCGAATCGCTTCACCAAATCGTGCCGTACGTTGCTGGCCGCGTGCGGCCGTTTCGGGCCTGCGCCCAGAAGCCGCGAGAAAAAGCAGGCGACAACTGCGCGGCGTGGCTAGTGCGGCGGCGTCATGCCGCGCGTCGCACGACCGGGAAACTCACCTTTCTGTCCAGTCGAGCCGGGCATCCCGAATCCGGGAAACCCGGCGTCGCCCTTCACCCCCTGCTCACCCTGCAGCCCGGGAGCACCGGGGATTCCCGGCATTCCTGCGGGCGACACACGGGCATCGGGCTCGGTTCGGGCGCCGCGATCCTTAACGGAGCCGCTTGGAATATCGGAGACGGCGGAGGGTCGGTGGGGCATGGGAAGCAAGAGGGGGAGTGGATCCCGGAAACGATTACCTGGAGCTCCGGAAGTCCCTCCTTCCCCGGGAGAGCCCGGAAGGCCGGGAATTCCCGGCTGGCCCAGCGTCCTGCCCGGTTCGCCCTTGAGGCCTGCGCGCGGCGACGGGAGCGGGGCACGAGCGGGCGTTAGGATTCGCAATCGGAGGGTTGTGTCGCGCGCTGAGCGCTCGCAGCTTGTTCCCACGGTCTGCGACAGAGGTCTCCCAACGAGTCGATCGCGACCGGACAGGTCGATCCCGGAGTCTCCGACGCTCGACCTGAACATTTTTCAAAATATATAGAGACAGAGCGGATGGTAGACGCGGGATGCGGAGCAATGCCTCACCACAAATACCGTATCGCAAATTCGCGAGACTTAGATAAGCGACAGCTAAAGGATACCGTATTAAGGCTACACCGGGCATCTGTACCTTCGCGAGGGAGAGAGGGAGACCGCTCGACGCGGCCATCCCGAAAGAACATCTTTAAAAAAGCAGCCGTCAGTTAGAAAACAGGTTTGTCCGACGGGACAAAAGCGTCACTCACCGGCCGGTCCCTCCAGCCCTGCCCGCCCAGGGACTCCTCCAGCCCCCTTATCGCCGGGGAGCCCTGGGGGGCCGAACCCCGGCGTTCCTGGAGGGCCTCTCTCCCCCGGCATCCCCGGCATCCCCGCGCCGCCCGGCAGGCCCTCGTCTCCTTTGAGTCCGAACGGAGCCTGTGGGGCAGAAGGTGGCCGCGGGCGGCCGTGTCAAGCGACGGCGCAAGACCTCGTCCGCGAAACGTTACGATGCCGTCGGCTGTTTTTTCAAGGGATAGCGGTGCTCAGCGAGCGATCTCCCTCGCGATGCTTCGCCTCCTGGATTGGAAGCATCAGCAGGTATGGGAGGCGACACATCGTGAGGGAGAGAGAGAGGGAGAGCACTCAGTGACGCGGCTATCCCGAAAGAACGGCTCCGAAGAGCAAGCGTCACGAACCTAACCGTCTAAACCCACGTCGGCACGAATCTTCACCGCTTCGCTTCACAATCGTTGTCTTGCAGCTCCTTGGCTTCGAAGTGCTTGGTAGAATTAGCAGGTAATACCAAGTATTACTTGACAGGGATCGCGACTACGGAGCAATGCCTTGTCTGCGCTCTACTACACAACCTCTGCAGCTCAAAAGACCTTCTCGCAGAGTTCAATAAAAATTGCAAAGAACTGTGTGAAGAAATGGGAAACTGTCATAGAACCATCACGCTTCGAAGAATCGCAAAGAAGACGAAGCTTGACAATCCTGCCACTGACCGGGTCGCCTTTCGGGCCCGGGCTCCCAGGCTGCCCGTCGAGGCCAGGAAGGCCGCTTACGCCCGGAGCTCCGGGCTGCCCCGGAATGCCGGGATCTCCATTGTCCCCGGCAAGTCCGCCAAGCGAGGCTCCTTCTCCGGGCTCCCCCTTCTCGCCGTTGTCTCCACCTTGTCCTGGCGACCCTGGGCTCCCCTAAGGGTCACGGCGGAAGGGAGAGAGTGAGAGTGAGAGAGAGATAGATGTGTTTATTATCATTATTATGGCAGAAAAATACGCTGCGAGCTTGCAAGCTCTTTATACGGGGATTCCTGCATTGACACAACAAGCACGCGAATCGACAAAAAATCATTAAAAATATATAAAAATAACGAATTAACCGAACACAAACAAAAAAAATAACCATTTACACACAGTATTGCACATAATCGACCAAACAAATAAAACATTAAGAAAAAATATACAGCTAAACAAGAGAGAGAATTTGTTCTCAAGAGCTTCTTCTTTGCGATTCCTTGAAGCGCAATGGTTAAATTACAGTTTCCCATTTTCTTACACAGCCCCTTGCATTTTCGTTGAACTCCGCAAGGTCTTTTGAGCTGCAGAGGTTCGGTAGGTAGAGCTCCACCTAGAGGGGCTTCGGGCATCTGTTGAGCTTCTATACATCGTTGTCTTTCAGCTCTGCTCTGCTCTGCCAGGATGGCCGTTTTCGGCGTTTCCTCGTCTGCGACCGCGCGGCTGGGCCTTACCGGCGGGCCCTGTGAGCCGGGAGCGCCGGGGAAACCGGCGTCGCCCTTGGGCCCGCTGCTGCCCGGAATCCCTGCGAGAGAGGGAGACAGCCACGTCGCACCTGTCAATCAGCGCAAACGGAAACTCCGGACCGGTGCCTGTCATCAGAAGGCTGTCGCCGTCAGCCGCCCGCTTTGCGTGACGTCACGTTTCAATGTCGAGCCGTAGGTGGGTCGTGACCGTGTCGTGGCGGAGGGGTTTACGTGTTCCGATGAATTCCCAGAGCTGTGTCTGCCTGGAGTCTAGCGCTCCTGCTAGGGTCTCCGTTGGTGGTGAACATGTCTCGAGTTTAGGACTCCTTGCTAAGGTCTCCCTTGATGGTGAACAGGTCTGGAGTCTAGCGCTCCTGCTAGGGTCTCCGTTGGTGGTGAACATGTCTCGAGTTTAGGACTCCTTGCTACGGTCTCCCTTGGTGAGCAAACAAACTCCACACAGAAAACGCCCGAGTTTGGGAATCGAACCGCCTCGGGCAGGACATTCATTCCGTGAGACGCAGACGTTACCTTATGCCGACCAGGCGGTGTTGTGTGTGTGTGTGACCAGGTGGGGTGTTGGTGGCTAGGCGATGTGTGAGTGACCAAGCGGTGTGTAGGCCGAAACACGGTGCGTCGCGTGCCGGCCTCTCACCTGGTTGCCCGGGAGCCCCCGGTGGTCCCTGAGGTCCCGGAAATCCCGGAAATTTCCCGACCGGCACCTGACCTTGGCCGCATGACCGGCACGTCTCACCCTTGTCCCCTGCAGAGGCAGCATCCACCGCGCGTCAGCCAGCTTTTTGTAATAAAAAATAGCATTTAGTAGTAAATGCGATTCGCAACGCGTGCCGCATATTCGTTTAACTTTGAAGGGTGCCCGTTCGAAGACACAACGACTCAGAGGCGTAGCGAGGAAACCAAAGCTCATTCTTACGGTGGCACCATCGTGTTTCGATTCACACTTTGGAAACCGCACCAGCGACTTCTTCTTCTTTGCGATTCTTCGAAGCACGATTTGTCAGCTTTCTGGACATCGTTGTCTTTCAGCTCCTCGGCCTCGAAGTGTTTGGTAGAATTCGCAGGCAACACCGAGTATTACCTGACAGGGATCGCGACGTGAACGCTCCTACACTACGGCAGCAACAGTGTCGCCCCCTATAACCCACCGTGCCGTTGTCGGCACGCGAGACGGGGCCGTCGCGTACCTTTGACCCCGACGACGCCGGGAAAGCCGGGAGGCCCTGGCTGTCCCGGAGGGCCCGGGAAGCCCTTCCCAGAGCTGCTGGAGTCCGTGGGAGCTGTGGGTCACGCGACAGGGGACAGGTCACGTGTGTCTGCGGACGAGGTTCGTGAAGGACGCTGCTTGGAAAATTGGAGGCCTCAACCAGGCCATGTTGTCCTATGGTCTCCCCTGGTAAACAAGACTGGGGTATATCACTCCTGTTAGGGTCTCCCTTGGTGGTGAACAAGTCTGGAGTCTAGCGCTCCTGCTAGGGTCTCTCTTGGTGAGCAGGTCCGGGGGTAGGTTCCACGCAAATAACGATCCAAAGGCCCTCCGACTAAAGGAAGCTGGCATCAGGAAGGCCATCCGGCCGTCATATTCCGCTCCAACACCCGCACCATCGACCGGCAAGCGGCCAACGCGGCTCAACCCGGACAGCGGCCTTTTACACCGGCAAACAACATCGATGACGATGATGATGGTCGCTCTTCGGAGCCGTTCATTCGGGACAGCCGTGTCGAGCGATCTCCCATCTCTCGACACGCCCATCCCGAAAGAACGCCTCCTCGGAGCAAACCGTCGCGAGTCGATCCGCGACAAACCTACATCCCGTACAACGCCCACCCCCCCTCACCACGTACCAGGAGGCCCGGGTTGTCCCGGGAGACCGGGGTTCCCGGCTCGGCCCGGCTGACCGTCCGCTCCCGTGGTTCCGGGGAAACTCGGGCCCGGAGCCCCCGGGTCGCCCTTGTCACCCCGGGCACCCGGCTGGCCCGGCACGCCCGACGCGCCCTGAGACACGGGCCCTGCGACGAGAGCCGCCCTCGTCGGGTCACGCGCCGCTCGCTCGCACGACGTCAGCGCGAGCTGTTCAATTCGGTTCGACTTGATTTGTCAATTCTGACATGTGTACGGGACGTGCAGAGGATCGAAATTCCGTTTCGCTCAGACACCGGTGTTGGCGTATACGGACTGAAATACAACAGCAAAGGTTTAAAAATAATAGGATAATAAATAAAATGCTAACAATTTTGTAATATTTACAACTTATGCTAAGCTGGGGGTCGGATTGGGGACAATAACAGCGTATCAGCGGTTGTCTAGTTATTCCATCGGTAAACTAGTCATACTATCAGTAATCTAGTCATACCAATTGGTCGTTTGGTCATTCCATCAGTCATCTCATGATACCGTGGGCCATCTTCGTCATACCGTGAGTTATCTGGTCATAGCATCTCATCACCTTGTCAGTCTACTCCCGGCCAGATCAGCCTGAACGTTCGCAATCTCGGCGGATCTCGCTAGGCTAAGCAGGCTTGAGCCCGGTGAGCTACACCGATGGGTGGCTGCCCGGGAAAACCAAGTGCCGTTGTTTTGGCGCGCGAGGTGGCCGGGAATCAGACAGAAATGCGATTCACCGTGTCTAGGGTCCGTAAACACAGCGGCTTTCTCTCCCACACGCCAAAAACTCCGTTAATCTCAGATCGAGGCCGCGCGACATCCTTACCGGGAGGCCCGGGCGAGCCGTCCAGACCGGAGGGACCTGGGGGTGAGAGCAGAGGGTGATGTTACGAACCGGTCACGGGCGCCTGACCCGACAGAAGACAGCGGGCGCGGGGGGCATTGCCAGCGCTTAAGCACAACAACACTCACACACAGTCTCCTAACAGCACCGCTTAAACACTTTCACAGAGCAGCGCTTACACACAGCTCTGTGCCACACACCGTCGCAATCCGCCATATAACAATAATAATTTCAACTTGTAAAGTTGCCGCCGCCGCCGCGCAGCGTTCGCTCAACCTCGCGTAGCGAGAACGACCCGGAGGCACGCGGAACCGCAGAGGAGCAAGGGGGAAGGAGTCTGGCAACAAGGCGGTGCCAACATTTATTTAAATGTTCTTATTTTTTTCATTTGCCGAAGCTCTGCGGCTCTCGATGTATTAAAGTGTTTTTGGCCCCGCGGCTTTACTCGATTAGCGGCGGACATCTGCCCCGGCGCGCGCACGCGGTATTAACCGGGGCGGCCACCGACCCCGAGCCGCGGGAACCTCCGAGTGCAAACCGCCACGCTGGGCGTGACGGCGTGACGGCGCTCACCGGGAAATCCGCGCTCCCCTTTGTCGCCGGCGGGTCCCGGGAACCCGATGTCCCCTTTCTGGGAAGTGGTGGCGTCGCCGGATCCCGAGACGACCTGCGACGCACACGCGGGAGAGGCGGCAGCGCACGCTCTCGACCGATGCGTAAACAATAAGGTGTCGTAAACCCGCTTCGACCGGACACAGCCAGCTACTAAGGTTTGTCACGTGAAGAAATCGTGCCGATTCTTTACTAGTTCAGCACCACACCGCTATGTTGGAGAGCCAACCCGTGGCGTTTACGTATCGCGATGTGACACTTGATCGTAACAACGTTCGAATAGAGCGCATATCGTGAAGCGATTTGATCGTGTTGTGAGGCCATCGCAAAGCGAGGGACCACCCTGTCGAGACCGGGTTTCCGATCCGCCCGCTACGCAGCGCGTTAGAGATCAACCTTCCCGCGCGTGCGTTTACAGAGTCCACTCACCTTGCCAGGAGGCCCCTGGAGACCAGTCTGTCCCTTCACACCCTGGTGACACGCGCGCACACATTAGTCGGTGTCCGTCTACGGTTAGCAAACAAACATTTCAGACACAATGTTGCAAAGCGGATCCTTCCTCATGGAGAAAACCGACAGGTGCGAGGGGGAAACACTCTATACCACGGTTTAAGCGGCCACTCTCCGGGTTGACCCGGGTTGGCCGCTTGCCACCTCCGAAAGGTGGAGAAATTGGTGTAGGATTGTATGGCTGGATGCTCTCGTGCTGCTGAGTCGTTCTCTCTTCGAATCAATACCTTCGAAATTTTATGAATACGCGGCGCGCGTTATAGAGTTTATTATTGTTATTATTATCGTTAAACGTGTGATGTGGGATCGATACCTTTTCACCGTCCAGGCCGTCCTTGCCGGGAAACCCAGGGAGCCCGCGTTCTCCCTGTATGACACACAAAGACAAAGATCCCCTGTGAACAGCTCTGAAGAGCAACCAGCTACAACATTCATCACTGACGTTGGTCGCGAGCGGGAATCGAACCTCTTCTCTCCGGGTTCACAGCGCGGCGCACTAACCGCCGCGCACACGAGCACGTACAAACGCATACTGGAACCGTGACGAGACAAGGGTGCAGCCCCCGCAACTGCCGCTTACGGCACCGCCGGAGGAAACGCACTCACGTCGAATCCCGGCTGTCCCGCCTCCCCATCCTTTCCTGGCTTCCCCTGATCGACGCGGAACGGGAAGAGAGGGCACACGGAGTCACGCGTTAGGCGAGCAACTTCAGGGAACATAATACAATTACCACCGTGATGTTTAGCGATGTGACGTTAAGCTCACCGCAACCCTGTACGGGATTAAGCGGTTTCTGACAATGACGGTGATGATGTTTGGCGATGCGTTCGCGAGTTAACCGCAGAGACGCGGCTCGGTGGCAGCACTCTCGCCGCTTGATAATAATCATGAATGTATAATTATAACAACGATGTTCAAGAAGAAGCAGCAGGTCTCTCACCCTCTTTCCGGCTTCTCCAAATTCACCTTTCTCTCCCTTCTGACCGAACCCGGGTCGTCCCTGCGGAAAAGCAGACCGGGGCCTCGTCAAGCGGAGACACTCGCCGGCGTCACAGCCGCGTTGCCGCGACAACGCAACGTTACGATTTACTCCCGTCGCAATGTTTTAACGTCGCGATCCCTGTCAGGTAGTAACTTGGCGTTGCCTGCGAATTCTACCAAACACTTCGAGGCCGAGGAGCTGAAAGACAACGATGTCCAGAGGCTGACCGACATCGTGCTTCGAAGAATCGCAAAGAAGAAGAAGCGTTTTAACTGCTTCGCATTATTGTTTGGAAATTGTTTTTATTTTATTTATGTCACTTGTGTCAATCTCATTGTCACAAACCGCTTAATCCTGTACAGGGTTGCGGTGAGCCGGAGCCTATCCCGGCAGGCACACGGCGCAAGGCAGGGCTTTATCTAGGATGGGACGCCAGTTTAGTAGGCAGGTCAATTAGCAGGTCAATATAGCTATGCAGAAGCGTGTCTTTGGAGTATGGGAGGAAACCGGAGTGCCCGGCAATAACCCACGCGGACACGGGGAGAGAACACGCAAACTCCACACAGAAAGGCACCCGAGCCGGGATTTCGAACCCGGGACCTTCTTGCTGTGAGGCGGCAGCGCTGCTCACCGCGATTCGGTCACTTATGGTGTCGTGCAGCTCTGTGTGTAAGTGTTTACTTCACGTGGTTCGTCTCACCGGGGAACCGGGAAGCCCGTCGGGTCCCGGTTCGCCCGGATCGCCCACATCTCCCTGCGACAGACACACGACACGGCACACGACACGCGACGCGACATGCGCGCGTCAACATCGTCGAAGGTAGGAGAGAGAGCGGTGAGATCTCAGCGACGCGGCGATCGCTAACGAGCAGCTTCGGGAGGAAGTCGACGCGCGTCGGGCGAGCTCACCCCCTGCCCCTTCTGGAAGACGTCGCCGGTGTCGACGATGCCCTGCTGCTCGCGGATGTGGCCGGGAGGCCCCGGAGGGCCCTGCAGGCCCGACTCCCCCTGCACGCACACGCGCGCGCACACACACACAAACACACGGAGGGCCACCCGTGTAGACTTTCAACAGGCGGCAGGCGCTGTCAGCGAGTAGCGTCCGCGAAGGTGTTATCCATCCGTTTTCTAAACCGCGTGTCCTGGTGAGGGTCGCGGTGGCAGCAGTCCAAGGAGAGCGGACCAGACATCCCTTTGCTCAGCAACAGATTGCAGCTCTCCCTGGGGTGGGGGATTCCCAGGCGTTCCCGGGCCAGGTTGTTAGGAATTTGTAATGGGGGGAAGGCGGCCACGCGGCCAGCCGGCACCAACACTTGCCAGACGCTGCGTCCTATAAATTACGATGCTATCGGCCGATTGTTTAATGAGTTGTTTTTGTGTATTTGTGGGAGCAAACCGGAGAGCCCGGAGGAAACCCACGCGGAACGGGGGAGGGGAGAACGCGCGAACCCGGGACCATCGCACTCACCTTCTCTCCTTTGGGGCCTTGGAAGTTAAGTCCCATGTGTCCCTGTAGGTCACGCACACGCAGAGAGTTAGCGCTGGGAGGGTGGGTGGGTCAGTGTGTCAGTGATTGGTTAGGTGGGTCAGTCAGTGGGTAGGTGGGTTGGTAGGTGGGTCAATAGGTGGGTGGCTGGGCCGGTGGGTGGGTCAGTAGTCGGGTAGGGTGAGTCAGTGGGTCAGTGGGTCGGCAGGTGAGTGTGTCGTGTGTCGGTGAGTGGGTAGGTGGGTAGGTGGGTCAGTAAGTGAGGGTATCAGTGGGTGAGTAGGTCAGTGGGTGGGTAGGTCGGTATGCAGGTGAGTGGATGAGTCAGTGGCTGGATAAGTGGCTTGGTAGGTGATTGTGTCAATGGGTACGTAGGTCGGTGTGCAGGTAGGTGGGTCGGTATGGGTAGGTCGGCGCATCGGTGAGGCGAGCGGGTAGGTGACTTTGGTACCGTGACACCGCCACGGAGAACCTGGGCGGGATGTGAACTCACCTTGGGTCCTGGAGGCCCGGGCTGACCTATCGGCCCCTGGTGAAAGAAGGAGTCAAAACGGACACTCAGCGTGGGATCTGTGGAGCTGCGACGAACTGACCGCGACTCAAACGCTCGTAACTATACCGTTTTGATTCTATACGTTGTGTGCGTTGGTTAGTCCGAGCGTTTGTTGTATTGCACGAATTCCGCTTCCACAGCTTGCAAGCTCACTGGATGTTTTCCGCTGTAATAATACGCATCTATCGTCTATAACAATGAAGCGTATCTCTCAATGGCATAGAGAAGAAGCATTGCTTTTCCTTGTTAGTTTACGCCACAACTGTTAGCAAAGTAGTTATTTTAAGGAGAGAGGGGGAGCGCTCGACGCGGCTATCCCGAAAGAGCGGCTTCGGAAAGCGAGCAACCGACGAAAACCCACGCGGACACGGGGAGAACGCGCAAACTCCACACAGAAAGGCGGCACCCGAGCCGGGATTCGAACCCGGGTACCCTTCTTGCTGTGAGGCGGCAGCGCGACTCACCGCTACGCCGCCGTGCCGCCCATGATTAAATTACGGTGAACCGATTCGCGTCGGCACGAAATTATGACGCCAGCATTGCGAGCATAAGAATCCAGTTGAATCCACTTACTGGGAATCCGGGGGGTCCAGGGGGCCCGCCTGGGCCCAGCAGCCCTGGACCTCCAGGAAATCCCTGAGAGAGACCGGGACACAGGGGACGAGACAGGGGGACGTGTGGAGACACGGAGACAGGAGAGAGAGACACACAGAGAGGGACAGGGAGAGTGATGCGGAGAGAAAGACGTATTGTTAGTAAGTGTGTTTACCCGGTCACGGACATAGGAAGGCAACTATCTTACAGACGGATTCAACCTTTGACTACTTTGAGTTCTTACGTTACACTTGAATGGCGATGATCAAAATGACGATGATCAAAATGATGTAGATAAGAACAGTGAATATTAATTTATAACGCGCGGCAGATATCCGTTCAACGACTCAAGCGCACCCGTAATTAACATTTGGTAAATTCGGTCCGATGACCGACGTCTCCAGGCCTACAGCCGTGATTCGCGGCGCGACAGGAAACAAGAGACCGATCGAAGGCGCCGGCGTTCCGCTGTCGTGTTTGAAGTGCGAGTTGAAGGAGAGTCGCGGTCGGGACTCACGGCGTTTCCGGGAAGGCCGGGAAGGCCCGGGTCCCCCTTTTGTCCCGGGAACGCTGAGAACACATCGCCGGGGTCACCCTGCGGAGGGCGGCACACGAAGCGCGTCACAAAAACAACAACAACTATGGTGGCGGCGGTGTCAACACGAGGCCTTTGCCAGGCCCGGGGGAAATTTGAGGTCGCGTCAAGTGTTGAAGCCTTGCTGATGGGAGGTCGTGGGACATCATAATAATAATAATCTAGTTTTTGTAACGCGCGCATTTTCTCCGGGCGCGTTGCACCCGTTGATTCGGAGGCGCGGAGACACCCCGCTCAGTCGGTTTGCTGTGAGTCGGTGAAAAGGTGACTTTTTACGAGGTTTTTTTAAGGCTATAGGGGACTGTGTTTGACGCAATAGGTGTGGCAGGCTGTTCCAGGTTTTGGGTGCCGCTTGGGTTCACTGACTTAGATAACCAACTGACTTAGATAACTGACAGGTGCTCCGGACTGTGGGCTAAACGGGCACGGCAGGGAGGTGTAAGCGAGTAACAACATTTCAGGATCAATTCAGTCAGCACAGCTAGCCTAGGCTGCGTGTCTTTGGACTGTGGGGGGGAAACCGGAGTGCCCGGCGGAAAACCCACGCGCACAAGGGGAGAACATGCAAACTCCACGCCGGAGACAGCTTTCTTTAGAGCCTAATCTCAGTGCTAGTCAACGCGACGTTAAAGCCCGTGGGTTCCTTGACCCACGGCGACAGGGGAACGACGCGCGCACACACACACAACGAACCTTTAATCCGGGCATTCCGGGTATGCCCTGCGGAGACACAACGACCACGTGTTAGAATAGTGATGAAGGTCGTCGCGGCTCGATGCGGGAAAAAGTGGGGGGGATGGAGTCATGTTTCTGTGAAAGTGCGGGTGTCGCAACATATTATATGACACTACCTCAGGAAAAAGTGGGGGGATGGAATTATGTTTCTGTGAAAGTGCGGGTGTCGCAACACCCGCAACACCCGCGGCTGCGACGCGCCTGGCTCGACGGGATGAGAACTTCACTGATTGCAACGGGTCGCGCGTGAGATCGCGACGCCGCGCAGTGTGGACGTATATCGGACGTCGCGAAGGACAGGGGAGAAACGCGGCTATCCCAAAAGAGCGCTTTGTGACCCTCGGGTGAAAGGCGCTATATAAATGCTATTATTATTATACACATATAAAACTATTTGTTATTGCTTTTTATGGATATGTCCAAAGACGTTTAATCTGGAGGGTCTTGCTGCACTGTAATCAACACTGGCAGAACACGGAGGAAGCCCATGCAGAACAGTGGGGAGAATATACAAAACCCCACACAGAAATCTACCCCGGGTCAGGAATCGAACCCAGGTCGCCCGCTGTTAGGCACAGGTATTACCACTGCGCTACCCTGCAGCCCAGTGGATGCTGATGATGATGATGATTCCGTCTCTCACCGCAGCTCCCATGAGTCCAGGTACTCCGTAGGTTCCCGGTAGCCCGATATCTCCCTGAGACAGAAGCACGTTACACCGGTCAGTGAGTTTGTGTTTAAGCTGAGCGGAAACCGTTGAGCTGTGTAGTTCTTTTTAACAGTTGTCCAGCGGGGAAGAGAGGGTAAGAAAATTACAACTTCGCAGGGCTCCAGGTTCAGCAGCAGAGCCCCCCAACTCCTCCTCAGAGTGAGCGGCAATTACTATATTATCCATCCATCCGTTGTCAGAAACCGTTTAATCCTATACAGGGTCGCGGTGAGCCGGAGCCTATCCCGGCAGACACAGGGCGCAAGGCAGGCT
>JAZEWU010000052.1:1914413-1926730 GCA_036362915.1 Geotria australis | reverse complement strand
TATTTCGGGATAGCCGTATCACCGAGCGCTCTTGCCCTGCCTCTTTCCCTGGCGAGGTTTCGCCTCCCACGTTGCAGGCGTGTTCGAACCCCACCCCCCCGACTCAACGCCTGAAGATGCCTCCAACGTGGGAGGCGAAATGTCGCCGAGGGAGAGATGGATATCGCTCGGTGACACGGCTATCCCGAAAGAACAGCTCCGAAGAGCAACCGTGACAACACACGACTTATCTGTCTATCTGGGCGGCACTGTGGCGCAGTGGGTATCTGCAACTCCCGCGGCTGCGACGCGTCTAGAGCCGCGTTTTCGAATCTGCCGAGATGCCCACGTGACCTGGCCAGGAGGTCTTCCATCCCAACCATCTATTTCCAGAAACCGGTTGTCCTGGTGAGGGTCGCGGCGGCAGCAGTCCAACAGAGAGTGGACCGGACACATCACCTATCCTCAGCAACAGATTCCAGCTCTTCCTGGGGGGGGGGGATTCCCAGGCGTTCCCAGGCCGGCCTGAGGATATAATCCCTCCAGCCTGGCCAGGACTCTCCCACGGAATTCAGACTTTCGGAAGTTCGTGCCCCCAAAATCCACGCCGGATTCTCGCCGTGCCGAGAGGCGACATCGTCCCGGAGAATGTCAACTGCTGTCCGACTTGGCAGCCGCCTTGTCTGATAACACGAGTGGGTGTGGGCTGGGAACTCTGTGTCACGAAAGCGGGGGTGTCTGCCGTCGTTGTTACGTTGCCAAACTTTCGCGCCGCGTGAAAACTGAGAAGAGCCACGGCGTAATATTCCTCGCCGGGCGTGTAAACTTTTTTTTCGGGAGAGATGGTTTACAACATTCTTCCGAAACGAGGCTGCGTTCGAGCTGCCGCGCATCAAGACCCAATTAGAGAGAGTCGCTGGTTGGTGATTACTGAATGACAAGTCACGCACGATGGTTGCTCTCCGCAGCTGTTGATTCGGGATAGCCGTGTCACTGAGCGTTCTCTCTCGCTCTCTCCGTCGCGAAGTTTTGCCTCCCACTTTGGAGGCATCAACAAGGAGGTGGGTGACCAGCACCACGCCCGGCCGCCTTTAGTCTCCCTCGTGTTGATATTTTCACACACCGCACCAGGTACAAATTGGAGGCTGAGTCGACCTAGGGTGAGGCCCAGGACCGGTTTCAGAAAATCGTCACTGGTGTTGGCCGTGAGCGGGATTCGAACTCGGGTCGCCAGATTCGTAGCCAGGCGCACTAACCACTGGGCCACCGCTCCCCACACACACCCACACACCCACACGAACAACCGCTCTATCTTAATTTGAACCAGCATTCCAGACTTCGCATGGAATACGTTATGTCCAGACGCACACAGGCACCCACACACACGTACACACGATCTCTATCGGGGTTCCAATAAGCGGCCCGTCATGTGTGCGATAGCCTCACCAATCATCAGGCACGTGCAGCGTGTAACAGCTTAAGTGGTATGTGAGTAGCGGTAAACGTTGAACTGGTAATTCACGCTGAGGCACGTGGATTCGAGTTTTCGGAAACTCTGTGATAACCCACATCACCTGGCTCTCTCTCCCAAGACTTCTACAAGACCCGTAAACCCATCCATCCATCCATTTTCAGAAACCGCTTAATCCTGTACAGGGTTGCGGTGAGCCGGAGCCGATCCCGGCAGACACAGGACGCAAGGCAGGGCCATACCCAGGATGAGACGCCAGTCCATCACAGGGCACCGCGGGCAATTTAGTCCGCAGGCCGATTAACCTATGTAGCAGCATATCTTTGGATTTCATCCCACGGTCCAAAACCCGTGCGGACACGGGGGAGAACACACACAAACTCCGCGCAGAATGGTGGCACCCGAACCCGGAATCGAACCTCGGATTTTTTGTTTTTAATAGCTGTGAGGTGGCAGCGCTACTCACCGCGCCACCGTGCAGCCAGCCTATCCCGTTATGCACAAGGCGCAGTCTGTACATTTCCCCCCGCACGTCTCAGAGGCTGCATTATCCGCCCGTCGCTGCCAGAGGGGGGCATATCGACCTATCGCTTAACACCCACGCAAGCTCGTACCATCCTCACGGATCGAGACGGCTACCGTCCGTGAAAATTACAACAAAAAAAACCCCATAATCACGAACGCTACGCAGATTTTTTTCCACATTTTAAGCGAACAATCGGTCTCAACATTCCTTGCTTTTTTTTTGTTGTTGTTGGAGGATTTCCCAAGACAGTTCGTAAATTCTCATTGTTTCGCGAACAAGTACTGTACGGTCATCGCCGCAGATACGGTTGTGAGGTTTTGCGTACAAATAATAATAGCGTTTTATATAGCGCCTTTCACCCGAGGGTCACAAAGCGCTGCACAAGGGCCGCGGAGAGAACGGCATGTTGGGTTGGGGTCATCCACTGGGATCGTGGCTGTGGCCGGGCCACCGCTGTGGGTGGGTTAATAATCCTTCCATCCATCCATTTTCAGAAACCGCTTAATCCTGTACAGGGTCGCGGTGAGCCGGAGCCTATCCTGGCAGACACAAGGCGCAAGGCAGGGGAACACCGAGGATGGGACGCCAGTCCATCGCAGGGCGCCAGGGGAAATTTAATAAGTATGCCAATTAACCTGGCAAGCATGTCTTTGCAGGGTGGGAGGAAACCGGAGTGCCCGGCGAAAACCCACGCTGACACGGGGTGAGAACATGCAAACTCCACACAGAAAGGCCCCCGAGCCGAGATTCGAACCCGGGACCTTCTTGCTGTGAGACGACAGCGCTACCCACTACGCCACCGTGCCGCCCAAGGTTGATAATGGTTGTGCCGAAAATATCACGCCAGCGCCCACTGACGTTTGTTGTGTGGCAGGAATCCCGCTTCCAGAGCTTGCAAACTCAAGACCTGGGTGGCCTTCATGACAATTCAGACGTGAGTGAGCAAGCGAGTTGGGGGGGGGGTGAGGGGGTCAGCCGCCCACAAACACCCCGCTTCAATCGGAGCGATGGGACCCACGCCTTCCCAACGAGACAGAGAAAAAAAAAACTGGAAAAAAAAATCTAGAAAAAAAATCGGGGCCAAAAATGTAACTAAAAAAAACGCAAATGCGCGAGCACAGACCATTAGCGACCGTCCGTCTGGGCAAAGTGAAAAGGCGGATTAGCGCCGGGACAATCGGTGACCACCGCCAGCAACGCCGCTCACAAGTGCCGAGCGGGGAGGGGGGAGGAAACCTGGCAGGGAAACGCCAGCGGTCAGTCAGCCATAAGGACGGGACGAGGTGGCACCATGTGCCACCTGGTGGTGCCACATAGTGCCACCTCGCAGTCTGCTTCTTTTCGATTCTTCGAAGAGTGACGGTCACACGTGACCATAATATCTTTACACAGTTCTGTGCATTTTTATTGAACTCTGCGAGGTCTCTTGAGCTGTGCAGAGGTTGGGTAGTAGAGCGCATAGTACGGTCTGCTACTCCACATTCACAGGCGGTTGTAGCCCCAGGCCGGTCTTGTAGCCCCATCTGACCAAATCCAGTGCCAACAAAGTGTCCCCTGGCTGTGCCACGTTGAGTGGGTTTTTTTTTTTTCCAGTTTCGGGAACCCGGAGGCAACCCGCGCGAGAATAGAGGTAAGGTAGAACACACAAACTCCGCGCAGAAAGGCTTCCCGAGTTACCGCGAAAAATCGAACCGTCTCGGGCCGGACCCTCTTTTTGCCATCCCGGGACGTGGGGAAGAATGGGGGTACGACGACAGACCGGCACGGGCGGCCACCACCACTGCCTCCTCTGTCGAGGGAATTAGGAAAACCAGCGGGTGGGAAACGAGCCATTGTCGCGGAGATAATCCCCGCGTTAGGTTGGTGTCAGCAGAGAGGGCATTAGCGCGCCGGTGCTGTCGAGGCGGCGTTCAGTGAAGCCCTCGGCCACCGGCCCCGCTTCACAACTGCTTTCGACGACCGATTGTCCCGACCGGAAACCGCCGGGCCGGGTGAATGTTTTCGGTCAAAATGTTCGGATCGTGCGGGCGGCACGGTGGCGTAGCGGTGAGTAGCGCTGCCGCCTCGCAGCAAGAAGGTTCCCGGGTTCGAATCTCGGCTCGGGTGCCTTTCTGTGTGGAGTTTGCATGTTCTCACCCCGTGTCCGCGTGGGTTTTCGCCGGGCACTCCGGTTTCCTCCCACCGCCCAACGACATGCTGCCAGGTTAATTGGCCTGCTGACTAAATTGTCCCCCCGGTGTCCCGTGCTGGACTGGCGTCCCATCCTGGATAATATCCCTGCCGTTCGCCCTACGTCTACCGGGATAGGCTCCGGCTCACCGCATCCCCTGTACATGATTTAGCAATTTCTGACAATAGATGGGGTCTCTAAATCGAGAAGAGAGTGCATCTGTGCGTCATCTCACGCGCTTAAGCAGCGGCGGAGGTTTGAAACAAAGACGCGACTGTGAGCGAGCGATTTCCGCGCGTGAATATCCGAATTCTTGGGGAACGTTACGGTCTCTGTTGTGAAGAGGGAGATAGGGACAGGACATGCCATGGTTATAATAGCTCTCAGTGGCCGCGTGTGTGTGCGCGCTTGTCGTGGGGAGCACTTGACCCGACAGTCTGTTAAGGCTATACGGTGGGCTCGGAACACGAGGGGGTGGGTGGACAGAACTACCCGCGGCCGCCTTTGTCTCTACCTAACGGAAATGTTTATACACGCAACTAGATACTCTGGCGAGGCTGAGTCGACCTAGGAGAGGTCCAGGACCGATTCAGAAAATCGTCACTGGTGTTGGTTGTCCGTGAGCGGGATTCGAACCCGGGTCCGTCAGGCTTGTAGCCCAGCGCGCTAACCGCTGAGCCACCGCTCGCCATCTCCCTCAACATCCCCCTCACACACACACCACGGCCTTGTGCAGCGTCTTTGTGACCCTCGGGTGAAAGGCGCTCTATAAATGCTATTATTATGGCAAACCCACCCACACTCCCTCAGCTGACCACAATGCTTCTTATTTTGGAACCAGATATTACCTTGAACTTTTTTTTGTTGTTGTCGGAGGCAGGTAACAGAATGTTTCAGGCCAATTTCCTCCCTCGGCTCCAACAACAAAAGAGCCTCCGGGAAACCGCTGCTCCCAATGATTATTCTTAGTGTTCCTTGAAGCGAGGACAAGGGGGGTGGTTAATGGGACATGAGGGATGGGGAGACACGGGGTCCCGATGAGATTATGACCGGCCAAGCAGCTCTTGTTTTGGCCGGAAAGAGGGAGGTAAACGGGCGCGGCACTGGCTGGAGAAGAGATGGACTGATGTATAAAGACCTGGAGCTGAGCGGACTTGCCGAAAGCCTGGTACCGGCGGTGTCAAGATCGACCTCTGTAGGAGGGGGTTCGTGAAGGACGCTACTGGGTAGTTGGAGGCGGTCGCCCTCCAGCAACAGCGGAGGGCGGAGGAGCGACGCTCACAACAACGAGCGGAGCGCCGGGCGGATAAAACACAGCACAAATGCCCGAAACTCCTCAAATGGTCTCCTCTAAATACGACGGACCAGCGACGGATTGTTTCATAATATAATAAGTCAGTATTTACTCTCAGTGAGGCTCTGTTTATGAGTTTAGGTCATGTTAAAAGGTGTGTAAGTGAAGTCCACCCGTCGGATATGTTGGAGCAAACGAGCGAGCACATGCATCACTTACCTCAAAATATGGCACCGACGTTTCGCTGAGACTTCCACCGAGTCCCCCTGATGATGCTGAGTGGAATCTCAGCGAAACGTCGGTGCCATATTGTGAGGTAAGTTGCTGCATGTGCTCGCTCGTTTGCTCCGGCATATCGACGGGTGCACTTCACTTACGCACCTTTATTCACACGACATAATCTCATAACCAGAGCCTCACTATGTATAACATCGGTCATGAAAGCCTACGAGTTGGTATTACTGTCGTTTACCTCAGGAACGGTTCACTGAGTTTCAAGACACGTTTTGTCAGCAGGGTCATGTTTTCAGAGTAGGGGGGGGAATGTCGATGTGGAGGGATGGTGGGAGGTTAGGGGGGGGAGCTTTTGGGTCGAATCAGATCGGGAATGCGTGGGGATTTGCGAGGCTCTGAGGGATTGAGAACTCATGGAAAGATGCAGAGTGTGGGGAAATTGCTGCTGTGCGTGCGTGCGTGTCTCGGTGTTCGAGAACATGTGTGTGCCTGTGTATGTCCACGCACAAGATGTAGGCGCTGGCACATGTACTGCGCGCAGCTTCTTTTCGATTCTTCGAAGCTCAATGGTTATATGACAGTCTCCCATTTCTTTACAGAGTTCTTTGCATTTTTATTGAACTCTGCGAGGTCTTTTGAGCTGCAGAGGTTGGGTAGTAGAGCGCAGACAAGGCAGTGTTCCATAGTACGGTCTGCTTCTCCACATTCACGGGTGGTGGTTGGGCCGGTCTTGTAGTCCCATTTGACCAAAGCATCTTTTGATCATCCCATTCTGGTTCTCAGGCGGTTGAGTGTCTTCCACTGAATCCATGGTGCTTCTGAGCCAGGAAGGAGGTCTTCAGCAGGGGGGGATTCCCATGCCAGTTGGAGGAGGGTCACTCTCAAGCTTTTCCGTCCAGAGCCGGAGTCTGGTTTCCCCTCGAGATGTTGTTAGGGGCTGCACATGGCTGAGGAAGCTTCTTCTTGACTTCGGTCGTTGGGCCGGGGGTTGACGTCCATGGAGGAGGTGGCGTTCATCACCGCGCGTATGGTACACCTTAAAGAGTACCTGGTGCGGTGTGCAAACAACCCCGCTGGGGAGACAAAGTCGAACCGGTGGTGGTGCTAGCCACCCAGCCCCTCGTGCGCCGTGTCGGCCTTCGTAGGCGCCTGCTAACAGCACTTGCCCCTACAGTCTGTTAAGGCTATACAGGGCGGGGGCAGGGGGATCTTCGTCTTTGAGTGCGCACGTGCGTACAGTGTGTATGTGTCTCTCTGCGGGGTTGCCCGGATACATCGATACATCATCGACTCCTCAAGAGACGAAAAGTGGTTCCATACGGCCGGTCGAGTCTGCCCGATCCTACGTTCGCAAACGCAGGCCGCCGATCGTCACTCTTGTTCCGTAAAGCCGCCTTAAAGTCCTCCGGCTAGGACTACTGATGCGGCTCAACGCTGTCGTGCCAGGATGTTGGCTCTCTTCCTACCTGCGCCTTCACGGGAACATTTATTCCTTCCTCTGGCTTGGACTGTTGGTGCGGGTCAGTGGTGCCGTGCCGTGGCTCTCTCTCTCTCTCTGTCTTCCGATCTGCGTCTGCT
The DNA here is from genome assembly GCA_036362915.1 of Geotria australis. Classification (NCBI taxonomy): domain Eukaryota; kingdom Metazoa; phylum Chordata; class Hyperoartia; order Petromyzontiformes; family Geotriidae; genus Geotria; species Geotria australis. Next base: position 1,919,478 of record JAZEWU010000052.1, on the reverse strand, counting down.
CGGGTACATCTGTTCCCTCCTTGCTTGCTGTAGCATTATTCTTAATCGCTATTGCTTGACTCTCGATGATTAATCTGTCTTGATGTTATTGACATGTCGTTCTCTCCACTGCCTTGTGCAGCGCTTTGTGACCCTCGGGTGAAAGGCGCTATATAAATGCTATTATTATTATTTGTCCCGGTGTTTTTAGATTTGGTAGTGCCAGAATATTATGGCGGTACAGCAATGGATTCTTGGATCTATCTGTTGCTGATTTTCCGTTCTCTGTCGTTATCGGCGTGCCGTTCTCTCCGCAGCCCTGTGCAGCGCTTTGTTGACCCTCGGGTGAAAGGCGCTCTATAAATGCTATTATTACGTTGTTTGGAGTTGTATAGTCCATCGTCGCCGGGTTCTCCGCTCGCCAAGGAGAACCACGAAACTCGGCCCACACATAAAGCCGAGGGGCCGGAGGCTCGCTGCGGAGAGTGATCGATCGAGCGAGCGAGCAGGCGGGCGTTATAAACACCCGCGGTGCTGCGGAGAACGGAAACTTGACCATGTCCGCGAGACGCGCCGCCAACAATGCGCACAGAGGGGCTGGTTATGAGTCGCGACAAAGTCGCCCGTTCATCGCCCGACGTCGTTCCGCGTCGCTGACACGGACCGACGCACGGTCGTCGCCCGGCACGCGCGCAGGAACGACGCCGGTTCGGGCTGCGATGGGACAAGTCGCCCATTCAACGTGTCTAAAATAGAAGCTGAGACCCAGTGACCCGAGTTTGATGATTCCCAGCCACGGCTAACGAAAAAAAAACCTCCCCCCAAAAAAAATGTTGATGATTTTCCGTTCTCTGTCGTTGTCGGCGTGCCGTTCTCTCCGCAGCGCTGTGCAGCGCTTTGTGACCCTCGGGTGAAAGGCAGGTCGTGACGTCGCCGTGACGTTGCCAGGACGTCTCTGTGACATCGGCCGGGATCCCGGCAGCGAGGGTCCCGGACAGTGAGCCAGCGTTCGATACGGCCGCCAGCGTCAGAGACAGAGCTTGCGCGCTCACTGGGCGTTTTCTGCTGCCATCTGCCAGCCATGCGGTCACCTCTGACGCGACGTTTAATTTTAAACCGCGGCCGTCCGGCGTGAGGGGGGGTTGGGGAGGGGGGAAACACCGAAACAGCTGATCCGTTCCGGGAAAAGCCTCTCACCACCAAAGCAGTGTCTTTGCCGGCGGCTCGCGAAGGAACGAATCGGGCCGCTAAAGTGGTCGGCAGCTGCAATCTCAGCGGTAGTGGGCCCGCTCGGGGGAATTTGTCCCCGATCTCTCTCGGGCCGAGAAGTCTGCGAAGCTCTCTCGGCATACCGCCCGGCGCAAATCGAAATGTCTGCTCGGAGTGAGCCGCGGGCAGGAACGAGAGACGACTCGTTGGTGGTCGGGCTTTCTCTTGACGAAGTGATAACAATAATAATAGTAGCATTTAGAGAGCGCCTTTCACCCGAGGGTCGCAAATCGCTGCACAAGGCGGCTGTGGAGAGAACGGCATGTCAACAACGTCAAGACAGATCAACTGAGAGTCGAGAAATACCGATAAATTATAGAACATAAAGACAGCAGAAAAAAAATACTATTAATTCTCCAGCAAGCAAGGAGGGAACAGATGTACCCGAGCAGACGCAGATCGGGAGAGAGAGAGAGAGAGAGACAACGTCTCGGTACGGCACCACTGACCCGCACCAACAGTCCAAGCCAGAGGAAGGAATAAATGTTATCGTGAAGGCGCAGGTAGGAAGAGAGCCAACATCCTGGCACAATGACAGCATTGAGCCGCGTCGGTAGTCCTAGCCGGAGGACTTGAAGGCTTTACAGAACAAGTGAGACTTGAGACGAGATTTGATGATGAAGGCCTGCTAAACTTGTGGTGATTCCCCCACCTTAGCCGGCCGGCTAATCGGCGGAACATTAATTCGTTCATTGTCAGAAACTGCTTTAGTCCTGTGACTCACACAAAGACAAAGATCCCCCTGTATAGCCTTAACAGACTGTTGGTGCAAGTGCCGTTAGCGAGTAGCACCTATGAAGGTCGACACGGCACACGAGGGGGTGGGTGACCAGCACCACGCCCGGCCGCCTAGGTGACACACACACACACCCACACACACCCGCAGGACCAGACCAGGCGCGCTAACAGCCCGCGATCGCCACACACATCTGAACCCAATTATATTTTGATTCGAGTTTTTTGTTAACGATTACGCCCGATGGCAATCTCGCGGGGTCCCAACCGCTCGCCCCATTAAACCCGGGGGGGGTGCACGATGGAGGGGGGATGCTGTCTGGACTTTGTGTTCGACCGATGACCGAATTCGTGACCTCTGGCGCCTCTATCGTGGCAGCTCTGGGCAGGCAGGGCGGCGGCAGAGGCGTGGCGGAGCTTTCCCCGCTCGCGCCCAGAGGTGGTGAGAAAGCCAGTTACGGTGAGGTACGGTACAGGTAGATAGGTAGGTGATAGATAGATGATTCGATTCGATTCTTCGAAGCGTGATGGTTATATGACAGTTTCCCATTGCAACAAGTTCTTCTTTAGTCGCAGACAGCCCTTCGACATTTAGAGATATAATAGTCAGAGCTGACCTTAAAGGCGGACATTGGCCTCTCGTCTTGCTCCAAACTGAGGGGCTTCTGGCATCTGTTCAGCTTCTGGACATCGTTGTCTTTCAGCTCGGCTTCGAAGTGTTTGATAGAATTTGCAGGTAATACCAAGTATTACTTGACAGGGATCGCGACGTGAACGCTTCTACCTTGATCCCCAGATAGATGATATATGTTTATTATTCCAGCAGGAAATACCCTGTGAGCTTGCACGCTCTGGAAGCGGGATACCTGCGATGCAACACTGGCTGCTGTCTCTAACGCTGGCTCCTGTCTCTAATGCTGGCTCCTATCTCGTACACTGGCTCCTATCTCAAACACTGGCTCCTGTCTCTAACACTGGCTCCTGTCCTCTGACACCGGCTCCCGTCTCTAACGCCGGCTGCTATCTCGGACGAGCGCCGCGGAATGTTGGTTGTGTTTTTTTTTCTTCTTCCGGAGCTCCGGTTTTTGATCGTGGGGCGTCGTCAAGCGATCCGTGAGCGCGCGCGTGGGAACGACCCCGCCGTGACCCCGCAGTGACCCCGCTGTGACCCCCGCTCCCACGCTCTCCCCCGGCCCCGCCCCCCCGAACCGCCGGGAATCCTGGAATTCCGACTGTGTGAATGTGGATCCGTGTTTTAAATAAGCGAGAGCAGAGTAGAGAATCTGTTAAGTTAATTGGCCTGTGGACTAAATTGCCCCTGGTGCCCCGTGATGGACTGGCGTCCCGTCCTCGCTGTTCCCCTGCCTTGCGCCATGTCTCTGCCGGGATAGGCTCCGACTCACCGCAACCCCGGTACAGGATTAAGCGGTTTCTGACAATGACGATGATGATGGTGATGATATTTTTACGTTTTAATTTTTCGTAAAATTCGAAGCACCTGTAGTCAACCGGCCCAGAAGTCATAGCTCTCCGTACGTAGCTCCGGCCCAGCGACCTGTACGGGCAATGCGGGCGGAACACCTGCTTCAAACGGCCGTCTTTAAAAAAAAAAAAACAACCAAAGTTGACGTCTCAACCCTTTCCAAAGTGGTTTAGGTAATCCATCAAAAGCCCAGGCGTAAACAGGTCAAGAATGCGCGGCCCGGTCACTGCGTCGCAGATGATACATGCCGAGAATCCTGCGCGGCAACTTTGACGCGTCGCGGTGGATGGAACGCGTCTCGTTTCGGCCAGCTCCAATCGCTCTCTCGTAAACGGCGTTCTTCCGTCGGGCCCTTCGTGGGATTATTTGTTGTTTAATCCACTGCTGGATGACGGCCTAACCCCCCCAAGTCCCTCCCCTCACCTTTTCTCACGTTCCTGCAATCTGGCGGCGAATCGGTTTTGTTTTCGGGCAGGCCGTTAACCTAGAATTGGATAAAAAAAAATGTAAATAGAAATTCACCGCTGGATGAAGGCCTCTGCATAGTGGCTACTGATGATGATGATGATGAAGAGGATTGGCTGTCGCAGGAATCCCGTAAAGAGCTTGCAAGCTCACTGGCTATTTTTCCGCTGTAATAATAAACATCTATCGATCTATCGCAGCCAACAAGAGCCGTCAGCATGCCCCGGGCAGCCACACATACGAACGCTGTCCAGGCTGAGCCCTGCTTGGCTTCCAAAGGTCTGACGGAGACACAGTGGCGCGCTCCGGGGGTGGGCGGCTAGAGCGATGAGGATTCCCAACAAGGAGGCGATTCAACGCGACCCGCCCGTGAGTCATCGCGTCGCGACAAATTAATGTAATAAAACTCTGAATCCCACCCGTTAAAAAACAAATCGTATGATTGACCGTACATGGGAAGCCGGTTGCGATTAATTTGCTCGGCTTTGGAATTCCGCAATAACCTCTGACGCCTCGTGCATTTTATTTTTGCGGCGGGAAGAAATTTGATTTGCTGACGGTTGCTCGTCGGAGCTGCTCTTTCGGGACAGCCGTGTCACCGAGTGATCTCCATCTTTCCTCCGTCGCGACATTTCGTCTCCCACGTTTGAGGCCTGTTAGTTGTCCTGCTGACTAACGTGTCCTGTGATGGACTGGCGTCCCGACCTGGGTATATCACCCGCCTTGCGCCCTGTGTCTGCCGGGATAGGCTCCGGCTCACCGCGACCCCCCCGTACAGGATTACGCGGTTTCTGCAACATTATTATCTCGCGAAACCCGATACAGTCTGGACGGAACAACGGGCGCAGTTGCAACTGTCGCGCCATCGCAGAGTCTCCCCCTCGGTTTGTTGCGCAACTTTGGACGGGTTGAAATACGGACCGTGGTGACCTTGAAAGCCTGTTTTAGATTATCGTCAGACATTATCCGTGCTCTCGGTTGTAAAGAGGTGGGGGAGAGTGTTAATGGCGATGTTCGCGACACTGTGTTTGTGTTTGTACGCCGCTGACAAGTTGAAAGCCCCGTTACTTTCAGTTAGAATGTTGCGTGTGAGTATATTTAGTTTGTGTGTCTGCGTGTGTGTGTGTGGCTGGG
>JAZEWU010000052.1:1887630-1897791 GCA_036362915.1 Geotria australis | reverse complement strand
TTTCAGCTCCTCGGCTTCGAAGTGTTTGGTAGACTTTGCAGGTAATACCAAGTATTACTTGACAGGGATCGCGACGCGAACGCGTCTACCTTGATCCCTGCGTCGACACAACGAATGGGCGAATCGACAGTCCACCTCGCAGCCCTGGGAGGTAAACTGTATCGGAGCGCTCCGAGAGTCACCGAAACTGTCATCGCCACAGTCGCTCGGTATTTATCCCGGGCTCCCCTCTCGTCGACGGCGTGTCGGGCCAAGCCGCTTGAGTCACGGAACTAGTCCGGCTCGGCCAAGTTCCACAAACGCGCGTTTTAACGAACGGCGCTGGCAACTCTAGAACACTGGGACGCACGCGCGCGCGGTTTTTGCAGCCGGCAGTGTGTTTCCCTGCTGCTGCTGCTGCTGCTGCTTGCTGTTAATGTTGTGTGGTCACAAGAGACCAGTTGGTGCGGTAGCTGCCTAGTTAGCCATCTTCCTACCTAGCTAAATTGGCCACCGTTGCCCTGTGATGGACTGGCGTCTCGTCATGGGTATAGCGCTGCCTTGCGCCCTGTGTCTGCCGGGATAGGCTCCTGCTCATCGCGACCCAGTACAGGATTAAGCGGTTTCTGACAGTGGATGGATGAATGGAAAAGAGTACTTAATGAAAAAGTACTCTTTTCAGGGAGTATGTCCTTCGGATGGCCTGGGAACGCCTGGGAATCGCCCAGGAAGAGCTGGAATCTGTTGCTGAGGAAAGGGATGTCTGGTCCACTCTCCTTGGACTGCTGCCACCGCGACCCTCACCAGGACAAGCGGGTTTAGAAAATGGACGGATGGACTTAGTGACGCAGTGGTAACATCTGCGCCTCACAGCGAGAAAACCTCCGGGTTCGAATCTCGGCTCGGGCGCCTTTCTGTGCGGAGTTTGTGTGTTCTTCTCCCCCTGTTTCTGCGTGGGTTTCCTCCGGGTTCTCCGGTTTCCACCCATTGCCAGCCATGGTTTCGGCGAGAGGCAGTTCGGCGATGGTGTAGGTACCGGGGCGACGCGACCGGGCCCGCTGGTTGTCCTCGCGTTTGTCCTGCCAAGGAAAACACCGGTGCCTTCCTCGGCACACGATGAAATCGCAAAGGCCACAATCATTTCCCCCCCACCGGATGTTGCATCTCTGCCTCGGACTGGCGGCACAAATGTTTGCTTTGATTTGGCGGTGAGCGGTGGGTGAGCGGTGAGCGGTGCCCTCTCGCCGCGAATTCGCTGCTGCTTGCCGTGGCTGTGGGAATCCTCCACCCCGGGGCGGGGGGGGGAAATTCGCGGCGTGTTCTAAAAAGTCAACACTTTCGAGTCGACGTTGCGGAGTCGTGGATGTGGGTGAGTTTGACGATGCCTCCGGCGCGGGAGGCGGAAAGTCGCGAAGGACAGAGCGGGCTCGGAGCGCTCAGTGACACGGCTGTACCGAAAGGAACAGGCTTTGGAGAGCGATGCCTCGTACATCCACGGGTGCAGCAGCGATTTTAAAAGTTTGCGGGGTTTTAGGGGTGAGAAATGAGCACCGCAAGCCCCCCGCCTTCGGCCCCCCCACACGTACAGTTGGGGGTCAAGGTAGAAGCGGTCACGTCGCGATCCCTGTCAGGTAATACGTGGTATTTGCCTGCGAATTCTACCGAACACTTCGAGGCCGAGCCGAAAGACAACGATGTCCAGAAGCTGACCATCGTGCTTCGAAGATTCGTAAAGAAGAAGACTGTTTACTCTTCCCGCCCTGCTGGCCTAGTAGGTTGGACAAATAGCTGTGATGGTTTTCACGTGTCGGGAACTAATTTTCGTTTCATCAGCATTATCCGTAGATATGAGACTACCTCAGAAAAAAAGTGTGCGGGGGGGGGATGGAAACATGTTACTGTGAAAGTGCGGGTGTCGCAACACCCGCAAAACACCCGCGGCTTGCGACGCGCCTGCGTGCGTCGAGCCGTGACAAACCAACGTCCCTGCAACCCGCCGTTTTCCACTAAGTGGCGGCGACGTCACCGCGGCTCCTGTGCCAGGCCAGGTGCACCTTGAGGCCATCGTGCAGAGTGTCGAAGGGCTCCGCTGGCAGGAGGTCGCGGGACAGACCCAGGTGCCACGGACTGACCGACTCACTGAGATTCTTCTTCTTTGCGATTCTTCGAAGCACGATGGTCAAGCCACTGGACTGACTGACGTGACCGGCTGGGAAACCGTCTCTGCTCCGTGTTTAAAGCAGCGTACGCACACAACTGAGCCCTGCTCCGCGGCTGCACACACCCGGGGCCGCGTGATAACCAGCTGTGTAGCCCCCCTGCGCGCGTTACAAATTGTACTTATTATTATTATTATTACTACTCCTCACGGGTGCCCGGCTTTGAGGAACTTAAACAGCTCTCCTTTCTGCCTCCCGGTGGTCGTCATAATAATGAGAACACAGGAGTAGCTTTGTGACGCTCTGTTGCCGCGAAACGATCTCATGACACGTGGAGCCTGGCAAGGATGGCGTAGCCCTCCCCTCGGGTTCGAATCCCGGCTCGGGTGCCGCCTTTCTTGTGTGCAGTTTGCACGTTCTCTCCCCCCGTGTCCGCGTGGGTTTTCGCCGGCCATTCCGGTTTCCTACCACGCTCCAAAGACACGCTGCTGCATAGGTTAGTTGGCCTGCTGACTAAATTGCCCCCGGTGACCTGAGATGGACTGGCGTCTCATCATGGGTACAGCCCAGCCTTGCGTCATGTGTCTGCCGGGATAGGCTCCGGCTCACCGCGACCCTGTACAAGATTAATCGGTTTCTGACAACGACGACGATGATGATGATGAGGGTGTTGTTCCCGGCGTATTTTTTTCGACTCGAGAAAGAATTTAACAAACGCCCGAAGCAGGAGTACTGTGAAACAAAACGCTCTTGGGATCTCGGAAGAGGCTTTCACGGATAAAGAAAGAACGTCTTGGTATTATTATCGAGAGACAATCAGCGGGTTTGTCCTTGCACATCACGGCCTCTCCCGCGGCCATCGGCGAGTCGGGGATACAACCGACACTCTTGTCTCCCGCGCGCGCGTCATTCACTGATGTCACGTAACGCATCCAGAATTGCCGGAGCAATTATCTCATTTGAAAGCCCCTAATTTTGCGAGGGCGCGTTTTTTTGATTTTTTTTTCTTTCAAAAATGGGGTTTTGGGTTATTTTGAGGCGAATTAATCGACGTCCCGTTGACACAAAGGCTCGCTCTTGTGCGCCGAGGAGCTGTACGGATTCTCGCGCAGATCGGACTGCGTTGCGTGCAGTTGAATCGACGCGTTAATCAGAGTATACGCATTTTTTCTGGGGGTTTTATTTTACGTGATCTAACCCGTGAAAAGGCAGATGCCATGGACAGCATGGTCGCGAAAGCCTTCGCGGTTAAATCGATGCGTTGAGTTGCATCGGTACGTTGCGTTCGATTGGTGGTGCGTTGGCAGCACGAGAAACAACAAACCAGCTGGACACATTCGACAATAAACGGGCTGTGATGGACTGGCGTCCAATCCTGGGCGCAGCCCTGCCTCGCGTCCTGTGTCCGCCGGGATAGGCTCCGGGCTCACCGCGACCCTGTACAGTATTAAGCGAGTTTCTGACGACGAATGGATGGACGGTAACCGCTGGAAACCGCTCGCTGGCGGGAAGGGGGACAGAATAAACTCGGCGCTATGGATCGCCGGCGACCAGAACCGCGTGAGATTGACCCCCGTCCCCCTTGATTTTCCGTCGTTCCTCTCGCCAGAATCCTTTCCCGACTGAGTCATTTGTTGAATGTTAGGGGTTTTTTTTTCCGCCGCCCGCAGATGGATGCCGTTTGACGCGCCGGCGTTTACGGAGAATTTGCGAGACGCTCGGGTTTGTTTCGCGTGGGTTTTTCGCCGGGCACTCCGGTTTCCTCCCACAGTCCAAATAAATACTGTTGCTGCGTAGGTCAATTGGCCTGCGGACTAAATTTCCCCCCCGTGCCCTGTGGATGGACTGGCATTCCATTCAAGGTATATCCATGCCTTGCGCCCTGTGTCTACCGGGATAGGCTCCGGCTCACCACGACCCTGTACAGGATTAAGCGGTTTCGGAAAATGGATGTATGGGTTATTATTATTTTATGATGATTTTTTTAGTGCTAAAAAAATCGATTATTTTTTTTACGATTATTTTCGTGATTACATTTTACGACGAATTTTTGCTGATGACAATTTTTTTCTGATAATACAAAAAAAAATTACGATGAGTTTTTTCAGAATTTGTTTTCTCCCCCGAGGCGGTTCGACTCGAGTCGCCCCCGCGCTCGGAGCCGACCGACTGTCCTCGTGTTACGGGAGAACGCACGCGGCAGCTGCGTCGATCGGATCGCGAAACGAGCACCGGGAGAACGGGGAAGAGGGTCGCCCCCCCTCCAACTAGCCCCACACCCCCTGCCAGACCAGGCCCCAACACGTGTGTGTTCTCAACCGGAATTTTTTTTTTTATCCCTGCCGGGTTTTTCTTTCGTGACGCGTGACCTTCCTCTCCGGGTGTTCTCAGCATCTTCGGTGTCACGGCTGTCCTGGTTGCCCTCCTTCTTAAGGTCGAGGCAGCGGCCCCCTCGAGCTTCCCACAGCATCGCAACATCCCAGTTTATTGTCCGTTGCCTCGCGGAAAAAAATTCGCCCCTCGAAAATTCTCTCCGTTCCACCGGCCGGGTTGTTGCGAGTCGTCCCTTCTTCTTTACGCGATGCGTTCCACGATATTGTTGCTGTTGTTAATAATAATAGCAGCATTTACAGAGCGCCTTTCACCCGAGGGTCGCAAAGCGCTGCACAATGCTGTGGGGAGAACGCCATGTCAACAAACATCAGGACAGATTAACTGAGAGTCAAGCAACAGCGATACACTTTAGGACAGCGTTGTGTTCGTGTGCCCGTTTTGCCCCAGTGAAGTTCCAAACGCCGTGTTTGGCCGGTGACAGCGGAATCTTAGGTGCCTCGGCTGTTTTTGCGGAGAGGAAGCCGCTCCGCTGCCTCGTTCACCGCGTCCATGTCGCCCACGTGAAACATGCCTCTGCAGAGAACGCGGTGTTTCACGATCGCGAGACGCGAGCGTGGGTCGTGGCGCCGCACATCTGGCCTCCGCGAGCGGAGAGCCTCGGAGCTTGATTTCATGATGATAATAATAATTATAATTTCACCGCGACCCTGTACAGGATTAAGCGGTTTCTGAAAATGGATGGTTGCATGGAATAATTTTACATTTATAAAGCGCACATATTCATTCACTGTCGAAGGTACCTCATTTTGACGAGAGCACGACTCAGAGGCGTAACGAGGAAAGCGCAGAGAGGCGGTGGAGGCAGCCAGGCGGTTTTGCCGGCGCCATATTGCCACACACTGCTTCCTATATATTACGATGTTATAGGCCAAATAATTAATGAGTGGTTTTTTTTTAAGATGTGGGAGGAAACCGGAGAACCCGGAGGAAACCCACGCAGAACAGGGGGAGAACACAGAAACTCCACACAGAAAGGTTCCCGAGCCGAGATTCGAACCCGGGGCCTTCTTGCTGCGTCGAATGAGTTCCTCCAACAGTGAATTAATATGTGCGCGTTATAAATGTACAATTCTAATTATTATTATTGAATCCCGGCTTTCCTGTGATTTCCCATGATTCCCCGCGTTTCAACGTGATTTCGTGAACCCCATGTCGGCCAGCGTTCGACACTTCACAGTGACAGCCTCGACGTTCACCTGGCCTGGCACAGGCGCCGTGGAGACGTCACCGCCACTCAGTGGCGAACGGCGGTGGCTGTTGATGCCGGTAGTCCCGCGGCCACCCTCGCGCAAGAAAGGGCCTCCTTCTTAACTCCGAGTCGACCTCCGTCCCGTCGGGCCGCGAACGAGCATTACCACGTATCCCATAACACAACCCTGTTTATTTAACTTTTTTGTTTTGTTTTGTTGAACATTCGCGGAGAGTTGGAGTCGACAGAAAAAATATGGGAATTGCGAGCGTCCGCGTGGGAGATGGCGCTTGCGGGGTGGTTTTTTTTTCTCTCCCTGTTTTCCGTTTTCTGGGTTATTACCGCAGGTCAGGCAGGGTCAAGCCGCTCTTGCCGGTGGATTCTGGTTAATTTATCTTTCGCGTGCGGAGCGAACGGAAACACGGTTACGACAAGAGCGTGATGGGACTGTGAGCCAGGTAGACAAGATGGGACGAGACCTAGATCAGGAATTGATCAGGCGTCGATTTGACTTGATTGTGATTTGTAAGATACATTTAACATCATCCTGGATTGATCTAAATGCTGGACGGATGAAACGTCATATTTCGTCGTTTCGCACTATTCACAAAAACCCAAATTAGTGACATTTGATGCAGACCCTTGTTTGTGTATATTGTGTACATTCATCCCTTGCAAGTAGTCACTTAGAAACAGGTCCATTCATTCATTCATTGTCAGAAACGGCTTAATAATAATAATAATCTACTTTTGTAACACGCGCATTTTCTCCGGGCGTGTTGCACCCGTTGATTCTGAGGCGCGGAGACACCCTGCTCAGTCGGTTTGTTGTGAGTCGGTGAAAAGGTGAGCCAGAGCCTATCCCGGCAAACACAGGGCGCAAAGCAGGATGAGACGCCAGTCCATCACGTGGCACCGGGGGAAAATTTAGTCAGCAGTCAGCAGGACAATTAACCTATGCGACAGCGTGTCTTTGGACTGTGGGAGTAAATCGGTGTGTACGGCAAAAAAAACACACAGAAAAACACCCGTGCCGGGATTCTAACCGGGAACCCTTCTTGCTGTGAGGCGGGCAGCGCTACTCACCGCTCCACCGTGCCGCCCTGACAGGCACACTTACCGTGTTAACAGAAAAATAAAACACACATCCTCGAACCGAGCCGCGGCCCAGATTTCTCGGCGGTAACAGGAGCGACCTCCCATCGAGCGAAGTTTCCACCGACAGCTTTGACAGGGGGGGCCGGCACATGAAACGGCGGACTGAGCGAGTCGAAAGGGGGATAAAGTCTGACTTTACCCGGTAATTACCGAAAATTGCTCGTCGCTTTGACGGCTAGGGCGGCACGGTGGCGTCGTGAGTAGCGCTGCCGCCTCGCAGCAAGAAGCTCCCGGGTTCGAATCTCGGCTCGGGGATCCTTTCCGCGCGGAGTTTGCACGTTCTCCCCCGTGTCCGCGTGGGTTTTCGCCACCGGGCACTCCGGTTTCCTCCCACCGTCCAAAGACACGCTGCCAGATTAATTGGCCTACTGAGTAAAATTGCCCCGGGTGCCCTGCGATGGACTGGCCCCCCCATCCTGGGTATACAGCCCCGCCTTGCGCCCTGTGTCTGCCGGGATAGGCTCCGGCTCACCGCGCTCCTGTACAGGATTAAGCGGTTTCTGAAAATGGATGGAAGAATGGATGGCCTTTGACGACTAACACACGTCAGTTCGCGTGCGTGAGCGTGCCAACGTGCCAACGTGATAACCTTCGGGCGCCGAATTGGAGAGTGGTTAGCGGTGGTCGAGTCAGGCCCTTGTTTGGAGTTCCAGGCGGTTTCCAGGATTGCCGGTCGGTGCCGTACCTAAATAGGGCTTCTGTCGGATCGGGGAGAGGAGCTCCCGGGGATGTGGTGGGGGGTTTGGCGCCGGGAGGATCGGAGTTTTCTGCTTAGAAGAGAGAGAGAGAAAGGAGCAGGGTGGCACTTACAAAAAAAAACCCACTCGTTAATGATGTAGAATACACAAGGTTTTCACCCCTTCTGGCAATGAGAAACGTGTTCAGATTTTTACAATACCAAATGGACACCGTTTTACAAAGGTTCCAGTTTGCAAGCAGCCACACGTGCTTGTGGCGAATAACATGCAAACGAATGCTACGATAAATGCATATTATAATAATAATAGCATTTTATAGAGCGCCTTTCACCCGAGGGTCACATATTGTCCTGCAAATTAATCGTGCTTCAAAGAATCGCAAAGAAGAAGAAGTGTATTCGCCTTAATCATTTAATTTTTGTTGCTTTGGTTTTTTATTAGTTGTTTTTTTTTCCTGTCGTTGTTGACACGTCGTTCTCTCCGCAGCCTTGTGCAGCGCTGTGTGACCCTCGGGTGAAAGGCGCTCTATAAATGCTATTATTATTATTATTCTGCATTATTTGTTTCCTGGCAAAAAAAAAAGTGGCCAATACTCGTTCACCCGTCGGGGGGGTGAACGTGAGAACGTGATCAGGGCCCCAGCAAAGTGGCCGCATTGTTGGTTCAGCTCACTCTTAATCCGGCGTCCCCCCTCGCGCGGCAGCGTTTGACCCGCGGCTTTCTCTGCGCAAAGTGTTTGTTCTGTCTCGTTTTCGGGGGTCACTGCGCCGGAATCCACACGGGGGGTGGTCCGCGCGTCTCGTGACTACCGTTGAAGAATACGCTGCTATCTCGTACCGCAGATTCGCTGTAATAGCCCTCTCCAGACGGACTTTATTAATAGCGATTAAAAATACGTTAGTAACGCGCACCAGATTCGTTCACCGCCGAAGGTACTCATTCGACGAGAGAACGACTCCGGAGGCGTAGCGAGGAAAGCGCAGAGAGACGGAGGAGGCAGCCTGGCGGTTTGCCGGCGCCATATTGCCACACACTGCTTCCTATATATTAGGATGTTATCGGTCATTTAATTCACGAGTCGTTTTTTTAAGTTGTGGTAGGAAACCGGAGAGCCTGGAGGAAACCCACGGAGAACAGGGGGAGAACACAGAAACTCCACACAGAAAGGCGCCCGAGGCGGGGATCGAACCTGCTCGGGCAAGACCATTCTTCCTGTGAGGCGCAGATGTTACCACTGCGCCTCACAGAAAACGCGTAATCCTGTGCAGGGTCGCGGTGAGCCGGAGCCTATCCCGGCAGACACAGGGCGCAAGGCAGGGGAACACCGAGGATGGGACGCCAGTCCATCGCAGGGTGCCTGGGGCAATTAACTCAGTAGGCCAATTAACCTGGCAGCGTGTCTATGGACGGTGGGAGGAAACCGGAGTGCGCGGCGAAAACCCACGCGGACACGGGGAGAACATGCAAACTCCACACAGAAAGGCCCCCGAGCCGCGACCCTGTACAGGATTAAGCGGTTTCTGAAAATGGATGGACGGATGGGTGTTTTGCTATTTAGCGGCCGCAGCATGGCCAAATAACGCGTTGGTCGCTAGCGATGCTCTTCCGCAAAAAGTTGTCGGCTGGCAGCTGCGTCAGGGCATCCCGCTGTGGATAGAGCCGTTTGATGTCTGGGAATGCCCCCCCCCCTCTCAAGACCGCCGCAAAGCACAAAAGCATTAGGCCGGCCGAGGAGGTTCCGAGGACTGGGCAGGGCGAGCGACCCCAAAGCAAAACAAACATGGATATACGATCACCTGAGAGACAGAGAGAGAGAGGAGATAGAAAAAAAAAACCTCGCCCATTATTGGGTGAATTGCCCAAAAAAAATTACCGGAAAATCTCGAGTCTAATAAGCACTTTTGTTCACCGGAAAGTCGTCTTGAAATTAGGGTGCGTATTTTAAATTTGTGTAAAAAAAAAAAATCGTCTCAAATTTGTATTTGTATTTCAAACTTATTGGAAGTGATTTTATAAGTGTCTAAAACTAACCTAGGCTTCTTCTTCGTCTTCTTTGCGATTCTTCGGAGCACGATGGTCAGCCTGTGGACATCGTTGTCTTTCAGCTCCTCGGCCTCGAAGTGTTTCGTCGCATGTCTTTGGACTGCGGCAGGAAACCGGAAAACACGACAAAAACTCACGTGGTCACGGGGAGAGAACGTGCAAACTTCCACACAGAAAGGTGGCACCCGAGCCAGGGAATCGAACCCGGGGACGTTTTGCTGTTGAGGCGGCAGAGCTTCTCACCGCGGTCACCCTGCCGCCCAGGCTATATTTCCCAATTATTTATTGTTTTTACGATGTACAGGGTGGTCGTCTGCATTTACCGTTGTAATTCTCGATCGGTGACGAATAGGGCGCGCTATTTAGATTCGTGCTGTAACGCGGCGCGGCGTCGTTACCCGTTATTACGGCAACCCAGCGCGTTCGTTAATCACGCTAATTTACTGCTCACTGTCAAAGAGTGACATTAAACAGTCCCACAAGCTGCTGTGAATGCGGATCCGTGTTTTAATAAGCGAGACCGGAGTAGAGAAGCCGTTCC
>JAZEWU010000052.1:1854359-1868417 GCA_036362915.1 Geotria australis | reverse complement strand
ACGTGGGGGCACAGCAAAGGTGTGAGCCGGTGATGATGATGATGATGATAATAATAATAGCATTTACAGAGCGCCTTTCACCCGAGGGTCACAAAGCGCTGCACAAGGGGCCGCGGAGAAGAACGGCACGCCAACAACGACAGAGAACGGAAAATCAGCGACACATTTTTTTTTTCTATTTGGGGGGGGATGATGATACAATTTGTAACGCGCGCAAAGTTCATGCTGCACAAAACGCCGCGGTAGATTTCTCCGCGGCGGAAAAACTGCTTCGTAATCGTCCGTCCGCCGTGAGCTCGCCCCCGGCTTCCCGAGACAGCTTCCCACGACCCACACGTGTTTCGCAGAAGGCCCAGGAGGGGGGACGTGGGCTGCGCCGGGGGGCCCGTCCCACGGGGAATGAGGGGGGGGGGCCACAAGTGCGCGGTATTATCTTGACAGCCTCGGTGGGGCCCGGCTTGCGAAATCGAGTCGGACCCCCGCGTCGAAGCGGAAAACAGCGCCTCTCCTGCTTGACACCGGTGGGGCCCCGTAATTTCTAAGAGCTTGCCCTGTCCGCCGAGGTCACGTAATCCCCGCGTTACCGTTCGTCTCGGGCAGCATGTGGATGATTACAAGCGTTCCCGGCGGCCGTCCCCCGTTTCCTCCTCTTCGCAGCCTCTCGGCTGGTGTGGATCCGCACGCGAGCCATGAGTCACTGCGGTTTTTTTGATGAGCTCCGGCCTTCGTGGGGGGGGGTGGGTGTTCGGCCCGCACTCTCCCCGTCACACTCTCCCTGCGCTCACTTTTTCCTCCACACTCGGCACACGTGTTGCTTCCAGCGGTTTCCACGTGCTGAATCATTCCCCGAAGCGAAGAGGGGTGTTTTCTGAGCGTGGGTTTGGCGCGACGTGTTTTCGCCTTTACCCCAACCACCACTGCTAGTCAGCAGGCCAGTTAAGCTATACGGCAGCATGTCTTTGGACTGTGGGAGATATGTAGATGTTGATTATTACAGCAGAAAAATAGCCAGTGAGCTTGCGAGCACTTTACGGGAGGAAACTGGAGTGCCCGGACTCCCACGTTTGGTGAAGAAACGTCGCGAAGGAGAATGGAGGAACGCTTGATACGGCTATCCCTAAAGAGCGGCTCTCGAGAGTAACTCACGGATCAACTTCAAAAATGCATTCGAGCAATTGTGACTGGCAGATAAAAACGTTCGACTCTCCCAGTTTGCCGACATTCAGAAAACAAAACAAAAAAACCTAACCAACAAACTGCGGCTTAGACAACTGTAATAGTTTGTATATGAAGGAAAAAAATATATTGTGACAGTGCGGCAGAGAATTGTGGACCATTAAATAAACACGCGGAAATGTATCGCCGTCGCTCTGCATTAATCACAACATTTTAAAACCACACGGGCCAAGCGGACTTCAGAACTGTTATTTCTTCGTGAAGAGACAGAACATCAGCGCAGAGTGTTTATTTTAAATATTATGGTCTGTCTTGGGATAAACGCTGTTAATTGTAAGTGATTAGGCTGGCTCGGTGGTAACATCTGCCTGACTGAGGTTGTTCGGAACAGATGGAGCCAGCAACAGTTCAGTCAATCGGTTAGTTTGCATTTAAACTGCAAGGATGCGCTGAGCTCTTTTTAACAATTGTCCAGCGGGGAGGGATAAGCAAGTTAATAATAATATTAGCGTTTTATATAGCGTCTTTCACCCGAGGGTCACAAAGCGCTGCAACAAGGGCCGTGAAGAGAACGGCATGTCAGCAATGAAAAGTAAATAAATTAAAAAGCAAAGGAACAAAAAAATGATTAAGGTCGTGAAACTGGCAATCTTAAGAGCGGCAAAAATCTGCCAGCGTCCCCTAAGATGGCCGTCACTTCCTTAAAGACAAACACGGAGGGAGACAGGGAGGGAGGGTTAGCAACAGGGGGCAGACATAGGGACACAGAGACAGGAAGACAGACAGACACGAGGGGGAAACAACGCCAAGAACGTATACATAGACAGTAGATTACTTGGACGATACCCCCCGGATGTGACGCCAGTACATCACGGGTCACCGGGGGCAATTTAAGTAGGCAAGACAATTAGCCTATGCAGCAGCAGTAGCATGTCTTTGGACTGTGGGAGGAAACCGAAATACCCGGCGAAAACCCACGCGGACACGGGGAGAACACGCAAAGTCTACACAGAAAGGCACCCGAGCCGGGAATCAAACCGGGGAGCTCCTTGCTGTGAGAGGCGGCAGCGCCACCTTGCACCACCTTGCCGGAAAAGTCTACTCTGATCTCACCGCACCTGTGTGCTCCCCTGAGTTGAGACGGCAGGTAAGAGTAATTTTTATCCTCGCGGAGAATCCGCTCACAGACGGGAAATGAGCAACAATGGGACCACCCGGTCGTAACCAAGTTGTGTGTGTGTGTGTGGGGGGGGGGGTAAATGCAGCAGGTGTGTCAACAAGCGCCGTCACGGACTAGCTCATTGCGATGGGGGGGGGTTAGGTGCCAGGTGCTCTCGACACCTTTAGGGACCCACGCTCCATCACCCATCCATCCATTGTCAGAAACCGCTTAATCCTGGACAGGATCGCGCGGTCGAATTCGATTCGATTCTTCGAAGCGTGATGGTTATATGACGGTTTCCCATTGCAAAAAGTTCTTATTTAGTTGCAGACAGCCCTTCAACATTTAGAGATATAATAGTCAGTGTTGGCCTTAAAGCGGACATTGGCCTCTCTTCTTGCTCCAGACTGAAGGGCCTTCTGGCATTTGTTGAGCTTCTGGACATCATTTGCAGGTAATACCAAGTATTACTTGACAGGGCTCGCGACGTGAACGCTTCTACCTTGATCCCCGGTCGCGTGGTGAGCCGGAGCCTATCCCGGCAGACACAGGGCGCAAGGCAGGGATATGTCCAGGATGGTACGTCAGTCCATCACAGGGCACCGGGAGCAATTAAGTCCGCAGGCCAATTCACTTATACAGCAGCATGTTTTTGGACTGAGGGAGGAAACCGGAGTGCCTGGCGAAAACCCACGCGGAACAGGGGGGGGAGAACACGCAAACTCCACACAGCAAAGCGCCGGATGCGGGAATCGAACCGCCTCGGGTGGGACTTTCTTTCCGTGACACGCAGCTATAACCGCTGCGCCACGGAGTCTGATTTACAGATTTAATCACAACGTGGCAACAAGTCATATCCCAGGCTAATATACAGCAATGGCCGGCTCAGTGCTGTAACCCCGCTTCTATCACCTCGTAAATAAATAAACCGAGGCCACAGCAAAGGGTTAGCAAAAGGTCACGCACAAGTTATTCCCCTTTGCGAAAGAACGACATTGGTGCGGAACAGCAGAAGCACGAGGTGTTTTTAACGCAAAGCTCAGCCCAGGTCATGGAAATTCGACACCGTCGTAAGCACAGAGTGCTCCATAGTGCAGCTTTTTTCATGAGTTTAGGGCACGTGAAAAGTTACGCAAGTGTTGTGCACCCGTCGATATGTTGGAAAAAAACGACTGAGCATATTTCACTTACCTTTAAATATGTTATCGACGTTTCGCTGATACTTACAATCAGCATCATTGCTTAATTTAGATTGGCGTTATTTCCGCCTCGTGTCTGTCTCTCTGTCTTCATGTTTCTGTGTCCCTATGTCTCCCCCTGTTGCTCGCCCTCCCTCCCTGTCTCCCTCCGTGTTTGTTTTTAAGGAAGTGACGGCCATCTTAGGGGACGCTGGCAGATTTTTGCCGCTCTTAAGATTGCCAGTTTCACTACCTTTCGGTGTATTCGCCGCAGCCCTAATCATTTAATTTTTGTTGCTTTGGTTTTTATTAGTTGTTTTTTTTTTCCTGTCGTTCACATGCTGTTCTCTCTGATGCCCTTATGCAGTGCTGTGTGACCATCGGGTGAAAGGCGCTCTATAAAATGCTATTATTATTAATTGGCCTACTGACTAAATTGCCCCCAGGTGCCCTGCGATGGACTGGCGTCCCATCCTCGGTATCCCCCTGCCTTGCGCCCTGTCTCTGCCGGGATACGCTCCGGCTCACCGCGACCCTGTACAGGATTAAGCGATTTTCGAAAAATAGATGGACGGATCACGCTTCTGTCCAGCCGGCGTTTGTCGTTTCGACAGCGTAAGCGGAATCGGCTCCAAGGAGGAACGCTGCCAAACGCTCCGCAATGTTGGCAGCGTGCGCGGCGGATAATGGACTTAACCTCCCTGGGAACGTCAACGGCAGAAAACCCGGGGAGCTGTCACGTCGTCCGTGCCCGATCAGTTCGGTGTGTTGTCTGCGGCAAATCGGGCATGCGCGGTGTTTCACACACTCGCGCGCTCAGGAATGTTGCTGGCCTCGTGCCGGAACAGGGGGGCACCGGTGGCTAGCTCTGCCGCCTCACAGCACGAAGGTCCCCCCGGGGATTCGAATCGAATCTCGGCTCGGGCGCCTTTTCTGTGCGGAGTTTGTGTGTTGTTCTCTGTCCCCCTGTTCTGCGTGGGTTTCCTGCGGGTTCTCCGGTTTCCTCCCACTGCTTAAAAATGAACACTCATTAATTATTTGGTCGATAACATCATAATATACAGGAAGCAGTGTGTGGCAATATAGCGTCGGCAAAACCGCCTGGCTGCCTCATCTCGGTCAGGCAGCCCATCGTGACACCTGGGTCTGTCCCGTGACCTCCTGTCGGCGAGCCATCGACCCTTCACGTGACGGCCTCAAGGTGCATATGGCCTGGCACGGGCGCCGTGGTGACGTCACCGCCACTTAGTGGCGAATGGCGGTTGTTGTTGTCGTGTCGATAAGATGTGGGGAGCGGTAGCTCAGTGGTTAGCGCGCTGCCGGGCTACCAACCTGGCTGTGGCCCGAGTTCGAATCCCGCTCGCGGCCAACACCGGTGACGACTTTTCTGAACCGGTCTTGGGCCTGTCCCTATTGTCGACTCAATCTCAAATGAGTAACTAGTGCGGTGTGTAAACATTACACATCCCTACTGCATGGCTCAGCAGTTATTTCCAGCTTTAATACAAACCGACTGGCTGATATCTCGGTCGCGATGATAACGGACGAAGCCAAGCCGACGTTTCTTGGAAAGTTTGTTTGCGTTTGGAAAAACCGGTTTCACGTGGGAGTTTCTGGATGGGTGTGTGTTTTTCCTCCCGAGCAGATTCCACGGGAAAACCATCTCTTTATTAGTTCCCGTGGCTTCAATAAAAGTTGAACATTCCCTGAATGGGGGGGAGGGGGGGAACGGACAGACATAACGCACACAGAACAAAAAAAACACGGCTGCTCTTCAGAGCTGTTCTTTCGATCTCCCATCTCTCCCTGGCGACCGTTCTGCCTCCCACGCCTGACGATGCTTCCAACGTGGGAGGCTGAACGTCGCGAGGGAGAGAGGAAGAGGGCTCAGTGACACGGCCATCCAGAAAGAACAGCTCTGAAGAGAGCAACCGTCACAAAATCGAGCCGCGACGAAAACCATACATCAAGTATGCTGTAATGTTTGTCATGGCAAAAGTCACGGGGCGGACGCAGGCTGATGAAAAAAACACTCGAATTACGATGGCGGAGGAAAAAAAGCCCTTTCCTGGTTACAGTGATAATGGGTTTCACCTGCGGCGTGTCACTGAAAGTCTCCTGTATTTCCTGTAGTTTATCAATTTCCTGCCAGGCCTGGGTCGGCCTCTAAAGTTGAGGGTCGGCACGGGGAGAAGGGGGACGAAGGGATGACGTTATGCAGGCCCCTTGCGAGGAAGTTTGAACATCCATCCATTATTGTCAGAAACCGCCTGATCAATTCAATTCAACTTTCATAGTGAGGCACTGTTTATGAGATTAGGTCATGTGAAAAAAAGGGTGTGTAAGTGAAGTGCACCCGTCGATATGTTGGAGCAAACGAGCGGAGCACGTGCATCACTTACCTTAAAAGATGGTACGGACGTTTCGCTGAGACTTCCACTCAGCATCATAAACAGAGCCTCACTATGAATAACATTGGCCGTGAAAGCCTTTGAGTTAATTTCAACTTTATGTGTTAATTCTGCCATATGTACAGGACATATAGAGGATGGAAATTTTCCGTTTCTCTCAGACCCCGGTGTTGGCATATACATGGATTGGAACACAACAAGAAAAGTTAAAAAAATACTAGGATAAAAAAAAATTCTAACATGTTTTTAATATTTACACGTTAAGCTAAGCTGGGGGTCGGGAACAATAATAAGGTACAGATCTAGAACATTTGTGAACCGTGTGCCGTGTCGACCGTCATAGGTGCTCGCTAACGGCACTTGACTCTCCAGTCTGTTAAGGCTATACGGTGGATCTTCGTCTTTGATTGTGGGTAGAGGTGGTTGTTGGCCAGTAGAGTGGTTGCTTGCCGCTAGAGTTGTTGTTGGCCGGGTCCGCTCGGGGGGTCCCACATGTGGCAGCAGTGAGCGGTGGAGTTGTAAACATCGATTTTTTTTTTGTTTTATTGCCACACAAAGGGTCACTTTATTTGGGAAGGCGGGGAGAAAAAAGTAACGTTCCCGCACATTTTCACAATTCCCCCGCGGACTGAAAAGACTTTTTTTTTAAAGTACACAAATAACGCGCCGGCGTTTTCACTTCTCCTCTTTGCCGAAAGAGACTTCGCGTAAACTTTGACCGCCTGATCACCGCGAGCGTTTGAACGTGAACTCCGGGCGATGTTTGCGACGTTCGGCTATTTATTTTATGTTTTTACCCTCGGCCGTTAAGGATGAGGTTCGTTTGTGTTGTCAGCGTGTGTGGGTTTGGCCTCGCAGTGAGTTGCAACCAGGGTTTCTTACGACGACGATAATGAACGAGGACAGACCACTCTGCCCGTGTTCCTGCGTCTACTCCTAGCGGCAGCTTCGAATTCGATTCGATTCTTCGAAGCGTGACGGTTATACGACAGTTTCCCATTGCAACAAGTTCTTCTTTAGTTGCAGACAGCCGTTCAACATTTAGAGATACAATAGTCAGAGCTGACCTTAAAGGCGGGCATTGGCCTCTCGTCTTGCTCCAGACTGAGGGGGCTTCTGGCATCTGTTGAGCATCTGGACATCGTTGTTTTTCAGCTCCTCGGCTTCGAAGTGTTTGGTAGAATTTGCAGGTAATACCAAGTATTACTTGACAGGGATCGCGACGTGAACGCTTCTACCTTGATCCCCAGCTGATCCTATAGCGAGGACTGGAGTTCAGTCTCTCCGCGTGTCAATGATCCCAGTTGCTGCCATGGGCCCCCTCTTCCGTCAATGATCTATGTATAATGAAGCCAGTTTAACACGAAGGCTTTCGTGACCAATGTTATCCACAGTATAGCTCTTTTTATGAGTTAGGCCAGATCGTTTGTTCCTGATGAAGCTGACTGCATCTATCAGCGAAACGTCGTACCTTCATTGTGAACGTTGTGGGCTCGCTCTCCGACATACCGGTGTGCTTGAGGTAGTAACGAACTGGCACGTGTTGTTTTGTTCACGTGACAACCCTTTACTGATTGGCTGCGTCGGGTGGAGGTGAGTTTCCGACAATTAACTTTTTACGTGACCTAACTCACAAAAAATATCTAAACTATTGAGCCAGTGATTCTACGTGTGTCAGCACTGAGAATACGGGCTTCGGAATCCTGAAGAGATCGCGGTGCCGCAGCGGTAACAGCCGCGCCTCACAGAAAGTCCTGGCCCGGAATCGGTTCGATTCCCGCCTCGGGCGCTGTTCTTCGTGCGGAATTAAAAAAAAAAAATATTCGCTGTAATGCGTGGGTTTCCACCAGATTCTCCGGATTCCATCCCACGATTATTATAAAAAAAAAATATTTAAATTAATTGGCCGGGAACATCATAATATATGGCACTCCTGGCAGGCTGGATAACAGATGTTCCTTGCAGAGCGCGCACGCGCTTTGTCCGCAAGACGATGAATAGAAAACGACTGTTATCTCCGTTGCGGGTCACGCTGGCCCCCCACGGCGTCACCGTCTTCCCGACAACGGAGACTGCTGGGAATTGTTGCTCGCCTACAGCTTCGTGCTTTCGCGGTCGGTGGGGAGTGTTCAGACCGGTCACACACGCAGCGGGGGTCAATCCGCGGGCTTGACCCCGCCCAGGCGCGTCGCAGCCGCGGGTGTTGCGACACCCGCGCTTTCACAGAAACATGACTCCACCTCCCCCCCACTTTTTCCTGAGGTAGTCTCGTATCATATGTTGAGACACCCGCACTTTCACAGAAACATGATTCCATCCCCCCCACTTTTTCCTGCAACACCCGCGGCTGCGACGCGCCTGGGTCTCCGCCGTGCCGTGGTGACCCGAGCGGGACAGTCGGCCCAATGATGGCCGTAGAGCGGCCTTGGAACAAAACTCGACCGTTGTCTGACAAGACCCCGCGGGAGATTTGTGACAGTGAATTCTTGTTTGACGGACGCCAGCGTTACAAGCCAGCAACCTCGAGTGGTCAATGTAGTAAAAATCATCATTGATCCGGGAGAAACAATAATTCATCCATTGTCAGAAATCGCTTAATCCCGTACAGGGTTGCGGTGATCCGGAGCCTATCCCAGCAGACACAGGGCGAAAGGCAGGGCTATACCCAGGATGGGCCGCCAGTACATCACAGGGAGATATTGCATGCGCAGGCCAATTAACCAATGCAGTAGCATGTCTTTGGACTGTGGGAGGAAACCGGAGTGCCAAGCGAAAACCCACGCGGACACGGGGAGAGAACGCGCAAACTCCACACAGAAAGGCACCCGAGCCGGGATTCGAACCCGGGGCTTTTTGCTGTAAGGCGGCAGCGCTACTCACCGCTACGCCACCTTGCCGCCCTGTGGACAAAATTGCAATATTAGAAACGCTGGGTCCATGCGGCTCATCACGGGCCATTGAATGAAGACTGCCTCCTACCGGCAGGGTTAAGGTTTGACTTGGACTCCCATCTCCAAGGCCCGGGGTGCTGTACCTTCAAGGCGGCAGTGGCAGGCGCGTCGCAGCCGCGGGTGTTGCGACACCCGCACTTTCACAGAAACATGATTCCATCCCCCCCACTTTTTCCTGAGGTAGTCTCATATCATATGTTGCGACACCCGCACTTTCACAGAAACATGATTCCATCCCCCCCACTTTTTTCTGAGGTAGTCTCATATATGTTGCGACACCCGCACTTTCACAGAAACATGATTCCATTCCCCCCACTTTTTCCTGCCACACCCGCGGCTGCGACGCGCCTGCCACCACGGCTCGATGTGTGATGAGAATTGCTCTCGACAGCCGCTCTTTCGTCATAGCGGTGTCGAGCGTTCCTCGTCTCTCTCCGTCGCGACGTTTCGCCTCCCACACACACACACACAGCGCGATAACCACCGAGCCACCGCTCCCTACGAACACACACACTCACAACACACGCACTCACTTCTACCACACACACACACAAACGTCCACAAGCACGCTCTGCTTTCATAGGATTTAAATGTAGAGTTCGGATATCGCGGTTAGGAAATTGGCTGATGCCACCCATAGCTTTCAAAACACGCTCGGCGACTCGATTGTTTCTGCGTGGGGGGGGGGAAATATCAACACCGTCGTGCGATGCGTTGGTGGGTCGTGCCGCGTTTTGGTCGGCTTTGCGTCCGACGTTTCAGTCCGCGGTGTCGGAAGCCTCGGCAACCGAAGCGGGAAACGGTGCAGGTTTTCACGGCTCAATGTGTGAGAGTTGCTCACGAGAGCTGCTCTTGCTGGATAGCAAATCAAGTGAGTTTCTTGATGAGCCGGTGGGTTTATGCATACGTCTTTCTTTCTCTCTTTGCACGTCCAAAGACATGCTTCTTCTGCTGCTGCATAGGTTCATTGGCCTGCGGATTAAATTGCCCCCGGTGCCCTGTGACAGACGGGCGTCCCATCCCGGGTATAGCCCTGCCTTGTGGCCCTGTGTCTGCTGGGATAAGCTCCGGCTCACCGCGACCCTGTCACAGGATTAAGCGGTTTGTGACAATGAATGATTGAATGAACATTCACTTGTTCCGTAAAGCTTTCAAGTACTTTGGCTAGGACTACTGATGCGGCTCAGTGCTGTCGTGCCAGGATGTTGGCTCTCTTCCTACCTGCGCCTTCATGGGAACATTTATTCCTTCCTCTGGCTTGGACTGTTGGTGCGGGTCAGTGGTGCCGTGCCGTGGCTCTCTCTCTCTCTCTGTCTTCCGATCTGCGTCTGCTCGGGTACATCTGTTCCCTCCTTGCTTGTTGTAGAATTATTATTATTATTTTCTGCTGTCTTTACGTTCTATGTCCTATAATGTATCGCTATTGCTTGACTCTCAGGTAATTTGTCTTGATGTTATTGACATGTCGTTCTCTCCACAGCCTTGTGCAGCGCTTTGTGACCCTCGGGTGAAAGGCGCTCTATAAATGCTATTATTATATAATATTATTAACATTATGATACAACTCAAAGTTCGGGGTACTTATTATATATCGGTCCGTATTTTTTGTTGAGACTTTTCGGTCACTTTGACGCGATGCGAGGTTGGGATGAACCGTTTCACTCGTCGCTAACGCCTGGCGGAATTCGTTTCGTTTTGTCACCGCGTCTCTGTGTGTCTCTGTGTGTGTGCATGGTGCTGGTCACCCACCCCCTCGTGTGCCGTGTCAACCTTTCTAGGTGCTCGCGAACGGCACTTGCCCCAACAGTCTGTTAAGGCGATACGGGGGATCTTTGTCATCTTTGTGTGTGGCATGCAGGGGCAGCCGGGCATGATGGGCCCTCAGGGACCCAAAGGAGTGTCGGGCATGCCAGGGCCCGAGGGGATTCCTGGGGCCCACGGCATCAAGGGCGAGGATGGCCAGCCCGGCCTGCTGGGACAGGATGGAGACCGAGTGAGTCAAGGGTGGTTTCCATCTCAAACCGATCGCGTCGTCGGTGAGCGAGTCGGTTTTTTAAGCTGGAAGACAAACAGTCGAGGCGGGGGTGGCACGGTGGCGCGGCGGTGAGTAGCCCTGCCGCCTCACGGCAAAGAAAGGTATCCCGGGTTCGAATCCCGGCTCGGGTGCCTTTCTGTGCGGAGGATGCCTCCAACGAGGGAGGCGAAACGTCGCCACGGCTAATCATAAAAAAAGAGCAGCTCTTGAGAGAAGTTCTCACGATGGGACGAGTCAACCCCTTATTTAGGACTGGAACTCAGAACCTTTAAACTCCGAGGCGCTTGCTCGGTCGCGTGGCCGGAGCACTGGAGCCCGTGCGTTCGTCTGACCCTGCCCGTGTGTCACGTGTGTGTGTGTGATTTGCAGGGCCCCATCGGAGTGCCTGGCTTTCCTGGAATTCACGGGACGCCGGTAAGAGGGAACACATCACCAACACTGTCGCATCACCAGAATCATCGTCACCAACGACGAAGATCCCGCCGTGTAGCCTTGACAGACTGTAGAGTCAAGTGCTGCTAGCGAGTAGCGCCTATAAAAGGCCGGCACGGCACATCAGCGGGGTGGATGGCCAGCACCACACCGCACCAGGTTCTCATTTGAGGCTGAGTCAACCCAGGGGTGTGCAGAGTATCATACAGTTCCTCACACGTGCGTGCGTTGCTGTCTACGATCACATCAACGGCGCAAATTCCCAGCAGCAGCGCACCAACAAAAACGCTTCCGGCAAATTGCTTACCGACGCGCCGCACCGAGCGGGCCCTAACCTGGCCCGGGTTCGGGAGCGGGCCCTAACGCGGCCTCCCGCTGTGTGCGCGCGCCGCAGGGCCACCCAGGTCAGCCGGGGTCACGCGGCCGCGCGGGCGCCGACGGCTGTAACGGGACGCGCGGGGACTCGGGGCCGTCCGGCCGCGACGGAACTCCGGGGCGACCGGGCCGAGCGGTAAGTTCCCCCGCCACCCTGCTCCCCCATGTTAGTTAGATACCATCCATCCGTTATCAGAACCCGCTGAATCCTATACAGGGTCGTGGTGAGCCAGATCGATAGATTAAAGCCCATATCAAGTACACCCACTCATCCGTTTTCTAAGCCTGCTTGTCCTGGTGAGGGTCGCGGTGGCAGCAGTCCAAGGAGAGTGGACCGGACATCCCTTTCCTCGGCAACAGATTCCAGCCCTTCCTGGGGGATTCCCAGGCGTTCCCAGTCCAGCCGAAGAATAGAATCCCTCCGGCGTGTCCAGGGTTGACCTCTAGGTCTCCGCCCGGTGGGCCGTGCCTCGTAGACTTCCCGGGGGAGCCTTCCAGGGGGGCATCCTTAAGAAAATATAAAAATCACATGTTTAACACAACGAACGGTTTAAACGGCCGTTGTCCAGGTTGACACAGACCTGTTCACCAAGGGAGACCCTAACAGGAGCGCTAGACTACAGACCTGTTCAACAAGGAAGACCCTAGCAGGACAGCTGGACTCCAGACATGTTCACCAAAGGAGCGTCAAATAATAGGGTTTAAAAAAAAAATTGGTTTTATAATCATGTTATCTTGATTTGTTCCGTTCATGTTTTTTTCACGTTATTGATGCTGTTCCCCCATCCTGCAGGGCATTGTGGGACCCAAAGGTCAAAAGGGAGACCCAGCGACCCCTCCTCCGAATATCAAGGGCATGAGGGTGAGTGTCGGGGCTGGGGGTCAGGAGGGGTTTCCTGTCGGGAGAATCCCGTCAGATCAGGAGTAGTCGTTTGGTCAGGAGGGTCATCGTCAGTTGACCTGTGTAAGGTGTGCTACCCACGGGGGGAATCGTGTGGGAACGCACGGTAACGCAGCTCCGAAGAGGGAACGTCTTAGGCTTTTACGGCCTTAAATTCGGACGGTTATTCTTCGTCTCAGAAGTCACTGAAATGCGGAAACATGTTGTCATAAACTCAATAAGTTGTGGGAGAGGACCTCTAGACCCGTTGTGTGTCTATGTGTCTCTATGTTTTTCTACGGGTCTCTACGTAGCTCGAAAGTGGACACGGACCAAGGTGTGTTCCCAAAGTGAATTTTCTCAGATTCCACTCCTGGTAGTACCTGTGTTCCGTCTGGTACCTGCATAACGCCTGGTACCCATATCACGATTGATACCTGTGTACCATAACTGTATAATGTATGGTACCTATGTACCGCGTCCCACCCGTATAACGATCGATGCCTGTATACCGTGTGGGGCACGTGTTTCGGCTCTGTGCAGGGCGCTCCCGGGAAACCTGGTGTGGACGGTCGCCCGGTGAGTAGCAAGGCCCCGGTTAACACACCGTGCCATGCCGGCATCACCACCAACCCCCGCGCCGCCATCGCGGCCACAATGCGTTACCACGATCAAATCTCCGCTCAGTGCGACTCGCAGAAAGAAGGTCCTGCCCGAGGCGGTTCGATTCCCGCCTCGGGCGCCTTTCTCTGTGGAGTTTGTGCGTTCTCTCCGCCTGTTCTGCGTGGGTTTGCTCCGGATTCACCGGTTCCCAGCCTCCTTATTTGTTAAAAACACTAATTAATTGGCCGATGACATCGTGAAATATAGAACGCAGGGTCTGGCAAATGTTGGCTCCGGCTAACCGCGTGGCTGACTTCTCCCCCCCGCCTTTCTGCGGTTTCCAGGAGCCGGTCTGTCTTCGACATTGAACATATACTGTGCAGCCACTTGGTGTTATAAATTGTAATATTAAGTTATAATTAACGGGTGTATATGAGGCTTTCTACCGTGCAACCCCGAGTCTGTGAAATTCACTCCCACGGGAGATCAACTCCACCGAGTCCATCGTCTCATTTTGACCCGTCATAGAGACTCACGCCTGCTCCTACAAGCGTGACGGGCCTTTCTTAGTCGGGATTTCACGTTTGTGGCTCGATGGTGTTACCCTTTGTTTCTCTCCTCGCAGGGTTCCAGCATTCCGGGTTTCCCGGGGTTGATCGGGCCGAGGGGCCCTCCCGGATATGCCGTGAGTACCGAGCGGTTTGCCGCTGTTCACCATCTCAGCGCCGCGTCAAGCGCTCACCCACAGAACGCACTGTCTGGCAGATGTTGGCGCCGGATAACGTGTGGCTGCCTTCCTTCCTTCCCCCCTCCCTGTGCCTCTCTGCGGTTCCCTCACGTTGTGTTAACGTGTGA
>JAZEWU010000052.1:1814044-1824571 GCA_036362915.1 Geotria australis | reverse complement strand
CCTCTAAGTAATGCGCTAAATACACACACTACACAGATACCACACACCATACGAACTGCACTACAACCAAAACTCACCGCACACCCCTTTACACTTGAGACACGCAACTTTGCACGACCGATTCACCATGAATCTACAAGATTCCTGTCGCAAACTGAACGCTAGTCGAGGTTTGAGCCTGATACGGTTCCGTGAACAATTTGGACTCTGGCTGCAAAGTCCAGGAGATGCCAGCATGGCAACGGATTATTGAATCTATCTGTGCGGAGCTTAGGGGGGGTTTACATCCTTACATTGCTTGGGTTGCTACGGGGTACTCGGGTTTTTGTCTCACACAGGGTTTTCGCCAACTACTCCGGTTTCCTCCCACAGTCCAAAGACATGCTGCTGCCTCGGTTAAATGTCTTGCCATTTGACAGATTGGTGTCCCATCCTGGGTATAGCACTGCCTTGCGCCCTGTGTCTGTCGGGATAGGCTCCGGCTCACTGCCACCCACAAGCTGTGAGTGTGAATAGCAAGTACCGAGTACGTTGTGAGTACTTGCTATTCACACACACACACAGTACTCAACCACTCTAGTGCAGTACTCAGTATATATACAAATCCTTCTAACAGTACTCACAACACTATAAGTACTCAGAAACACCCTACCTATCCAAAGTGGTTCACACCCGCTCCCTTATAATAATAGCATTTTATAGAGCGCCTTTCAAAGCGCTGCACAACGACAGAAAAAAAAACAACTAATAAAAACCAAAGCAACAAAAAAGATTTAAGGCTGCTTCGAATACACTGAAAGGACGTGAAACTGGCAATCTTAAGAGCTTAGTAGTACAGTACTCACAGGACCTACGAGTGTACTTAGTACAGCACTCGCATATCCTATTTAGTACAGTCCTCACCCGAGTGCAGTACTCAATACAGTACTCACACTCTCACGACTCAGTGCTAAACCTAAACAGCACGTGCTTTTAACACACACAACAGACTGTAGGGTTAAGTTCTGTTAACGAGCAACTCCTACACAAAGACAAAGATCCCCCGTGAAGCCTTAACAGACTGCAGGGTTCAAGTGCCGTTAGCCAGCAGAACCTATGAAGGCCGACACGGCACGCGAGGGGGTGGGTGGCCAGCACCACGCGAGGCCGCCTTTGTCTTCCTAGTGGCAACGTTTACACACCGCACTAGGTACTCATTTGAGGCTGAGTCGAACTAGGGGAGGCCCAGGACCGGTTCAGAAAATATCGTCACTGGTGATGGTGGCCGTGAGCGGGATTCGAACTCGGGTCGCCAGCTTTGTAGCCCAGCGCGCTAACGACCGAACTACCGCTCCCTCTCATTACAATCAGGCTACAGAACTCTCCCACGCCATTGTCAGTGTACTTCTTCTTCTTCGCGATTCTTCGAAGCACGATGGTCAAGCCTCTGGACATCGTTGTCTTTCAGCTCGGCCCTCGAGAAGGGAGGGTACCATAGACAAACACGCACACACCGCCAGCGACTGTCTGTACTCAACCTAACCCCGATGGGGAAATTATGATTATTATGATTATTATTCACACACCACCATCACTCACGCCCAGTCATCGCACACCAACCAGCCAGCGAGGTCGAGTGCTGTTAGCGACCAGCAAACCTACACACACCAATAACAACAAAGATCCCCCCCCCCACAAACGTGTATCCTTATCGGACACTTAGTTAACTCACACGCAGCAGTACTAGGTACTCACAGATTCGCGAGTACTCGTCCCAACACCTCGGCCACCTTCCTCCCCGGAGCGCTGCGTCGCAGTGACTCGAGAGGAGTTCCCGATGTCACGGAGGAAGGAGGTGGGTTTAGTCCACCTCCTGGCATCAGCCTCCGCCTCCCAAGCATCACTTATTCATGAGGAAGGGCCGTCCATTTGCCTACTGCCCCCGTGTGGATTGATGCAGAGAAGAAACCGGACTCCGGCTCTGGACGGAAAAGATTGAGAGTGACTCCTCCCTCCTCCAACTAACTGGCATGGGAATCCCCACCTGCTGAAGACCTCCCTCCTGGCTCAGAAGCACCGTGGGATTCAGTGGAAGACACTCAACCGCCTGAGAACTAGAACGGGACGATCAAAAGATGCTGCTTTGGTCAGATGGGGCTACAAGACCGGCCCAACCACCTCTGTGCGTGTGGACAAGCAGACCGTACTATGGAACACTGCCTTGTCTGCGCTCTACTATCCAACAAACTCTGCAGCTCAAAAGACCTTGCGGAGTTCAATAAAAAAATGAACTCTGTAAAGAAATTGGAAACTGTAATTTAACCATCGCGCTTCGAAGAATCGCAAAGAAGAAGAAGATGCAGACGCGGAATCCCCACTCAGATTTGCCTTGAGCCCTGTGTCTGCCGGGATAGGCTCCGGCTCACCGCGACCCTGTACGGGATTAAACGGTTTCAGAAAATGGACGGATGCATTTCGTAAACTTATCGTCATTCATTCGTTGTCATTCATTCATCGTCATTCATTCGTTGTCAGAAACCACTTCATCCTGTCACGGGGTTGCGGTGAGCAGGAGCCTATCCCGGCAGACACAGGGGGCAAAATGCAGGGCTGTACCCATGATGGGACGCCAGCCTATCGTGGGCACTCAGCACAGACAGGTACAAGACTCCATTGAGGTACTGCAAGATAGCTGGAAACCACTTTGAGCCAACTGGAAACGTCCCTCTACACTCTACACTACAGACTACAGAGTAGTGTAGAGGGATAACAGTGATGGAATGTATCTAATCCTGTATCTAATTAGGTATGATTGGCCCTGTGTCTGCCGGGAAAGGCTCCGGCTCACCGCGACCCTGTATAGGATTAAGCGGTTTCTGAAAATGGATGGATGGCCTCAATAGAGTCTAAAAACAGCTTGTCGGCTCTATAGGCTTAAACATGGGGATCTTCGAAGGGTGTGTGTGTGTGAGCCAGCACGTTTTTCCCCGTTACATTCAGGCGTATTTTAACATCAAGGCTATAATTTAATTCGGTTAACAAAGATGTGTGACCGGCTTAATGAAGTGGCCGTGCCGAGCTTGTAAAAAAAAACCTCTCCATGAAAAGAATCAACTGTTGCGTCGAAATCACATCCAGGGTCGTCTGAGGACGACCCCTAATGTGCTCACAATCCACTCGTTGAAGCCGGGAAAGACGGCGAACGAATTGCGTGATCGTGCAAAACGTCAACACGGCAATTAGCCGCACGCTGGCAAGAACTCCACACGCGTTCAACTCTAACGCAGGCGGTTCAAGAAGTGCCCTGGCGTTTACTGAAGCTGCGTGGCAGCTATCCCGCAAAGAGCTTGCATGCTCACCGGGTATTTTCTGCCGTAATAGTAAACGTATATTTATCTATATCATAGAACGCCGATCCGTCCATCAATCCTCTCCGCAGCCCTGTGCAGCGCTTTGTGACCCATCGGGTGAAAGGCGCTATATAAATGCTATTATTATAATTATAATCCAAACAAGACAAATGGAGGGAGTGGGGTGGCCAGCACCACGCCCAACCGCCTTTGTCTCCCTCGTGTCGATATTTACACACCGCACCAGGTAGTAATAATAATAATAATAGCATTTATAGAGCGCCTTTCACCCGAGGGTCGCAAAGCGCTGCGCAAGGCTGCGGAGAGAACGGCATGTCAACAACATCAAGACAGATTAACTGAGAGTCAAGCAATAGCGATAAATTATAGGACATAGGACATAAAGACAGCAGAAATAATCATAATCATAATTCTACAACAAGCAAGGAGGGAACAGATGTACCAGAGCAGACGCAGATCGGAAGAGAGAGAGAGAGAGAGAAAAATAACGTCTCGGCACGGCACCGCTGACCCGCACCAACAGTCCAAGCCAGAGGAAGGAATAAATCTTCTCGTGAAGGCGGTCACTTGAAGCCGAGGCGACTTAGGGGGAGACTCGAAACCGGTTCAGAAAATCTTCACCGGTGTTTGGTGACAGTGAGCGGGAATATAACTCGTACTTGTATCACAGATAGGAACACACGATTAATGGATTGGCGTCCCGTCCTGGGTATAGCCTTGCCTTGCGCCCTGTGACTGCCGGGATAGACTCCGGCTCACCGCGACCCTGTACAGGATTAAGCGGTTTCTGACAATGATTGGATGGATGGAACGCACGATGGCACTCCCACCTCGTCGCCCCTCGAATTCCATCCGTTAGGAATGTCTACTCTACCCGCTGGAACAAAAAAACCATGCTTCTATTATTAGTATAGTTGGCGGTTGTTGTGAAACTTTTACCTGGCGTTTTGAAGCCAATGTCAGGAGTAGATGAGCAGCTGAGAGTTGGAACACACGCATTTAAGCCGCTAGTTTGTTTGATGTTTACATTCCTTTTGGGAGCTCCTGTTGTAAATATCCCCCGTGCACCCTCGACATGTTTGCGTGATTTATTCGTGTTCCAAAAAGAGGGGGTTAAGCGTCACACTTTAGATTGTTACAAATCTGAGAATGCTATAATAGCATTTATTATAGCGCCTTTCACCCGAGGGTCACAAAGCGCTGCGTTATTTGGTCTGAATGCACTACCACCTCAACTCACTGTATTAAACTTACTGTATTTCATCCGCTGAACGTCGCAACTATTTTCTCCCAACCACAAAAATGTAAAACAATTTGTATCAGGCCTTTATAAAGCCGACAATACTTTGACGACATAAGTTAAATTCCCATCGAGGTTGCTGGCTTTAGTTGACCGAGCTACGAAACCAGATTGATGCGTTCAATCCCTGGCCAGGTCTGGCGTGAACCGGTCCAGCCTGCATGGACCGGTCTGGCGAAGTACGGCAAAACAACCTCCCACGAGTTACACAATGGAGGATGGACCCTCAGCCAGTCGTTGATCGATCGACACCAACGTCTGAAACACAGCATGCCTTGCTGAGGTAAAACAGAAACGGTTTTACGCTTTTTGGCAATAAAGATATCCATCCATCCATCATCAGAAACCGCGTAATGCTATACAGGGTTGCGATGAGCCGGAGCCTATCCCGGCAGACACAGGACGTAAGGTAGAACTATACCCAGGATGGGACGCCAGTCCATCCCAGGGCACCGGGGGTAATTTAGTCCGCACGCCAATTCACCTATGCGGCAGCATGTATTTTGGGCTGCGGGAGGAAACCACAGTCCCCGGCGAAAACCCACGCGGACACGGGCGCGTGGGTTTCAAACTCCACACAGAAAGGCTCACCCGAGCCGGGATTCAAACCGGGGTTTCTTGCTGTGAGGAGGCAGCGCTGCTCACCTCGCCACCGTGCCGCCCTGAAAGTTGATATCAAATGAAGCACCTCTAACATTCCTGCTGAAAATGGGGGATACCTCTAAAATTCCTTTAAGTTGAGGCAGTACCTCCAACTGTGTGGGCGGCACGGCACTTTCCCACCAAACCAGTTTGTCACGTTACAGTCAGTCAGCTGTTATCTCAGCTGCGAGGAGCCGTTGAGCTATGTAGCTCTGCACTGGACGAAAGTATTCACGACTCGATTCGTGATGCTTGCTCTTCGGAGCCGTTCTTTCGGGACAGCACGTGTCACTGGGCGATCTGCCGTCTCTCCCTCGCGACGTGTCGCCTCCCGCGTTGGGAGGCATCATTCTGCTCAAAGCATCGTGAGAGGGAGATCGCTCAGTGACACGGCAATGCCGAAAGAACAGCTCCGAAGAGCAACCGTCGTGCATCGAGCCGTGAAAACCTACATCGTTAACATCCATCCATCCATCAATCCCTGGAATGAGTCCAGTCTAAATAAACAACACCTCGCTCATTCCGCCCACGCCAATGACGATGTACAGTGAAGTACAATCAGTGCTCGACGTCTGGTAGTGAACAAGACACCTCATCTATCCGTCCATCCATTTTCAGAAACCGCTTAATCCTGTACAGGGTCGCGGCGAGCCGGAGCCTATCCCGGCAGACAGAGGGCGCGAGGCACCGAGAATGGGACGCCAGTCCATCGCAGGGCGCCTTGGGGGGGAAATTTTAGTCAGTACGCCGATCAACCTGTCAGCGTGTCTTTGGACGGTGGGAGGAAACCGGGGTGCCCGGCGCCGTAAACCCACGCGGACACGGGGCGGAGCATGCAAACTCCACGCACAAATGCCCCCCCTGAGCCGAGATTAACAAGACACCCTCATCTATCGTTTCTGTTTTACTTTCAAGGCACGCCGGGCACGCGGAGCTGGCGGTCACGGCGAAAAACCTGTCCGCAAGCTCGCAGCGGAATCGGAGGAATGTTCAGCTCAAAGGCGGCTCGAAGAGCCCTTTCCTGTCGCTGCGGCACGCTCGCTATGTGGCAGAATAATGTTCGCGTGGGGGTCAAGGTAGAAGCGTTCACGTCGCGATCCCTGTCAGGTAATACTTTGGTATTGTCTGCGAATTCTACCAAACACTTCGAGGCCGAGCTGAAAGACAACGATGTCCAGAAGCTGACCATAGTGCTTCGAAGAATCGCAAAGAAGAAGAAGATGTTCGCGTAAGATTGTGAGCACCGAGAGAGAGAGACAGCGAAAGAGAACGAGACGGAGTAAAGAAAATAAAAAACCAGCGTGCAATGCTACGTGTAAATGTGTTTTTTTTGTTGTTGTCGTCGGTCGATTAAAATGTTGGTTACTTATTAATCTTGTATATATTAAAAATAATTATTATTATTATTATTATTGCCAGCAATTCGCGTGTTTGTTGTGTCGCGGGAGTCCAGTAAAGAGCTTGCAAGCTCGCTGGGTATTTATCTACTGTAATAATAAACAACTGTTTATTTATCTAATAAAGTATTGGTGCGCGCCGGTGTGTTTAGTGAGCGGCTGGGTTTCTATTAAAGTTATTTTTCGTCCTATCGGTCGCGTTGTCATCGCTCAACGCGTGCTAGCGTGGTGTTGTTGGCAGGCTGTCCGTGCGATGGCGTCTTTCAGCGTTCCTCTTCGTGTGTGGAGTTAGAGGGGGGGTCTCGCTTATTCATGCATTTGTTACCAGAGACAGCTTAGGGGATGCTGGCAGATTTTTGCCGCTCTTAAGATTGCCAGTTTCACGACCTTTCCAGTGTATTCGAAACAGCCGTATTAATTTCATTTTTAGTTGCTTTGGTTTGTATTCGGTTTTTTTTTATCTGTCGTTGTGCAGCGCTTGGTGACCCTCGGGTGAAAGGCGCTATATAAAATGCTATGATTATTATTATTAATCCTGTGCAGGATTTCTCCGGGAACTTCACTTTGCTCGCACTTGCAAACTATCTTAAAGCTAAAAAAAAAAAATCCTGAATATGACCCTGCAGGATGAAAAACACACTCCGTGAACACGAAAGGCTTCTCTGTTGTATACAGAAACGTGAAATATCCCACTTCACTATCCCCGATTGTGTGGGTTCTGTCGGGGCATTGTGGTTGGTTACCTTCGACGCAAAACGAGAACATTCTCACATTCATTCATCCATCAGAATGGCCCTGTGATGGACTGGCGTCCGATCCTGGGTATATCCCTGCCTTGTCCCCTGTCTCTGCCGGGATAGGCTGCGGCTTGCCCGCAACCCTGTACAAGGTTAAGCGGTTTCTGGCAATGATGGTGATGATTGTCATCAGTGGTTAAATAACAGTGGTGCTGTATTTACCTTGGAAGCCTTCAACGGATTTCTTGCAGGCTCGTCGGCCAAACACGCGCGGCCGCGCCTATTCCCGTAAACGTCTCGTGAACCCGCGAGACTTTCCTGAGTAAATAGGGAGTTGCTCTCATTATTATAAATATTATTCTAAATCATAAACTCTATTTATAATAATAATAATATAATTTTATATAACGCCTTTCACCCGAGGGTCACAAAGCGCTGCACAAGGGCCGCGAAGAGGACGGCATGTCAACAACGAAAACAAAAAAGCGATAAAAACCAAAGCAACAAAAAATAAATGATTAAGGCTGCTTCGAATATACTGAAAGGTCGTGAAACTGGCAATCTTAAAAGCGGCAAAAATCTGCCAGCGTCCCCTAAGATGGCCGTCACTTCCTTAAAGACAAATACGGAGGGAGACAGGGAGGGATGGAGGGTGAGCGACTCGGGTGCCTTTCTGTGTGCAGTTTGCACGCTCTCTCCCCGTGTCCGTGTGGGTTTTCGCCGGGCACTCCGGTTTCCTCCCACAGTCCAGAGACATGCTGCTGCATAGGTTAATTGGCCTGCGGACTAAATTGCCCCCGGTGTGCAGTGATGGACTGGCTTCCCATCCTGGGTACAGCCCTTCCTTGCGCCCCTGTGTCTGCCGGGATAGGCTCCGGCTGACCGCGACTCTGTACAGGATTAAGCGGTTTCTGACAATGGACGGATGGATGGATTTTCAGAACAACTTGCCTGGGGGCCCAAAAATATTTCTGCTTAGGGCCAGCAATGGTCTAGCTCCGTCACTGAACGTGGGAGGATAAAACGTCGCGAAGGAGAGAGGTTGGAGCGCTCAGTGACACGGCTATAGACTGTACGTATAGACTGTAGTGAGGCGGGAGCGCTGAGTGACACGGCTATCCCGAAAGAGCAGCTTTGAAACGCAATTCTCAAACTCCCCCGGTATTCCCAGTAAGAAGAGTAGGGGAAGCGTAAACGTTGTGTCCTTATTGATAAACAATGTTAATGAGGGGTTCTGGGCATTTCGTTTTCGTGCAAACATTGTACTAAGCCATCAAGGCGTGGAGCACATTGAGCAAACAAGAAGAGTGTAATAAGGTTAATTGCCCCGGTACCCTGTGATGGACTAGCGTCCTATCCTGGGTCAAGCCCTGCCTTGCGCCCTGTGTCTGCCGGGATAGGCACCGGCTCACCGCGACCCTGTACAAGATCACACGATTTTTAACAACGGATGGATGATGCTTATGTTCGTTGCGTCAATGCAGGAATCCCGCGAAGAGCTTGCAAGCTCACCGGGTAATTTCCCCCCCGCGATACAACACTCGCTCCTTATCTCTAACACCGGCGCCTATCTCTAACACCGATAGATATATACATATAAATTACTACAGCAGATGTCCAGAAGCTAGCCATCGCGCTTCGAAGAATCGCAAAGAAGAAGACTACAGCAGAAAATTACCCGGTGAGCCTGCAAGCTCTTTGCGGGATTCCTGCATACTCGGCTGCGCTAATTACGAGACACGCACAGAGAAGGGGGCAACGTGCCAACGAAAACCCGACCCATCATCGCTAACGAGGCCCCTAAGCCTCCCTTGAGCCCGCCTCCTGACTCCCCCACTGCCTTATAAGGCCGCGGGCGAGCGAGGGAGGCCTTGCGAGGCAGCCCGGGAGATGCCAATCCCAGAGCTGCCCCGTGGCTGTACATTCTTGACAGCGAGCGACGGGCCAAGCAGCGCACGCCTTGCATTCTCATCCCGGACACGCGGTTCCTTTGTGTGCTGCCTGTTTTACTTTATTAAGGCATGAGGCTTGCCCCTGGAACACGGCCCTGCCAAGGGGGTGGGATTGTGGGGCAGAGATGAACGTTAACGGCATACAGTTCCATCCATCCGTCCATTGTCAAGTAACCGCTTAATCCTGTACAGTGCACAGGGTCGCGGTGAGCCGGAGCCTATCCCGGCAGACACAGGGCGCAAGGCAGGGATATACCCCGGATGGGGCGCCGGTCTTATTGGAATATAGTTTGACGGGTAAATGTTCTCTCCTCCCGTGTCCGCGTGGGGTTTTCGTCGGGCACTCCGGTTTCCTCCCACGGTCCTAAGACACGCTGCTGCCGCTCACCCACCCACTCATCAACCCGCTCACCCACCCACTCATCAACCCGCTCACCCACCCACTCACCCACCCACTCATCAACCCACTCACCCACCCACTCATCAACCCGCTCACCCACCCACTCATCAAGACAACGACAAAGATCCCCCGTATAGCCTTAACAGACTGTTGGGGCAAGTGCCGTTAGCGAGCACCAATCAAGGTCGACACGGCACACGAGGAGGTGGGTGACCAGCACCACGCCCGGCCGCCTTTGTCTCCCTAGTGGCGATGTTTAGACACCGCACCAGGTACTCATTTGAGGCTGAGTCGACCTAGGGGAGGAGGCCCAGGACCGGTTCAGAAAATCGTCACTGGTGTTGGCCGTGAGCGGGATTCGAACTCGGGTCGCCAGATTCGTAGTCCAGTGCGCTAACCACTGGGCTACCGCTCCCCTATACCCAACCCACTCACCCACCCACTAATCAACCCCACTCACCCACCCACTCATCAACCCACTCACCCACCCACTCATCAACCCACTCACCCACCCACTCATCCACCCACTCATCAACCCACTCACCCACCCACTCATCAACCGACTCACCCACCCACTCATCAACCCCACTCATCCACCCACTCACCGCGGTTTCCTCCCACATTCCAAAAACATGCTGCTGCATCGGTTAATTGGCGCGCTGACTAAATTTCCCCAGGCGCCCTGAGATGGACAGGCGTCCAATCCTGGGGGTAGCCCTGCCTTGCGCACTGTGTCTGCCGGGATAGGC
>JAZEWU010000052.1:1784467-1799926 GCA_036362915.1 Geotria australis | reverse complement strand
ACCCACCCGCGTGGGTGGGAGAGCGGTGGCGCAGCGGTTAGCGCGCCGTCGCTGTGAACCCGCCCGACCCGAGTTCGATTCCGGCTCGCGGCCTGAACCGGTCCCCCACCTTCCCGTGGGCCTCCTCCCCCTAGGTCGACTCGGCCGCGAACCAATTCCTTCCCGGCGCGCCGCGTAATGCACGGCCCACGAGGGAGACAAAGGCGTCCGGGCGCGATGCTGGCCGCACCACCCGCTCGCGTGTGTGTACCGTCCTTCATAGGCGCGAACGGCACTTGACCCTACCGTCTGTCAAGGCTACACGGGGGAGCTTTGTCTTTTGAACTTAATTTGTTTTTCATTCAACATTGCTGCTGTTGACACTGTTCCTGCTGATGATGATTTTGCTGATGCGAAAAGTGTTATGTTGATGATGATGATGATGCTAATAGTTGTACACTGCTGCAGCTATTGCTGATGTTGCTGTAGCTGATGATGATGCTGATGATTTTGCTAATAATAGTTCTACACTGCTGATGA
This sequence comes from Geotria australis, assembly GCA_036362915.1. Lineage (NCBI taxonomy): Eukaryota > Metazoa > Chordata > Hyperoartia > Petromyzontiformes > Geotriidae > Geotria > Geotria australis. Next base: position 1,799,407 of record JAZEWU010000052.1, on the reverse strand, counting down.
TGATGATGCTGGTGCTGATGATGCTGTAACCCATTCCGTCTCTCCGTATGCGAGACAAAAGACAAAGATCCCCCGTATAGCCTTAACAGACTGTCGGGTCAAGTGCCGTTAGCGAGTAGCACCTATGAAGGTCGACACGGCACACGACTGGGTGGGTGACCGGCACCACGCCCGGCCGCCTTTGTCTCCCTAGTGCACCACCACCAACTACTACCGCTGATGCTGACCGTGTTATTTTTGAACCCTCGGCATTTTTCCAAAAATGTTTGAAAAAAAAAAATTGGTTGAAAATGTTTTTTTCACTTAAAATTCTGGAGTGAATTGTGCTTTGTGTCGGAGTGGTGACATCATGGGTGTGTGGGGGGGGGCTGACTGCCCCCCCCCCCTTTTGGAACCCCGCGTCCCCCCACCCCCGAGTTCCAGCCATCCATTGTCAGAAACCCGCTTAATCCTGGGAGTCGCGGTGAGCCGGAGCCTATCCCGGCAGACACAGGGCGCAAGGCAGGGGTATACACAGGATGGGACGCCAGTCAATCACAGGGCACCGGGGGGTAATTTAGTCTCCCCGCTCCCTCCCGCCCCCTTAGTTACATCCGTCACATAGCAACGGGTCCAGTGGATGTGAACATCACATCAGACGCGATTCGGTCATAGGCCTGTTGCCACTCAGCCACCCACTCACTCATCAACCCACTCACCCACCCACTCATCAACTCACTCACCCACCCATCCGCTCACCCACCCACTCACCAACTTACCCACCCACCCACTCACCCACCCATTCACCGACTCATCAACTCACCCACCCTCTCACCCACTTACCCACCCACTAACTCACCCACTAACTCACCCACTCACTCACCCACCCACTCACCCATTCACTCACCCACCCACTCACCCATCCACTCACCCATTCACTCACCCACCCATCCACTCACCCATCCACCGACTCATCAATTCACCCACTCATTCACTCACCGACTCATTCACTCACCCACCCACTCACGTCGCTTCCCTCCCACAGTCCAAACACACAGACACTTGCTGCTGCTGTCTGGCTTAATCGCCCTGCGATGGACTGGCGTCCCACCCGTGGCGCAGCCATGCCTCGCGCCCTGTGTCTGCCGGGATAGGCTCCGGTACCCCGCGACCCTCTCTCTACATGATTAAGCGGCGACTGAGAATGATGACTGTGACATTCCAGTTACAAAACCCAGAGCGTGACTGTAGCCAGCAGCTCCAACCAACCCCCCCGTTACCCTAATACAGACAAAGGTCCCCCGTGTAGCCTTGACAGACTGTAGGGTCAAGTGCTGTGAGCGAGTAGCACCTACGAAGGCCGGCCACGGCGCACAATTAATACTAATAACTTTAAATTTATAAACGCGCACTTGTTCATTCGGTGTCGAATTATATTCGTTCGACGAGAGAACGACTCAGAGTGACCATGTTTACACACCGCACCGGGTGCTCATATTTGAAGGCCGAGTCGACCTAGGAGGGAGGCGCAGAACCGGTTCAGAAAAAAAATCGTCACCGGGTGTTGTTGGTTGGGCGGGGATTCGAACTCGGGTCATAGCCGGGGTTTGTAGCCCGGCGTAGCGCTAACCGCTGAGCCACCGCTCCCCACACATACACACACACTCACCGCATTCCTACAGGCCACCAATGGGCAAAGTGCCTGGTTGGGGATTATGTGCCAAGCCACGCCCGTGATCACCCTCCCCTCAGTCAAAGCTACTTTTAAACATTACTTCGGAGTTGACCAACTCTCGTCTCACACTATCGCTTCAAGACCGCGCGTGTGTGTGTCTGTGTGTCTCTCTAAGCGTGTCTATCACACCACACCGTAGATTGCCTCTGGTCTGTGTGTGTGTGTCTCTAAGAGTGTCTATCACACCACACGTAGATTGCCTCTGGTCTGTGTGTGACCGCGAAGCTGCCCACGCCTGAGTTCGACTCCTGGGTCCGGGAAACTGACCCTAACCAACAGAACCGAAACTGGGATCATCTCTACAAGTCCAGGACGCCCGTGGCTTCCTACTACTCGGACAAAACCTTCTGTCCGACTGACAGAGAGTGGAGTAGGAGACGTGTCTATGTAGCAAGGCTGTCTTGTCTTGAGTGGTGGGGGTCTGTGTGTATGTAGCGATTCGATTTAAGGCGCCTTGTGGCTTCTAGGGTTATAGAGTCTGTGAGGCGGCAGTTGCTCTATATCGGCTGTATGTGTGGGTCGAAAGCTGTTGTGGTCTGTAGTGTTGATCTGTAATACGCTGTCTGAGTCTAGCTGTGGTCTATGCTAGCAGTTGTCTGTGGGTCTATAGTTGTGGTCTATAGTGTTGATCTGTAATACATTGTGAGTCTATAGCTGTGGTCTATAGTTTTGGTCTATACAATCATTTTACTGCGAGTGTATAGTTGTGGTCTACAGTGTTTAATCTGTAGTAATAATAATAATAGCATTTATAGAGCGCTTTTCACCCGAGGGTCACAAAGTGCTGTGAGTCTATAGCTGTGGTCTATATTATCAGTCTGTAGTGTTGTTATTTTCGATTCTTCGAAGCGTGATGTTTATATGACAGTTTCACATTTCTTTACACAGTTCTTTGCATTTTTTAAATTGAACTCTGCAAGAAGGTATTTCGAGCTGCAGAGAGAGAGAGGTTGGTGTAGTAGAGCGCAGTAGCTCCATAAGTACGGTCTGCTTCTCCACATTCACAGGTGGTTGGGCCGGTCTTGTAGCCCCCATCTGACCAAAGCAGCAGCTTTTTGATCGTCCCGTTCTAAAGTGTTGCTCTGTATTAAGCTATGGTCTGGTCTATTTCACCACCTGGCTGTATGTCTTATAGAGGCAGTCGATAGCAATTTGTCCGTGACAAAATTTGCCTGTTGAGTCTCTCGTGCCGGTCTTTGAGTCCACATCAGAGGTTAAGTAGTCTCGTGCCGTACAGTTTCCGATCAGGTCCAGTCTCTGGCAAGTCCCCGTAAAGAGCTTGCACGCTCACTGGGTATTATTTTTCCGCTGTAATAATACAGCGTTAAAAACAACACTTTGTAATTTTTAATATCGTCTCTCGCTCTGTATAAATATATTATATTTTTTTAAACGATTAATGTTTGTTGTTTGAGGCTGCTGTTTGATTTCCTGTGCGAGTGTTCGCTTGGTGCAGTTTTTTTTATCAATGTAAAAGAGTCTTGTTTGTTTGTGTTGTTGCTGTAGCGTTAATCAGTGTGGGTGGTCAATCTGGTGGATAGTTAATTAATTTGACAACTAATTAATCGGTGGATTGATTGGTTCATTGATTGATCGACAGTGACTAATCTGATGATTTTCGGCTAATTTCCAACCGATAAGATTGAATGGCTGTTTGGTAAGATTGTAGTAATCAGCAGCAGTGTCATCAGCAAGCAGCATCATCATCAGTATCATCATCAGCAAGCGGCGGCAGCAGTGTCATCAGGAGCATCATCACAGCTGTGCACTGCCAGGTGCCATGGCTCAGTAAACGCTCATCAGCCGCGTGACTTATATGGCATCGGTTGCAGGCGTGTAAGTCTATTCGGTCTGTGGCACAGGTCCATAGCACAGGTGTGTTGGTCTGTAGTACAGGTGCATCGCAGTGGTAACATGGTGGGGGTCAATGCTAGGGCTGTTGCGATGTTACTGTAGACCCTACAGATACCGTGGGTGATCTGACAACAGTCTTCTCAACACCACCATCATCACCGTCACCACCACCAAAGACAAAGATCCCCCGTATAGCCTTAACAGACTGCAGGGCCAAGTGCCGTCACCACCGTCACCACAAAAAGACAAATCTCCCCCGTATAGCCTCGACAGACCGTCGGGCCAAGTGCAGCCGCCGCCGGCATCTCCAAGCTTATCACCGCCGTCGAGATGAATCACCTCCAGGCGATCGTCGGACATGTGCTGGGCGCCTGGCTGCTGTGCGTGGCCGTCAGCGCGTCTCTCGCCTCCGCCGCCACCACCACCACCGACAAGCCACCGCCGAGCTCCGGCTCGCGGTTCGACTCCCCCGTCATCGAGACTGTAGCCGGCGCTGCTGCTCCTGACATCGCTGTGGTTGACGCTGGAGATGATGGAGGCGATGGTGGAGGTGGAGGAGGTGGAGGAGGTGGTGGGGTGCAGACCAACTCGCCCAACTGTCAGGAGGTCCGCACGGCGTTTCAACTAAGGGAAATCGGACCGGTTAAGTGGGTTCCTGACGTTCCTCAACACGGTAAGGCCGCGGCGTGGTTGGTGGTTGGTGGTGTGTGGGGAGCGGTGGCCCGGTGGTTAGCGCGCTATGCTGGGCTAATAACCTGGCTGTGACCCGAGTTCGAATCCCGCTCACGGCCACCAACACCAAGTGACGATTTTGCGAACCGGTCCTGGGCCTCCCCCAGGTCGACTCGGCCTCAAAATAAGTACCCGGCGCGGCGTGTGAACATTGCTACTAGGGAGACAAAGGCGGCCGGGCGTGGTGTTGATCACCCACCCCCTCGTGTGCCGTGTCGACCTTCATAGGTGCTCCTCGCTAACGGCACTTGACCCTACAGTCTGTTAAGGCTATACGGGGAGATCTTTGTCTTGGCTCAGCGGTTAGCGCGCTGGGCTACACACCTGGGCTATGACCTGAGTTGGTGGGTAGGTGGGTTGGTGGCCGGGCGAGTGAAAGCGGCGTGTCTTTGGACTGAGGCAGGAAACTTAGAGTGATCGACTGGCGATACTGGTTACAATGAATATACTGCTGATGATGATACAGTATTTGCTGCTGATGATGACAGTGCCGCTTCTGCATCTGTCACTCGTGCTGCTGATGATACTGATGATGATGCTGCTGCTGATGATGATCTTCTTCTTTGCGATTCTTCGAAGCACGATGGTCAGCCTCTGGACATCGTTGTCTTTCAGCTCGGCGATGATGATGATACTGTTGATGATGATACTGCTGATGATGACACTGCTGATGACGCTGATTCCCATTACAGCCGTCACGCCTGTTATTGAACAACGCTCTAAACTGAGCGACGCAACCCGAACGCGGGCTGTGTCGTGTGTCCCTATGCGAGCGGTCTCGATCGTTGTAACTCGCGCTAAATATACAACTCTTTAACAAAAGCTCTTTGCCAGAATTAAATTAAATATTAAAGCGCTCCTAATACCCGTGACGGAAGTCATAAGCCAGTCATAAGTTAGTTTGCAAAAAAGGGATTTAAATAAGTAAATAATGTCACTTCAGAAAGCAGTAAAGTCGGGCAAGGGCTGGGTTTCAGCTGCAAGGAACCGTTGAGCTGTGTGGCTCTTGTTAACAGTTGTCCAGCCGGGAGGGGTGAGAGATAGGAGCCGGTGTTAGAGGTTAGAGATGGGAGTTGCGGTGTTAGAGATGGGAGTCACAGTGTTAGAGATGGGAGTCACGGTGTTAGACATGGGAGTCGCAGTGTTAGAGATGGGAGTGTGTTATAGATGGGAGTCACAATGTTAGAGATGGGAGTCGCAGTGTTAGAGATGGGAGTCACCAAATCGCTCACCCTCCCACAGTCCAAAGACATGCTGCTGGCGCCACTCACCCACCCAACCACTTACTCACCTACTCACTCACCCATCCACCGACTCACCAACTCACTCACCCACCCACTCATTCACTTGCAAACTCACTCACCCTCCCACATTACAGGCACGCTCCTGCCACCCACCCACTCACCCACCCATCCACTCACTCACCCACCCACTCACTCACTCACTCACCTATCCACTCACCCTCCCACAGTGCGCTAACCACTGCGCCACCGCTCCCCACTCCAGCCAGCAGCCTATCACTATGCCGCCAGTGATATGACGGGAGTCCGGTTGCAGTGTGTCAGCAGTTTCCAGCAGTTGTCCAAAGACAAATTATACACAGATCCGTGTGTCCGTGTGTCTGTTACATACCACTGTGTGTGTCTGATGGTGGTGCTGGTCACCCACCCCCTCGCTAACGGCACTTGACCCTACAGTCTGTTAAGGCTATACGGGGGATCTTTGTTGTGTGTGTGTCATGAGTGTGTGCCTTTGTGTGTAGCCCAGTGGTTAGCGCACTGGGCTACGAATCTGTCGACCCGAGTTCGAATCCTGCTCACGTCCACCAACACCAGTGACGATTTTCCGAACCGGTCCTGGGCCTCCTCCCCTAGATCGACTCAGCCTCAAATGAGTACTTAGTGCAATGTGTAAACATTTCCACTAGGGAGACAAAGGCGGCCGGACGTGGTGCTGGTCACCCCACCCCCTCGTGTGCCGCGTCGACCTTCATAGGTGCTCGCTAACGGCACTTGCCCCTACACTCTGTTAGGCTACACGGGGGATCTTTGTTTTGGTCCCTCTCACCAATTGCTAATATCCCCTCAATCATTGCACGCAATGCCTCACTCAGCCAACGACCCAATTCCCCACTCAGCCATTGGCCTCATTGCCCCATTTAGCTATACCAAAAACAGGTTACAGCCAATAATAATAATAGCATTTTATAGAGCGCCTTTCACCCGAGGGTCACAAAGCGCTGCACAAGGGCCGCGAAGAGAACGGCATGTCAATAACGACAGATAAAAACATCAATAAAAATCAAAGCAACAAAAATTAAATGATTAAGGCTGCTTCGAATACACTGAAAGGTCGTGAAACTGGCAATCTTAAGAGCGGCAAAAATCTGCCAGCGTCCCCTAAGATGGCCGTCACTTCCTTAAAGACAAACACGGAGGGCGACAGGGAAGAAGCAGACCATCCATCCATCCATGTTCAGAAACCGATTAATCCTGTACAGGGTCGCGGTGAGCCGGAGCCTATCCCGGCAGAGATAGGGCGCAAGGCAGGGATATACCCATGATGGGACGCCAGGCCATCGCAGGGCACCTGGGGCAATGTACTCAGTAAGTAGGCCGATGAACCTGGCAGCATGTCCTTTGGACGGTGGGAGGAAACCGGTGACCATCCAATGACCCAATAATTACCTCAGCTATCCAATGCCCCGATTACCTCTCTCACCCATTGACCCGATGACCCAATTGCCCCCTGACCGACCACCTTGCAGGCGGGGAGTTGCAGGTTTGCGTGGCTGGAGAGTCTTCGTGTTGTACCCGGAAAATGGAGGAACGCTACCAGTGGGCGTCGCGTCGAGACCTCGGCCACGCCCTGCGCTCCGCCTCTTCCGCCCTCAAGTTCCTTGTGGCGCGAAACGCGGCCGCCATTGCAGGTGAACAAAATGCGCGGGAAAAATAGTGTTTTAACTTTTTCCTCTTCATGAGGAGAAAATAAAACAAGTCGTCGCGAAGGATGTTGAAAGTAAACTCGTTGTGGTTGTTTTATCTCGTGATACGTAACGCAGCGTTGTTCGGATCGTGCGCCGTTTAAGGATTCGGAACACTACCCCCGTGAGGGGGGCCTACATACAGTACAAAACACTTGCGCCATCAAATACAGATTGTTTATATATAGATGAGAGATTGGAAACAGATACCATCACACATTAAAGTGATTAAACACTCGACGCGGCTATCTCGAAAGAGCAGCTGTGGAGAGTGACTCGTGATTCACGGTTGTAAGATTGTGTACAGTTTTAGCATTCGAGCCAGGTTTCCCTCAGTACGGACGTACATAATACAGTACAAACACTTGCTCCATTATATTTAGATAATGGATTGGAACCTTGCACCCCTCTGCGGACACACTTGCTACATTATATATATAGATTATATACAGTTGAAGAATTGGATCCCTTTACCCTCAAGTGCCACATACAACAAACACGGTAAAGCGACTTAATGTCTCACGCAGCATCACAGTCCACACACAATCTTGTCCAGATTAGTTGAAGAATTGGAACCTTAGTGCGGACACACACACCAAACACTTGCTCCATTACACATGCGGCCACAAGTCGCTTCTTTTTCTTTTCGATTCTTCGAAGCACGATGATCAGCCTCTGGACATCGTTGTCTTTCAGCTTGGCCTCGAAGTGTTTGGTAGAATTCGCAGGCAATAACCAAGTATTACCTGACAGGGATCGCTTTACCGCGACTAACAAAAACACGTTACACGCGGTAAAGGAAGTGACGGGCAACTGATGGAACGCTGGCAGATTTTTGCCGCTCTTAAGATTGCCAGTTTCACGACCTTTCAGTGTATTCGAAGCAGCCTTAATAATTTATTTTTTCTTGCTTTGTTTTGTATTCGTTGTTTTTTTTTCCTGTCGTTGTGCAGCGCTTTGTGACCCTCGGGTGAAAGGCGCTCTATAAAATGCTACGATTATTATCACGGCTACGAACGAAAACACATTACACGCGGTAAAGCGACTTATGCCGCACCTCCCGTACGTAGGTTATTGGCCGATCATCAGAGTGTACACACACACTCTCGTCATGGTTGTTATGTCATGGTGTTATCCCGCTTGGCAGGGCTGTTCCGATCACCCATCGGTCAGTCTCTGTCAGGCACAGGCATCGTCTGCTGCTGAAACGCGACCCCCTTCAACTGTGTCCAGTTGCACTCCCGGTGCCCAGATTCGTGCACAGAGATGTAGAGGCAAAGGGTCCCCCCGTATAGCCTTCCCACGGGAATGCTGGACTCCAGACCTCCATACATTTTCTAAACCGCTTGTCCTGGTGAGGGTCGCGGTGGCAGCAGTCCAAGGAGAGTGGACCAGACTGCAACAGATTCCAGCTCTTGCTGGGCCATTCCCAGGCCAGACCTGTTTATCACTAAGGGGGACACAGACTCCGCACAGACAGGCGGCGGGACATCCTAGCCGGGAATCGAACCTGGGAACCTTCTAGCTGTGAGGCGGTTGGCGTTACTCACCACACCGGCACCGTTCCCCCCCCTCCAGAACGCCGTTTAACATTCCTCCGAGTTCCCATCTGCATTCAATGGTAGTAGGGCAGCAGCTGTAGATTTATTGTTTTCCAAAGTTTAGTTTTTGGGCACGATGACATTTTTATTTGTACTCCTCGCGAACGAAGCCAGAGACTCGAGATTGGCTTTGGCTCGGCATTGCTCTTTTCGGGATAGACGTGCCGAGTGTTTACACTCGCGGGCGGCGTAAGCGGTGAGTAGCGCTGCCGCCTCACAGCGAGAAAGGTCCCGGGTTCGAATCCCGGCTCGGGTGCCGCCTATCCGTGTGGAGTTTGCATGTTCTCCCCGTGACCGCGTGTGTTTTTCGCCGGGCACTCCGGTTTCCTCCCACACTCCGAAGACATGCCTGTTGCATAGGTTAATTGGCCTGTGGAGTAAATTGCCCCCTGTTCCCTGTGATGGACCGGCGTCCCATCATAGCTATAACCCTGTCTTGTGCCCTGTGTCTGCCGGGATAGGCTCCGGCTAACCGCAAACCTATACAGGATCAAGCAGTTACTCATATGAGGCTGAGTCGACCTAGGGGAGAGGCGCAGGACCGGTTCAGAAAATCGTCACCGGTGTCGGTCGGCCGTGAGTGGGATTCGAACTCGGGTCATAGCCGGAGTTCAACAGATGCCAGAAGCCCCTCAGTCTGGAGCGAGAAGAGAGAGGCCAATGCCCGCCTTTAAGGCCAGCACTATTATATCTCGAAATGCTGAAGGGCTGTCTGCAACTAAAGTAGAACTTGTTGCAATGGGAAACTGTCATGTGACCATCCTGCTTTGAAGAATCGATTCGAATTGGCAATAGACTCAGAGACACACAGAGAGAGAGAGATCCACCGCTTACCCACTCACGACACCCACCACCACCGTATCTTACCACCCAGCCACCCGCCCGCTGTGAACACCTGGCCAGGCAGTTTCCGCCCGGCTCACTTCACACGGAATCCGTACGGATAGAGCGGGGCAATCGACACTTTCATCCCGGGCCACCCTCCGCGGCGGTGCCACGGCCAGGCGGGCGTCGCCAACGGGCCTCCGGAATTCTTCCGTCTTCTCGGTGTTTGTTTGATTCCCGTCTCTGTCTCCGGCCTAGTTTGTTTCCCCTCTCGCGAGCGACATCTGATGTAGATTTCCCAGCCCCGGCGCTTTATTTTGACAACGGGAACCGATCTCGAATACTTTGGGCCCGGTGTGTGTACTATCTGCGCGTGTGTGTCTGTGTATTTTTTGTGTGTGTGTGTCTGTTCTACATATATATTTATACGAAGGGCGTAAATGATGGCACAAGTCGGTTGTCGATACTGGCAAGAGCCTGAGATTTTTGAAACGCTTTGAAGTTGTATTTTTTTAATTCTTGTTGTGTGTGGGCGGTGGTGGTGGTGGGCATGGAATTTTATCATTTATAAATTTCGATTTTTTTTTTTTTAAATATTATTATTTTTTCGGTCCAGAATTTGGCAAAAAAAATTGTCACGGCCATCTGCTAGGTGACACCAAAGCATGTTTTTTTTATTTATAGATCAAGCTGTTTGGGAGATCGGGATGTTCCGAATGGCCGTGTCAGCGATGCAGCAGCTGTGTTGGACAAACCAAAGTTCTGCAAGTTGCTTTTCGATTATCAACCACATGGAGACTCATAGACTCGCAGAGAGAGGCACAGACTCGCACAGTATTTTTAAACCCTTGTTGTTGTGTTCCAGTCCATGTATATGCCAACACCGGGGTCTGAAAGAAACGGAATTTCGATCCTTTATATGTCCTGTACATATGGCAGTATTGACAGTGAAGTTGAAATGATGATGAATGGCATCGACTCACATAGAGATCCATAGACTCCCATAAAGACCCATAAGCTCTCAAAATATGCTTTGGTCAGATGGGGCTACAAGACCGGCCCAACCACCTGTGAATGTGGAGAAGCAGACCATACTATGGAACACTGCCTTGTCTGTGCTCTACTGCCCAACCTCTGCAGCTCAAAAGACCTTGCGGAGTTCAGTGAAAATGCCAGGGGCTGTGTAAGGAAATGGGAAACTGTAATTTAACCATCGCGCTTCGAAGAATCGCAAAGAAGAAGAAGCTCTCATAGAGACCCATAGGCTTACATAGCCTCACGCACACACTTACAAAGATACACACAGAGATACGCATGCACACACATGTACACACTCATCGCTATGGCACCGGCGCCCGATTGCAAATCAAATTTCAAACTTTTTGTTAAAACCGTGAGAGCCAGCGCACATTGTTTTACTTTCCTTGGATCGTTCTTAAGCGCACACACACACAGCCAAAAGTTCCCCCCGTATAGCCTTCACAGACTGTAGGGGCAAGTGCCGTTAGCGAGCACCTATGAAGGTCGACGCGGCACACGAAGGGGTGGGTGACCAGCACCACGCCCGGCCGCCCTTGTCTCCCTAGTGGCGATGTTTTACACACAGCACTGGGTACTCATTTTGAGGCTGGGTCAACCTAGGGGAGGCCCAGGACCTGTTCAGAAAATCGTCACAGGTGTTGGTGGCCGTGAGCGGGATTCGAACTCGGGTCGCCAGATTTGTAGCCCAGCGCGCTAACCACTGGGCTACCGCTCCCCACATACATACATACAAAGACAAAGATCCCCCATATAGTCTTGATAGACTGTAGGGGCAAGTGCCGTTAGCGAGTAGCACCTATGAAGGTCGACAAGGCACACGAGGGGGTGGGTGACCAGCACCGCGCCCACACACACACCACACATACGCGAGCGCACACATTTCTATATATGATTTTTTTTAAGCGGGTTATATTTACGTCCTTTTGTTTCTGAGCGTAACTTGGCAAACCGTGCCAAGTATGCGAGCTTGTTGGAAGAGCCGCTGGATTTTCTCGGTGTTTTCCGAGATTTACATTTTTTTTTAAGTAACATAAATATTATTCCTCCTATTTTTTGCTGTCTCAATCCACCCGCCTCTTCCCCCGCCCCTGAAAAGGAGATGTATTATTTTTAGTATAATTGTGGATTTAGAGTGAAAAAATAATACCTAAGTGGTGATTTAAATACTTAGGAAAAAAAAGGTCAGACGTTAAGTTAGCCAGATGGGCGGCACGGTGGCGTAGCGGCTAGTAGCGCCGCAGTCTCACAGCGAGAAGGTCCCGGGTTCGATCCCCGGCTCGGGTGCCACCGCCTGTCTGCGCGGAGTTTCCGTGTTGTCTCTCTCGCTCGCTGTCTCGCCGCGTGTCCGTGTTGGGTTTTAGCCGGGTACTCCGGTTTCATCGCGCAGGCCAAATGCACGCTGCTGCTGCTGCCACTCACCCACCTACTCACTCAAGTCGTCCGCTCACCTGTTCACTCACTTAGTCACGCACCCACTCACCCACCCAAGACAAAAATCCCCCCGTATAGCCTTAACAGACCGTGGGGTCAAGTGCCGTTAGCGAGCACCTATGAAGGTCGACACGGCACACGACGGGCTGGGTGACCAGCACCACGCCCGGCCGCCTTTCTCTCCCTAGTGTCACACACCGCTTCCTATATATTATGATGTTATCGGCCAACTAATTAACGAGTGTTTTTTTTGTTAAGTCGTGTGAGGAAACCCACGCAGAACAGGGGCAGAGAGAGAGAATAACACACAAACTCCGCTCAGAAAGGCGCCCAAGGCCGGAATCGAACCGCCTCGGTCAAGACCGATTCTTTACGCGAGGCGCGGATGTCACCACTGCGCCACCCTGCCACTCACCGGCCCCCTCTTTGCCCCGCCCCCCCAATCAGAGACACTGGACTCGCTGCTGCGGCAGTCGCAGAACTCGACGGAGGAGCTCCTGACGCGGGACTACCCGGCGCTGGGGCGTCGCGCACTGGCCCCGGCGCGCCGCCTGTACGCCGCGCTGGGGCGCCACCTCTCCCCGGCGTCGGGGGCGCCCGCCCCGGGGCTCCGGGACGCCGTGGCGAGCTTCTACGACGACCTCTTCCCGGCCGTCGTCGCCTCGCGTCTCCTCGAGCAGCGGAGGGAGGCGACGGAGGAGGGGGTGGTGGTGACGGAGGTGAGAGGCTTTCTGCGGTGGTTGTGATGGTGTGGGTGTTGTCATCGTTGTTGTTTTCGTTGTAATGCGGTAGGGTTAGCGGCCTTCCGCATATCCACTCGGCTACCGCATTACAACCACCACACCACCTAACCGCCCACCCAACCAAACAACGCGAGCGATCGTAACCTCTTGACCCCCTTGTGTCACGGTGACCCCCAGGCGGACGCCACCGACCCCGGATCCGAATCGACCGCGGCTCCATCTCTCTCGGGGTCGCTCGTCGGCGCGACGACGGTAGGGGGGGGTACCCCCCCGATGCCGGGGACAGCTTACGAGGCGTGCGTGAGGCGGCTCCGGGCCCCCCTCAACCCGTTCGGGCCCGTCCCGCTCACCATGGGCGCCCGCGTCGAGATGGCGGCGCGTGCCGCCGGCAGCTTCGTGCGCGCGCTCACGGCCGGCGTCGAGGTGCGTTGGGGTGGTCTGTGGGTTCGATTCGATTTAACGAAGCGTGGTGGTTATATGACAGTTTCCCATTGCAACAAGTTCTTCTTTAGTCGCAGGCAGCCCTTCAAAATTCAGAGATATAATAGTCAGTGCTGGCCTCAAAGGCGGCGGGCGTTGGGCCTCTCTTCTTGCTCCGGACTGAGGGGCTTGGAAAACTGTCATATAACCATCACGCTTCGAAGAATAGAATCGAATTCGAAAATCTCCTTGGCTTCGAAGTGATTTTCCGTTTTCTGTCGTTCTCTCCGCAGCCCTGTGCAGCGCTTTGTGATTCTCGGTTGAAAAGCGCTCTATAAATGCTATTATTATTTATTATTATTATTATTGGGTAGAATTTGCAGGTAATACCAAGTATTACTTGACAGGGATCGCGACGTGAACGCTTCTACCTTGATCCCCGCAGCTATTTATAGCAGGGTGGCGCAGTGGTAACATCTGCGCCTCACAGCAAGAAGGTCCCGAATTCGAATCTCGGCTCGGGCGCCTTTCTGTGTGGAGTTTGTGTGTTCTCCCCCTGTTCTGCGTGGGTTTCCTCCGGGTTCTCCGGTTTCCTCCCACAAGTAAAAAAAAAACTACTCATTAATTATTTGGCCGATAACATCATAATATATCGGAAGCAGTGTGTGGCAATATGGCGCCGGGAAACCGCCTAGCTGCCTCCTCCGCCTCTCTGCGTTTTCCTCGCTACGCCTCTGAGTCGTTCTCTCGTCGATGAATACCTTCGACGTTGAATGAATATGTGCGCGTTATAAATGTTAAATTATTATCAACCCCCCCATTCCCCCCCCGACTCCCCTCCCAGGTGATCAACGCGACGGAGCACGTGGCTGTGACGCGCGAGTGCGCGCGCGTGCTTCTGCGAGTGCAGTACTGCGCTCACTGCGGAGGCCTGACGCTCATCAAGCCGTGCGCCGGACTCTGCCTCAACGCCCTGCGCGCCTGTCTGGCCGGGGTGCCCGACATCGATCAAGACTTTAGGGACTTCGTGGCCGGAGTCTCGCGTCTCGGTGGGTGTCTCTCTCCCGGTGTGTTTCCCCCGTGTGTCCTCCGTGTGTCCCCCGTGGGTCCCCGTATCGCCCCCATGTCTCCCCGTGTCTCTGTGTTTCCCCCGTGTCTTCGTGTCTCCCCCACATGTCGCTGTGTCTCCCAGTGTCTCGCCGCGTCTCCCCACATGTCCCCACATCTCCCCGTGTTTGTTGTGTCAGTGGAGGAGTCCCGCGAAGAGCGCGCGAGCTCGCTGGGTTTTTTCTGCCGTAATAATAAACATCTATCTGTCTATAATGTAGCTGTTTTTATGAGTTTAGGTCACGTGAACGGGTATGCAAGTGTTGTGCACCCGTCGAAATGTTGGAAGAAACGACTGAACATTACATTAAAGATGTTTTCGACGTTTCATCAGGATGAAGCTGGATGTAATTACCAGCAACACTGTGGATAATAATAATAATAATTTCAATTTATATAGCGCCTTTCACCCGAGGGTCACAAAGCGGTCATCTCCCCCCCGTGTCTCCAGGTGTCCCCACATCTCCACGTGTCTCCCCCGCGTGTCTC
>JAZEWU010000052.1:1692048-1714576 GCA_036362915.1 Geotria australis | reverse complement strand
GCTGCTTCAAATACAACGAAAGGTCGTGAAACCGGCAATCTTAAGAGCTGCAAAAATCAGCCAACGTCCCCTAAGATGGCCGTCACTTCCTTAAAAGACAAACACGCAGGGAGAAAGGGAGGGAGGGTGAGCGACAGGGGGAGACACAGGGAGACAGAGAGACAGACACGAGGGGGAAAACATGCATCGCCGGTCCAACACAGGGCACCGGGGGGCAATTTAGTGTGTATTCATCACCGCTCGATAGATCGATCGATCGACGAGAACTGCTCTTTCGGGATAGCCGCGTCGAGCGTCCCCTCCTTTCCTTGCGACCTTTCACCTCCGTCGACAACTTCCGCCAATACGTCCCAAGCGGTCCACGCTGGGGGGCCCCCCAAAACCGTCGTTTCTCGCCGCCGGCACTTGACCTTACAACCGGTCGAGCCTAGACGGGGGATCTTTTGTCCCGGAGAGCGCGTGTTTAACAAGCGGGATTTACTACCGAAAGCTTTCGGTGGGACGGGAGTTTAAATAAAAAATCCTCTCGACAAAAACCCTTCAAGTGATTCAAAATAAACGGCCACTACTCGCCCCCCACCCCCCCCATGTCGCCCACCCCGGCTCTCCGCGAGAATTCCTAAACACACTCGGACCCGGCAGCTGCGCAAACGGTGAACAACGTCGTTTCGCGACGGCGGCTTAAACGCGGGCGATGGACCGCGCGCGCAGAGGCTCGGAGACACACACGCAGAGACGCAAGCGGACACACACACGTACAGACTCGTAGAGAATACGTAGAGGCTTGGAGAGATACGTTAGAGACCCGTGGAGAGATGTAGAGACTCGCAGAGATACAGTTCGCAGCCGCCGTCACCATCTTTGCCATAATCATCAACGTCACTTAAAAGTCACTCGTTAATTATTTGGTCGATAACATCATAATATATAAGAAGCAGTGTGTGGTAACATGGCGCCGG
This sequence comes from Geotria australis, assembly GCA_036362915.1. Lineage (NCBI taxonomy): Eukaryota > Metazoa > Chordata > Hyperoartia > Petromyzontiformes > Geotriidae > Geotria > Geotria australis. The sequence goes on along the minus strand of JAZEWU010000052.1, from coordinate 1,713,617 downwards.
CAAAACCGCCTGGCTGCCTCCTCCGCCTCTCTGCGCTTTCCTCGCTACGCCTCTGAGTCATTCTCTCGTCGAATGAGTACATTCGACATTGAATGAATATGTGCCACGCGTTATAAATGTAACATTATTATTATTGTGGTCATCATCGTCATCAGCATCGATGTATTAGTTGTTTTTTTCTGTCGTTGTTGACATGCCGTTCTCTCTGCGGCCCTTGTGCAGCGCTTTGTGACCCTCGGGTGAAAGGCGCTCTATAAAATGCTATTATTATTATTATTATTCTCGTCATCATCATCGTGGGCATCAAGGTAGAAGCGTTCACGTCGCGATCCCTGTCAAGTAATACTTGGTATTTACCTGCAAATTCTACCAAACACTTCGAAGCCAAGCTGAAAGACAACGATGTCCAGAAGCTCAACCGATGCCAGAAGCCCCTCAGTCTGGAGCAAGAAGAGAGGCCAACGCCCGCCTTCTTTAAGGTCAGCACTGACTAATTATATCTCTAAATGTTGAAGGGCTGTCTGCGACTAAAGAAGAACTTGTTGCAATGGGAAACTATCGTATAACCATCACGCTTCAAAGAATCGAATCGAATTCGAATCATCACCGTCATCGTCATCATCGTACCCGGGAGATCGAGCGAGCGCCCCTCCCACGACGGGCTTATCGTGGGGAGGGGGGGGGGCGCTCAGAAATTCTTGAACGGCTCCAGATCCTTGGCTGAGAGAGATGGGGGAATCTTCTTGGGGTCCTCGGGAGGGTAGCTCTCGAAGTTGGAGGTGTCCCCTTCGTGAACGATCCTCGGCTCGATGGGAGGCTGCGGGACGCACGGAAAAAACGGGGTTTAAACACATCACAGGGGATCAAGGTAGAAGCGTTCACGTCGCGATCCCTGTCAAGTAATACTTGGTATCACCTGCAAATTCTACCAAACACTTCGAAGCCGAGGAGCTGAAAGACAACGATGTCCAGAAGCTCAACAGATGCCAGAAGCTCCTCAGTCTGGAGCAAGAAGAGAGGCCAATGCCCGCCTTCTTTAAGGCCAGCACTGACGATTATATCTCTAAATGTTGAAGGGCTGCCTGCAACTAATAATAATAATAGCGTTTTATATAGCGCCATTTACCCGAGGGTCACAAAGCGCTGCACAAGGGCCGCGAAGAGAACGCCATGTCAAAAATAAAAAAAAACAAAGGCACAAAAAAAACATTTAATGATTAAGGCTGCTTCAAATATACTGAAAGGTCGTGAAACTAACAAAGAACTTGTTGGAATGGGAAAATGGCATATAACCATTACGCTTCGAAGAATCGAATCGAATTCGAAAACGAGGCATAAGACGGAACGCTCGATGACACGGCTATCCCGAAAGAGCAGCTCTCGAGAGTGATTCTCATCACACATCGAGCCAGTGGCATAGCGTGGGTTGCCAGCGCCCGGGACAAGGCAAGTATTGCGACGTTTCGCTGACACTTCCACTCAGCTTCATCAGGGCTTGGAAAACGTCGGTACCATCTTTTAAGGTAAGTGCTGTGTGTGCTCGCTCTCTCCAACATATCGACGGGTGTACTACACTTACACACTTTTTTCACATGACCTAAACTCATAAACAGAGCTTCACTATGGACTCATTTCGTTCGTTCACGGAGGCGTGTAAAAAGTGTAAAAAAAAAATTCACGCTCGAAAACAATTTTCTGTATCGTAGCATTTTCCTATTTTCCGTAAAACCGCACGGTCAATGTCTGCAACACACATCAGAGGACTCGCTTCCAGCCCAAGGTGATGTTGGCCGACGCGGCGCGCTGAAAAAGCCAGCGTTCACAAAGAGCTTCTTACATAAGCTCCGTTCGATATTTATGGCCAAAACATTTTTTTACGACTTTTTTTTTAATTGATGAAAAATAACTTTTTTTTTGTTGTTTTTTAGCTTTAAGGTTGCCATTTATTTATTTCTTTGGGGGGAAAAGCGCGCGATTTTTTTATTTTTATTTTAAGTGTGTTAGGTGACGAATGTCTGGAAGAGGTGTATGGCTGTTATAATAATAGCATTTTATAGAACGCCTTTCACCCGAGGGTCACAAAGCGCTGCACAGGAGCCGCGGAGAGAACGGCAAAAAAAACCTAATAAAAACCAAAGCAACAAAAAATAAATGATTATAAGATAAAGATCCCCGGTGTAGCCCTAACAGACTGTAGAGTAAAGTGCTGTCAGCGAGTAGCACCACGCACGGCCGCCTTTGTCTCCCTGGCGGCGACGTTTACACAGTGGCACCGGGTAATAATAATAGCATTTATAGAGCCGCCTTTCACCCGAGGGTCACAAAGCGCTGCACTAATTTGAGGCCAAGTCGATCTGGCGGAGCCCAGGGGCCGGTTCGGATAACCGCCACCGGCGTTGGTGGCCGTGAGCGGGAATCAAACCCGTGTCACCACGCGCCAATCCGGAAATGTAATCTCCACACACAGACAGGGGCCGGGATCGAACTCGCGTCGCGCGGCGCCTTACGTTGAGCCTCTTGAGCGGCACGGCCGACCAGTCGACGCCCTTGAACCACCGGTGGTTCTTCACGTCCTCGGCACCGTTCTGTCCGGGAGAGAGAGCGAGAGACAGACAGACGGATGTTTACTATCATTGTTATAGCTGGAAAAACACCCGGCGAGCTTGCAAGCTCTTAACGGGGATTCCCGCATTGACACAACGGACACACGCAAATTTGCAACGGTGGGTAATCAAGTTTTCGCGTCTCCTCAAGGCCCACTCGGGCCTGGTCTCCACGGACTACTAGGTGGCACTCGCTGCCCACTGATGGGTCGCGACCTGCCGGTTGAGAATCCATCCGTCCATTTTCTAAACCGCTTGTCCTGGTGAGGGTCGCGGTGACAGCAGTCCAAGGAGAGTGGACCACACATCCTTTTCCTCAGCAACAGATTCCAGCTCTTCCTGGAGGGGGATTCCCGGGCATTCCCAGAATTGCGGGTCATAAACTTCAATGTTAAAATCCTCCCATTGACTTCAATGTTTAAATCCTCACAGACTTCAATGTTAAATCCTCCCATAAACTTCAATGTTAAAATACCTCAGAGAGACCAGTGATTCTCAACATTTTTCACTTCAAGGCCCACACGGGCCCTGGTCTCCACGGACCACTTGGCGCGGACTTAGCCGGGGGTCACCCACGTCTCCCCCAACGGGTGTTATCTGCCACCCCGTGGGCGAGCAGAGTCTATTCTTCCGTCATTCGATCGGCGATGTTCTGGTGAAGAAGGAACTTCATCGCGGGCTCGGGACGGAGTCAGCGGGGGTCACGCACGGGGGTCACGCGCGCCTCTCCCCCGAACAGGTCTTATTTGCGAGCGAATTTCTCCGCTCATCTGCCAACGCTCGCTACGGACCCTGTAATGGGAACCCGAGCGGACATCAAAGGGTTAAAACATCTGTGTCGGGTTAGTGACCGTGCCCCCCCCCCAAGCCGACCCCCCCCAGAAAAAACACCGAGGGGGTAAAAGTAAAAACGGGCGCTATTTATGACGCCGCCGGATAAGTGCGGAAGGGAACGCCGCCGCTGATAAATGCGAGCGAAACAATCGGTGAAAGATATTTAAAAGCGGCGGTTCCCGAACTTTCTCGGTTCGCGGCCGCCCCTTAGCGTGTTATCAGGAATTTTTTTCCACCGCGCTACAAAGTCGGAAAATATAATACGGCCTGGTAATGCCTGGGAATCCCCCCGCCGTCCAGGAAGAGCTGAAGTTTATCTGTCCTGATGTTACTGACATGCCGTTCTGTCCGAAGCCTTGTGCGGCGCTTTGTGACCCTCGGGTGAAAGGCGCTCTATAAATGCTATAATTATTATTATCTGTTGCTGAGGAAAGGAATGTCTGGTCCACTCTCCTTGGACTGCTGCCACCGCGACCCTCACCAGGACAAGCGGTTTTGAAAATTGATGGATGGATGGCTGGCCTGGGAACGCCTGGGAATCTCCCAGGAAGAGCTGGAATCTGTTGCTGAGGAAAGGAATGTCTGGTCCACTCTCCTTGGACTGCTGCCACCGCGACCATCACCAGGACAAGCGGTTTAGAAAATGGATGGATGGACATATCAAACAGTTGGAATATCCCGCTGTGGGGCCCCGGAGCCCCGGGGCGCACACTTTGGGAACCGCTGTATTAGGCGAGGATCGAAACAAACGAAGTTTGTTTTCAAGCTGCCATCGCCGGGAATCGAACCGGTGACGTCTGCACCGCGAGTTGTTGTTGTTGTTTTTGTTGCCGGTGTGAATTGCCACTGTCAAGGTTCACCCGGGTTGGCCGGTTGCCCCCCGATGTGAAAGTTTCAAATCAGAATGTCACGGCTGGATGACCTTCCTGATGCCAACCTCCTTTAGTGGGAGGGTCTCTTCAGATCGTTATTTGTCTGGAACCTCACCCCTCCAGCCCTGTCCACCACCAAGGGAGACCCTAGCAGGAGCGCTAGACTCCAGACCCGTTCACCACCGTGACAGACCCACGACCAAGGCTGTTTGTTTTGTAAATTGGGTGTGAGGTCTCCAACTCAAAACGACAGACGGGAGGGCGATGAGAATTATCTGGATACGGTTCAATTCCCGGTCTCACGGAAAACACACAGGCATCAAGAACCCCCCCCCTCACCCCACCTCGCCCCCTCCCCACGCTTTGTAAAAATCAACCCCACCAACCCCTTTTCTCCTGCACCTCATCATCGAAAAAAAAACGGCGCAAGACGAACATAGCAAAATTATGGGGCAATTTTGAAAACGCAAATCCCGAAAAACGCGGCCAAAACAAATTGAGCCGCTCACTTTGCGCGAGCGGGAAGAGAGAGAGAAAAAAACCACCCAGATTATTTATCGCGAAAAGAGACGGGAGCCAAACTAAACGGGCCCCCGATTCTGTTCAAACAAGCGTCCCTCGTGTGGTTTCGAGACGCCACGCTCCCTAACGGGGTTCTACGTGGGGTTTCCTCCGGGTTCTCCAGTTTCCTCCCACAACAACAACAAAAATCGTTAATTAATTGGTCAATAACATAATATATAGGACGCGGTGTCTGGTGGGTTGGCACCGGATAACCTTGTGGCTCGACTCACCCTACCCCCCCTCTGAAGGTTTCCTCGCGCCTCTCTCGCTTTGAATGAATATTTGCATGTTTTTTGCCACAAGCATGTACACGTTTGGCTGCGTGCAAACTGGAACCTTGGCAAAAAAAGGTGTCCATTTGGTGTTTTAAGATCTTAACACGTCTCTCTCATTGCCAGAAAAGGTGTAAACCTTATATATTCTACATTATCCGTCCATCTATTTCTCACGTTTACGTTCAGCAGCTCACGGTTTGACGGAGCGTTACGACCCCGTGGTGGGGAGGGCGGGGGAACGCATCACTGCTTGTGTCACCCTCTCTAATGTTTGTGTTGAAAATAAAAATAAATGTTTTGAAAAAAAAAAATTCCCCCCAATGCCTTGAGGCGGTGACCCCCTGCCCTCCCGTGTCGCCTGGGCGGTCCGGCCCAGGGCGCCCGGCCGGAAATCTAGGCGAGGAAGGGTCACTTGGTCGGCCTGTAAAATAATACGACGAAAGGGGTTGGATTATTGTTCCTTTCCAGTACGCGTTTGTCCGAACACGTGCCACGTAAAACCGCAGCCGGCGCGAACGTTCCTCCTCCGTTTTTCTGGATGGTTTCAGAAGCTCGACGGCGCCTCCGACGCGGGAGGCAAAACGTCGCGAAGGAGAGACGAGGAACGCCCGACGCAGCAAGTGCAATTCTCCACACATCTATCCGTGAAAAAAACCCACATCGCTCGTAAACCAACTCCGATTTCAACGCGCAACTTTTGACCAATAAACGCCGTCGCGAAGGAGAGAGGAGCAAGACTCGACGCAGCCACCATGAAACCGCAGCTCCTAGGAGCAATCCTCGGACATCGAGCCGAAAAATCTACATCAACCGTAAAACAACTCCGATTTCAACGCTCAACTTTTGACCAATAAACGCCGTCGCGAAGGAGAGAGAGGCGGAACGCCCGACGCAGCTAACCCCCAAACCGCAGCTCCTACGATCGATCCACCCGTAAGCCGACTCCGATTCCGAGGCTCGACTTTTGCCCGGCAGTAACCGGGCTATCACCGGGTTAAATAAAGGACACCGCGGGAGAGAAACGACCGAGGGGGGGCGGCAGCGAAAGGAAGAGCTACACCGCTGAGGCGGAGGAGAATCCGACCGGCTCGCTCTCCACGCGACACCTGCCAGCGGAGTAACTCGGTGAATATATCGACCCCTCATTTCTCGCTACGCGTGTTATTTGGCTCGCATTTTATTTTGTCTGAAAACACGCGCGCGCGCGCGAGCGAGCAGGCCGCGGCTAGAAGCTTCGCTGTATTTTTATGGAAACGGCTCCTCGCTGAAAAGAGTAAAAAAATAATATAACCCAGCCACGCGCGCGCGGCCTTTGCGGGACTTGTTTTTGTTGGACGCCGACGGTTAGAGCGCTCCGGCCGGGATTCGTTCGTAACGATAATACGTACGGTGTAATTAGGATCGCGTTTTCAAAAGCGTTATTGTTTGGGGATGGCCTGACGGCGCCTCCGAAGCGGGAGGCGAAACGTCGCGAAACAGAGAGGAGGAACGCTCGACGCGGCTGTTCCGTAAAGAGACACTGGCTCCCGTCTCTAATGCTGGATGCTGTCTCTAACGCCGACTCCTGTCCCCAACGCTGGCTCCTATCTCTAACACGCACGCACACATCGACACGCACACACACACACACGTACACACAAACCACGCACACACACTGACAGCAACAACAACAGCCGCCATTCTCAACTAGGTGGCGGTGACGTCACCACGGCGCCTGTGCCAGGCCACGTGCACCTTGAGGCCTACACGTGAAGTGTCAAAGGCTCGCCGACAGGAGGTCACAGGACAGACACATCGACGCACACACGTACACACATTGCCACACACGTACACACAAACACACGTGTCAGCAACTTTACAAGGATAACCCTCCGCGGTGAAGGAAGACAGGAAGCCGCGAGGGGGCGGTGGGGGGGGCTGAGGGGGGCCAAAGACAAACGCACGCCGGAACGATCGCAACAACACACAGAACGCAGACGAGAACGACCGTGCGGGAATAATCCCAAGACGGTCGCTAAAATTAACGAGGGGCGGCCGCGGTCCGTAGCCCCCCCCAGACGTCCCCCCCGCCATCACCACGCCCGGCCGCCTTTATCTCCCCAGTGCCGACGATTACGCGCTCAATTTATGTCCGAATCGGACCTAGGAGAGAGGACCAGGCCCGGTTCGGATAACCGCCTCGGCAACCGAGCGGGAATCGAACTCGGCTCGCCGGCTCGGTAGCGGCGGCCGCCGCTAACCGCCGCTAACCGCCGCTCCCCACAACAAACACACGTGCGCCCACATCTGCGGGAAACCTTAGAGCGTGTTTTATTGACGAACCGCGAGGAGTGTTTTTTTTCGGTCTTGATTGCGGGGCGGCGCACTACTCTCCTACTTACGAGTCCCAGAGCTCAGAGCATATATATATATATATATATTTTTTCATCGGAAATAAAAAAACGTGTTCCTCGGTTTGAATCATCCCAAAATTCCTGGTAAGCAACTGGAAGCAGATGCCGCGATGTAATGTTTTGCTTTACATCGGCAGATTTTTTATTTTTTACAAAATTGTTTAAATTTGACTGCGGTGGGAGCGCGCGGCGCGGCGGCGGCAAGAAGGCTCCCGGGTTTGATTCCCGGCTCGCGTGGCGCCTTTCCGCGCGGAGATTGCGTGTTCTCTCCCCGTGTCCGCGTGGGTTTTTGCCGGGTTTTCGCCGGGTTCTCGATGTAAAAAAAATAAAAATCCAGGGAAATCCATTTGCTAAGGCGCAGAGGTAACGTCTGCGCCTCAAAGAAATCAAGTCCTGCCCGAGGCGGTTCGATACGTGCCTCAGGTGCATTTCTTTGCCGAGTTCATGTCGAGTTTGCGTGTTCTCTCCCCTTGTTCTGCACGGGTTTCCTCCAGGTTCCCCGGTTTTCTCTCACAACTATAAAACACCCATTCATTAATGAGCCAATAACATCATAATACATAGGAGGCAGTGTCTGGCGGGTTGGCGCCGGCTACCCGCCTGGCTGCCTTCCCCCCCCCGCGCCCCCGTCTCCCCGTACCCGTTCATCGTCCGTGACCGCGAGCACGGAATTTTCCCCGGCGCGTTTAACACCATCGCATTGTCAATAACGAAATGTACCTCGCTAAAACCTGGCATTCGTCGGCTCGCGCAAAAAAAAAGCAGGCCGCAGAAAATTTTCAATCAAAACGTCAAACCGATAATTTACGGTGGTAACGGGCGCTCGCGTTAATATTAATAACGTAAAAAAAAAATGAAACCGCCGCGTAAATCAAACTGCGGGACCGGCGGTTTGGAAACGCAGCGGTTGGCTCTCGAGATATTTTCCGCCCCCCGATCGGAACAAAAATGTGCGGGAGTCTCCGCAGATTGAGAGTTATGTTCCGGCAATGGGCTGTGCTACGGCCGCGCATGCAAGGCGGGGGGGCGCGGGGAGGTGAGGCTCCCAGCAATCCGACGGGAATTTCTCTCGTGGGGGCGTAAGGTTTCCCCAGGTATCGCTTCGAATAATAATTTTACATTTAAGCTGTGGGAAGATGATGGTGATAATGACGGCGATTTTCAGGTTACCTTCATGTTGCCGAGCCTCCTGCTCCGATCGACCACGAGAAGTTTTCGGATGAGGTCCCTGGAGAAACACGGAACGCGAGTTAGGTCGGCCGCTCCGCGCTCGGCGATCGACGGCGGGCGGGCGTGTGGGCGAGTAGGCGGAAAAGCGGGCAGGCGAGCGGGTGAGGTGTTTCGTCATTACAGCAGAAAAATACGCAGCGACGCTTGCAAGCTCTTTACGGGATTCCCGCGTTGGCACAGCAAACGCGCGAATTGACAAAAAGTACATCCATCCATCTTCAGAAACCGCTTAATCCTGTACAGGGTCGCGGTGCCAAAAAGTACATAAAAAAAAATAACCAAACAAAAAACAAAACGAAAAACCATTTACCACACAGCGTTGCACGTGACTGACCAAAACAAATAAATACAGTTAAACATTGCGATGGGGAAAAATATATATTGGTAGCTTATTTGCACATTGAGAGGGAACAAGTGCAACATTTGCAACATTTCAAATGAATATTTTCAAACTCAGCTAGGCACTGTCTGCCATCGGCGCTTTTTTCCGTAGATACAAAGACAAAGATCCCCCGTATAGCCTTAACAGACTGTAGGGGCCGAGTGCCGTTAGCGAACGGCACCTGTGAAACTGGCAATCTTAAGAGCGGCAAAAATCTGCCAGCGTCCCCTGAGGTGGCCGTCACTTCCTTGAAGACAAACACGGAGGGAGACAGGGAGGGAGGGTGAGCGAAAGGGGGAGACATAGGGACACAGAGATTGGAAGACAGAGACAGACCATGAGGGGGAAACTACGCCATGTTACTGTGAAAGTGCGGGTGTCGCGACACCCGCAACACCCGGGACTGCGACGCGCCTGGGCGCCACCAGTGGCGAGCACCGCCGCGTAAAAAATCGCGCGTATATTCACACCGAGTGCGCGTCTGCGGTCGAAACAGAGACCCCCCCGCCCACTCTGCTGCGGTCGAAGCGTGTTCTAATAAAGACCAGACGTGGCCCCTTCTGCCAAAAAAAATAAAAATTCCAGTGTTCGGGGCTACCTGGTCACGGTGTTGATCTTGGCACGCGCCGGGAACGGGAGTCAAGCTAATCGCTCTCGAGCGCAGATCTGTCCCGACGCTCCCCATCCAACCACCCACCCACTCGCCCCGCCACTCCCCAGATAGGGTGGGAGGGTGGTTGGGTGGCGGTAACACCCGCGCCTCCTCCTCCTCCACCGCAGAGGAGCTCCTGACTGAGCCGGTTCGATCCCTGTCTCCTGTCTGTAACGCTGGCTCTTGTCTCTGACGCTGGCTGCGGTCTCTAACGCTGGCGACTGTCTCTAACGCTGGCTGCCGTCTCGAACGCTGGCTCGTATTTACAATGCTGGTCCCTATCACTAACCCCTACCAGGGTCTCTATGCAGTGGTAACAGCCGCGTAGCCTCACAGAAAGAATGTCCTGCCCAAGGCGGTTCGATTCCCGTCTCTAATAATAATAATAGCATTTTATAGAGCGCCTTTCACCCGAGGGTCACAAAGCGCTGCACAAGGGCATCGGAGAGAACGGCATGTCAACAACGACAGGAAAAAAAAAACGCTGGCTCTTGTCTCTAATGCTGGCTCCTGTCTCGAACAATAATAATTATAATTTTACATTTATAGCGCGTGGCACATATTCATTCACTGTCGAAAGGTACTCACTCGACGCGAGAACGACTCAGAGGCGTAGTGAGTAAAGTGCAGAGAGTCGGTGAGTGGGTGACTGGGTGAGTGGGTGAGTGGGTAGGTGAGCGAGTGGGTGGGTGAGTGAGTGAGTGAGCGGATGAGTGATTGAGTTGGTGAGTTGGTGAGTGGGTGGTTGCGCGAGCGGGTGAGTGAGTGGGTGGGTGAGTTGGTGAGCTGGTGAGTGAGTGGTTGAGTGAGCAGGCGAGTGGGTGAGTGGAGTTTACATGTTCTTTATACGTTCTCCCCATTCTCGAGACAGTGGGAGCGAGCGAGCTTGCGCAAGTGGCGTTTGACGTACACACACACGCTCACAACGGACGTTTGGCGCCGCGCTAAAAACATTCAATATTTTCAAACGCAGCGTCCCCGGCTTCACAAAATATTGACATTCCCCCGCCGCACGTTTAAATTATTATTGCAGAATTTCCACCCGATCGGGACAACCGCATATCTTTATTCCTCCTCGCCCCTCAAAGTGGTACTCGTTTTACCCACCCCGGTGTAGATGATGGGCTCATCTACTCACCGGCTCTGCGAGTCGGACAACTGTTAAAAAGAGCCACGCAGTTCACCGGCTTCTTCCAGCTTATATTAACGACAACAGCTCAACAGATGCCAGAAGCCCCTCAGTCCGGAGCAAGAAGACAGGCCAATGCCCGCCGCCTTAAAGGCCAGCACTGACTATTACATCTCTAAATGGGGGTCAAGGTAGAAGCGTTCACGTCGCAATCCCTGTCAGGTAATACTTGGTATTGCCTGCAAATTCTACCAAACACTTCAAGGCCGAGCTGAAAGACAACGATGTCCAGAGGCTGACCATCGTGCTTCGAAGAATCGCAAAGAAGAAGATCTCTAAATGTTGAAGGGCTGTCCGCGACTAAAGAAGAACCTGTTGCAATGGGGAAACAACTGTCATATGACCATCACGCTTCGAAGAATCGAATCGAATTCGAATACTCGACAACCGAACGAGAACCGGTGGCGGAATCCACCTCTCTCGCGCCTGAAACTCCGTCGGGGGAGAAAACGCGACGCTCCGATATCCAGACGCGCCCCCCCGCGCTTTCGACGGAAACGAAACGCCGGCCAACTTGGAAGCCGAGCTCCGTAAACCCCTCCGCAAAATAATTCTGCCGCGTTTCGTTCTGCAAGACTGGGGGGGGGCTGAGGAGGAGGTGGAGGAGGGGGGGAACGAGTTACAGATGCAGCTGCTCTCCGAACGGGAATTCTCGGAGACGAGTGAAATCCCGCGCGGAGCAAATCGTGACGGCGTGACGGATGGTCGGAGGTCGCGGTCGGATCGCAGCTGGTCCCATTCGAATTCGATTCTTCGAAGCGTGATGGTTATGTGACAGTTTCCCCCATTGCAACCGGGTTCTTCTTTAGTTGGAGGCAGCCGTTCAACATTTAGAAATGTAATAGTCAGCGCTGGTCTTAAATGCGGCAGGCATTGGCTTCTCTTCTTGCTCCAGACTGAGGGGGGGCTTCTGGCATCTGTTGAGCTTCTGGGACATCGTTGTCTTCAGGGTTTGTAATGAGCGTTCCAATTCCAAACTGCTCTTAAATTATATCAGAGGCCAAAGGTCTCTGATATTATTTGTAAGTTCCAGCGAAACGTCGGTAACATCTTTGGAGGTAAGTGCTGTTTGTGCCCGCTTGATTCTCCAACATATCGACGGGTACACAACATATTTTTTCACATGACCTAAACCCTTAAACGGAGCTTTACTATGGATAACACTGATTCATGAAAGCCTTCGAGTTAAATAAAGGTAACAAACCGACGCGCCTGTACCGCAGCGACAAAACCATGGAGCGTTTTGCTCCCAGCCGCTTCCAAGAAGCCCGGCCCGCGTGGAGGAGTGAGAAAGAGAGACAGACACAGAGACAGACGGAGATAATGGATTAGCTTGACTGCTGGGAGTGTGTCAAGCTGCGGCGCCTCGGCCAGGCGGCAACGACACCAAAACTGCACCGCACCCAGTTTCCCCGTGGAACCCTTCGCTCCTAATCCCCTCCTGAACCACCCACCCCGCCACCCACCACCCCCCCACCCACCACCCCCACCCAACCACTACCCCAAGGGCAAGTGGGCTCTCAGAGGAACCCCACACGGATGAGAAGATGGAATGGAGCCCGGAATCATCGCTCTCGAGTGTTGGTCTTTTGGGACAGCCGTGTCACTGAGCGTTACTCCTCCGTGTGTCGATGTGTGTTTGTCACAGTGGCTCGATGTACGAGAATCGCTCTCCAAAGCTGTTCTTTTTCAGGAAAGCCGTGCGTTGGAGAGAGAGAGAGAAAGGAAACGCTCCATACGGCTATCCCAAAAGAGCCGCTTTGTGAAATGATACCGGTGCGCTCGAGTGGTACCGAATTGGCAGCTTTTTTGTTCACGTGACAACCATTTACTGATTGGCTGTGTCGGTTTGGAGGAGGGTTTACGACCACTCGTACACTTCTCACGTGACCTAACTCATAAACAGAACTAGACTCTGGATTCGAATTCTGAAAAATAATATTTCTTTCAACTTTGGTTTCATTTCACGTGAATGTTTAATGACCTCCTTTTGAATGGAAACCTAACGCCTGCACCCCCAACCCCCCCCAGCCCCCCACATCTTCAATAACTCTCACGTGGTTACGAATTGGCGGAGCGAAGGGGAAATGAATTGTAAACCATACTCGAATAAAGATTTATTTGCTTCTTCGCGGGGCAGACAACCTGAACTTGGCGTCTTCGGACAAAACGTGGGAGTTTTGACGGCTTTCCGCGGGGGCCTTGTTGCCCCGTGCAGACGTTTGTTGATACCTATTCAAGTTTAATTTTATTTTTTTACAAAATCACATTGGCTTAGCTAAGCCAGCCAAGTAAGTGTGTGTGTGGAATGTAAGCGGGGAGCGGCTATAAACCCAACGACCCGAGTTCGAATCCCGCTCACGCCAACGACACCAGTGACGATTTTCTGAACCGGTACCGGGGCCTCCCCTAGGTCGACACAGCCTCAAACGAGTACCACCCGGTGCGGTGTATAAACATCGCCGCTAGGGAGACAAAGGCGGCCGAGCGTTGCACCGGTCACCCAACCTCCTCGTGTGCCGTGTCGATCTCCGTAGATGCTGCTCGCTAACGGCACTTGACCCTACATTCTGTTAGGGCTACACGGGGGATCTTCACGGGATTTAAGTGGGGAGCGTGTAGCGCGGCGGTTAGGGCGCCGTGCCGCGAACCCGGTAACCCGAGTTCGATTGCGGTTGGCGGCCGGGACGGCAAGCGTGGATCAATAAACATCTGTGCCATCTGCACGCGCCTGAGGGGTGTGGGGGATAAAGCGTTGTACCCTTGCGCAAGGAAGTTCGTGAGCGCTTGCGTTCGCAAACGGTACGTCCGTTAGTCGGTCACCGCGTGTATTATGATAATGATAGACAGATAGATGTTTATTAAGGAAGTGACGGCTATCTTAGGGGACGCTGGCAGATTTTTGCCGCTCTTAACATTGCCAGTTTCACGACCATTCAGTATATTCTAAGCAGCTTTAATAATTTATTTTTTGCTGCTTTGGTTTTTATCGGTTGGTATTTTTCTTTCGTTGTTGACATGCCGTCCTCTTTGCGGCACTTGTGCAAGCGCTTTGTGACCCTCGGGTGAAAGGAGCCATATAAAATTATATTATTATTATTATTGTAACGCGAGCTAACCGCGCGGCGCCACCGCCCCACGCCGGTCACCGCGACGACGCTGCGAGCTCCGAGACACCGTCCCTAACCTTGCGGAACGATCCCGAGTAATCCCGAATAATCCCCACCGTCTCTCTCCCGGGATCGTCTTTCCGAACGTCTGGGGCGGCGGCTCGTGGGCGCGTCGCGTCTCCCGCTCGTCACGGATGTAAGTCCCGGCTCGCCACGGCCAGAGGTTAAACCGCGGCGCTCGAAGGTCCGCTGTTTGGGCGTCTCTCTGAGGTCAGCGAAGGGGGGTGGGGGGGGTCGGCTGGTAAACCCGTCGCAAGAGCCCGAGTTTAAATCCGGTCTCCCTTTGCGGTTAAACGGGGGTCTTAGTCGTGAGGGTAAAAGACTAATGGTGTCTAATGAGTTGCAAAGACAAAGATCCGTCCCGTTTAGCCTTAACAGGCGGTAGGGTCGAGTGCTGTTGGCGAGAAGCGCTTACGAAGCTCAAAGGCAAAGACAAAGATCCCCGTATAGCCTTAACAGACTGCAGGGTCAAGTGCTGCTGGCGAGTAACGCTTAAGAAGCTCACACACACACACTGACTCACTTACACACAGACACAAACACTCATCCACACACACACTCAAGCAAAGATCCCCCTTGTAGTCTTGACAGGCTGGAGAGTCAAGTGCTGTTGGCGAGTAGCGCTTACAAAGCTCACGCATTCATACACAATTACAGACACCCACCCACACACTTACAAATACAAAGATCTCCCGTATAGCCTTAACAGACTGTAGGGGCAAGTGCCAGTAGCGAGCAGCGCCTATGAAGGCCGACACGGCACACGAGGGGGTGGGTGGCCAGCACCACGCCCGGCCGCCTTTGTCTCCCAAGTGGCGATGTTTACACACCGCACCGGGTACTCATTTGAGGCTGAGTCGACCTAAGGGAAGGGGAGCCCAGGACCGGTTCAGAAAATTGTCACTGATGTTGGTGGCCGTGAGCGGGAATCCAACTCGGGTCAAAGGCAGGTTAGCGGCGCGGCGCGCTAACCGCCGCGCCACCGCTCCCCACACTACAGCAGCTGCGTAAATCTGTCGCAGAGACAGGATGATAACATATAATAATAATAATAATGTACCACATGACGCACTGCCGCACGGTATTCGTTCACTCTCGAACGGCGAACGAACGACTCGGAGGCGCGAGGAACCGCAGGGAGGCGGGGGGAAGGCAGCCGCGCGGTAAGCCGGCGCCAACATCTGCCCGACGCGGCGTCCTCTATGTGTTAAGATGTTACCGTAGGAAACCGATAACATCTTAACACATAGGGATGCAAACACGGAGAGAATGCACGTAACTCCACGCAGGAAGGCACCCGAGCCCAGGGATTTTACACTGTGAGGCGGCGAGTGTTGCCACCACACCGATGTACCGCAATCTCACCACAATCTTACTTAACCTGGCTGCAGTGTGCTAAGCCTGCAGTGCGCTAAGCCAAGTCAAGCCATGCTAAGCCAAGTCCCTTCCATGTGTGGGCCGACGCCAGCGTCTGAGAGAAACGGAATTTCGATCCTCTGTATGTCCTGTACATGTGGCAGAATTGACAAATAAAGTTGAATTGAATTGAAGAAGGAACGCTCAGTGACGCGGCTATCCCAAAAGAGCAGCTTTTCAGAGCGATTCTCATCGCACATCGAGCCACTGTGAGAAACCTACACAGATCCGTGACAAAAACCTACGTCGACACTGAGGAGGAACGCTCAGCGACACGGCTATCCCAATAGAGCAGTTCTCGCGAGCGATTCTCACCGCACATCTTGAAAACCTACACCGGCACTTGGAGAAAAAAAAAACAACGGCCCCATTAAAAAATCCCCTAAAATTCTCACCCCGACCGTGAAACCTATTAATTACGGGACCGACACAACCGCTTCCCCTTGCGTTGAGCTTCTGGCCGCGGGCGCCATGTGCTCGGCAAACACATCAACCGCGGTTCCCCAAACTCGCCGCCATCGATCATCGCCCGTTAACGAAGCCGGTGAACTCGCGACGGCTGAACCCCGCCCCCCACCCCGGCGGCCTGAAATTTTATCGCGCGATGTTTTTATTCGAGGTTAGGCTCGCGAGCGGTCGCGACGCCCGCCGCAACGGCGCTCGCGCCAGGCTAGGTGCGCCTCGGTGGCCGTGACGCGTAGCGAGAAATACTTAGTTTGAAGGCTTTCATGACCAATGTTATCCATACTAACATTTTTTATGCAGAGTCAACTTTTCACATGTAACAAGAGCAGCCGTGTGCAGACAGATCTTTCAAACTTTTTTTTTTGGGGGGTCACTCTACCACGACATTCCTCCTTGACCCCTCCTGCATCCCTGACCTCCCCCCCTAACGCCCCCCACACACCCGACCTCCCCCCCACGGCGCATCTAAAGCCATTCTCCCACAGCGGCAAACAACGTTCGGAAAAACCGACTCACGGCGCTAAATTACAAACAGGGAAGCAGAGGGGGGTCGGGTGAGTGCGTGCGTGCGTGCGTGAGCCAGGGACGGAACGGAGCGCTTGTTCCAACGGGCCTCTCAAGGACTAACGCGGCCGACGATTTATAACCGCGGCCCGGCTGCCGCTATTGCCGCCGCCGACGCGCGCAGAGAGAGAGCGCGGGGGAAACCCACATTTTTCCGCGAGCGCCGAATGCGGCCACGTGTTGGAAATGACGGACACGTGCGGCCGCTCATCGCGCTGTGTGTGTCATGGGGCACACGTGCCATCGGCTTGTGTGTTGTGTATGTGTATAACACGTGTGTGTGTGTGTGTTGTGTGCTGTGTGCGTGCTGTGTGTGTATGTTGTGTGCATGTTGTGTGCGTGCGCTGTATATGTGTTGTGTGTATGTTGTGTGTATGTTGTGTGTGTGTATGTTGTGTGCATGTTGTGTGCATGTTGTGTGCGTGCGCTGTATATGTGTTGTGTGCGTGCTGTGTGTGTGTATGTTGTGTGCGTGCTGTGTGTGTATGTTTTGCGCGCGCTCGTAAACGCGCGCATGTGCGAGCGTTTTGAGCTTGCGTGCGTTGCGTGGAAGGCCGTGTGTTTTGGGTGTGGAGCGGTTAGCGTGCTGTGCTACGAACCCGACGACCCCAGTTCAATTCCCGCTCACAACAAACACCTGCAACGATTTTCTGAACCGGTCCTGGATTTCCCCTAGGTCGACTCAGCCCCAAATGAGTACCCGGTGCCGTGTGTAAACATTACCACTTGGGAGACAAAAGCGGCCGTGCGTGGTGCCGGTCACCCACCCCCACGCGTGCCGTGTCGACCTTCATGGGTGCTACTCGCCAACGGCACTTGACCCTACCGTCTGTTAAGGCTACGCGGGGAGATCTTTGTCTTTGAGAGGGTCTCCCGCTAACGCGCGGTCATGGCTGTGGTGGTGGTTTTGGCGGTGGTGGGGCGGCAGTGTGTGGTGTGGTGATGGTTGTGGTGGCGGTAGTGGTGGTGTTGTTGGTGGTTCAGTGGCGGTGGTGGCGGCGGTGGGAGCAGCTGGCGGTGGTGGTGGCGGCAGCGTGTGGTGGCGGTGGAGGGGGCGATAGCTGAGTGGTGGCGGTGTTGGTAGTTGAGTGGCTGCGGTGCCGCCGGTGCTCTCACTTGGCGTAGTAGTCCATGTGTTTGGGGAAGTCGATCTTGCACGCCAGGATCTTCTGGTACGTCCCAAACGGGTTGTCGTCGAAGAACGGCGGGTGCCTGCGCGACGCGGACAAAAACGCGCGTCAGGACACCACCCCCCTCTAGGTCGACTCGGCCTCAAACGACCACCCGGCGCGGGGGAGACAAAGGCGGCCGGGCGTGGCGCCGGCCACGGACCCCGCTAGCGAGCGACGCCGACCGTCGTAAGCGCCGCTCGCTCACGCCACTTGCCCCGACAGCCTGTCGCGGCTACGCGGGGTACCTTTGCACTTAATAATAATATCAATGTTACATTTATAACGCGTGGCACACATTCAATGTCGAAGATATTTATTCGACGAGAGAACGACTCAGAGGTGCGTGGAAAGCGCAGAGAGGCGGAGGAGGCAACCAGGCGGTTTTGCCGGCGCCATATTGCCACACACTGCTTCCTATATATTAGGATGTTATAAACCAACTAATTGAGTTTTTTTTTTAAGTTGCGGGAGGAAACCAGAGAGCCCGGAGGAAACCCACGCAGGACACGGGGAAAACACATAAACTCCACACAGAAAGGCGCCCAAGGCGGGAATCGAACCGCCTCGGACAACTAATTAATGAGAAGAGGAGCGGTGGCGCCGCGGTTAACGCGCTGCGGTCCGAACCCAGCAACCCGAGTTCGATTCCCGCCCGCATCCACCAACGCCGGTGACGATCATCCAACCCGGTTCCCGGGCCTCACCCAGGTCGACCCGAGTAACCCGGGTGCGGCGTGTAAACATCGCTGCTCGCGATACAAAGTTTTCCAGGCTTGGCGCCGGCGATACGCCGGTCTCGTGTGCCGTGCCGGCCTTGCCCGGCGCCGCTCGCTCGCGGCACTTGCCCCTGCCGTCCGCCGAGGCTACGCGGGGGATTTCAGCCTGTGTGTGCGCGCGCGCGCGTGGAATCGCGGGCGCATTCCAGCCACCGTAAGGCATCGCAGGTTCTCTTCCTGGCCGTTGCGCCGGTTACTTTAGGCGAGTGGAAAAGCCATCAATTCCCGGCTCTCTCACCTGTTCCTGCTTAACTCCTGCAACTGGGAGTTAGCAAGTAAGACGGAGGCATTCGCACGGACATATTTGTGTGCGCGCGCGTGTGTGCGTTTGTGCGTGCGTTTGTGCGTGTGTGGATAGGCGAGCGGTGGCCCAGTGGCTTAGCGCTACGCTGGGCTACAAACCTGGCTATGACCCGAGTTCGAATCGTAGGTCGACTCAGCCTCAAATTAGTACCTAGTGCGGTGTGTAAACATTTCCACTAGGGAGACAAAGGCGGCCGGGCGTGATGCCGGTCACCCACCCCCCTCGTGTGCCGTGTCGACCTTCATAGCTGCTCGCCAACGATCGCTTGCCCCTACAGTCTGTAAAGGCTATAACAATAATAATATCAATTTACAGAGCGCCTTTCACCCGAGGGTCACAAAACGCTGCACAAGGGCCGCGAAGAGGACGGCATGTCAACAAGGAAAGCAAAAACATTCAATAAAAACCAAAGCAACAGAAAATGAATGATTCTTGGAATATACTGATAGGTCGTTGTTAGTGGTGGTGGTGGTGGTATCTGTGCTGCTCCCGATTACAAGTGAGACGGGCTATGACCTCACTGTCTGTGGAAAATGTTGCTGCTGCTGCCTTGCCCATGACGCACGAGTCAGGAATGGTTTTGAATTTATATATTATTATTATTATTATTTTCCTTTTCCCTCTTGGGGTTTTTATGTTCGGTCTCTTGCGCCGACAAACAAACGGACGTACAGTGCGAGAGCGGACTCTCTCTCTCTCTCCGAGAGCCGCTCTTTCGGGAGAGCCGTGTCGAGCGTTCCTCACTCGGACGTCACGAAAACATGCGTCAGTGCATCGTCAGACACCGCTTAATCCTTTACAGGGTCGCGGTGAGCCGGAGCCTATCCCGGCAGACACGGGGTTCGACGTAGAGCTATACCCAGGATGGAACACCAGTCCATCACAGAGCACCGGAGGCAATTTAGTCCGCAGGCCAATCAATCTACGCAACAGCAGTATGTGTTTAGACTTGTGGGAGGAAACCGGAGTGCCCGGCGAAAACTCACGCGGACACGGGGGGAGAACGTGCATACTCCACACAGAAAGGCACCCGAGCCGGGATTCGAACCCGGGGCCTTCTTGCCTGTGAGGCGGCGGCACCACTCGCCGTTACGCCGCCGTGCCGCCCGTCAAAAAAACAATCGAACTCGGGTCGCGAGCGGGAATCGAACTCTGCTCGCCGTAGCGCCGGCGCGCTAACGCGTGGCGCATATTCTCCGGGCGCGGAGCCTGGCTCAGTCGGTATTCGGGGGGTCTATCCAGGGTCAATCCAGAATCTATCCGGGATCTATCCAGGGTGGGGTCTATCTGTGATCTATCCGGGATGAATCTCAACTAACGGAGCCGGGCCGGTCGAGCGCGGTTTACACGTTTCACCGGCTCCGAGGAAGCGTCCTGCAACCGCGCGGTTTTTTCCGCGTAAACCGCGCGGTTACGTGGGAGGGAGGTGGTGAGGGGGGGAGCGGCTGGGTCTCCCCTAGGTCGACTCAGCCTCAAATGAGTACCTAGTGCGGTGTGTAGACATCGCCACTAGGGAGTCAAAGGCGGCCGGGCGTGGTGCTGGTCACCCACCCCCTCGTGTGCCGTGTCGACCTGCATAGGTGCTCGCTAACGGCACTTGTCCCTACAGTCTGTTCAGGCTAAATAGGGGATCTTTGACTCTTTGACTCTTTGACAGCCCAGTGGTTAGCGCGCCGGGCTACGAATCCGGCGCCCCGAGTTGGAATCCCGCTCACGGCCACCAACACCAGTGACGATTTTCTGAAACCGGTCCCGCGCCTCCCCTAGGTCGACTCAGCCTCAAATGAGTACCTAGCTGCGGTGTGTAAACATCGCAGCTAGGGAGACAAAGGCGGCCGGGCGTGGTGCTGATCAACCACCCACTCTGTGTGTCCAGTGTCGACCTTCATAGGTGCTACTCGCTAACGGCACTTTCCCCAACAGTCTGATAAGGCTATATCCCGGGGGGATCTTTTCTTTGGTGAGGGAGGGAAAGGGAGGTGGGAGGGAGGGTTAGGAGGGGGAGGCAGTGCGGTAGAGGCGATGTGGGTCACGATGTCGATTTGATTTCTCTCCTTGTTAACAGCGGATCCCGGTTATTGGCGCAGTGGCGCCGTGTGGAGGCAGCTGCGTTCTCAATCAGCGCGGCTACCGAACGCCAGGAGAGGGGAAGGAGGTTAGCGTTGGTGGTGGTCGCACTCGCGCGTTCTCACCGGCTACTCCGCTTTCCTTCCCGGTAGCTGAAAAAATACTAACGCTCACTAGTTGGACGATAACATCTCGACATCTCGCGCACGCGGAATCTGGCAAATGTTGGCGCCGGCCTACCGCGCGGCTGCCTTCCCTCCACCGCCACCCTCTCTCCGGCCTGTCGGCGGTTCTTCGCCGCTCCGATCGCTTCTCATCTCACGATCGTCATCGTAACCAAACAACTACAATAGTCATTTTAATTTAAAACGCTCTGCGTGGGACGTCTGGCCCACTCTGCCCGGACTGCTGGCGCCGCGACCCTCGGCCGGGACAAGCGGGTTTAGGAAAAACGGACGGAGTGCGTCTGCGACGGCGAGCAGACCACTCGAGGCGGTTAAACGCTCGGCGCGAGGGTCGGCCGAACAAACACGCGCGCGGTCGACGCGGCTTCCTGACGGAGCGCTGCTTAGCGACCGACAAAACACACGCGTAATGGGGGAACCGTCTTTAGTGCGAGTCCGTGGTGGGGGGCGGGGGGC
>JAZEWU010000052.1:1638493-1650905 GCA_036362915.1 Geotria australis | reverse complement strand
CGCCTGCCGGAGGAGCTCACAAATAGGACTCTGTCCAGATCTTTCTAATATTTGTGAGCTCCTCACACAATCCAGCCTGGTTAAACCCAGGATGGACCGTAGGCAGGTATTGTTGGACCAACACAACAAACCCAACGCTGAAAAGTTACTTACATTTTAAACCTTCGGGATTCCACGTGGCCGCGGCAGACTGTAAAACACGTGGCAGGACCCTCCCGGAAGAGAGTCTTGGGACTCGAGGGAGTCTCTCCCAGGTAAATAATCGAATTATTAAATAGCAGGGCTGGATCAAGTGAGGGAAAGAAATTAAAACGCGCATTAGAGCTCTGGAGGAGAGTACCGGATATAGGCGTGTTCCGACCTACTTGATTGATAAGTCGCTCTGATAAGGACTCATTGGGAGTGGAACTGCTTACATCAGTCGGTTTGTAGTAAAGCTGGAAAGCAGTGGCGTAGCGTGGGCGGGACCACCGGGGCGGTTGCCCCGGGCGCAACATTCTTAGGGGGCGTTGTTAACTCGCCGTTCTCTCCACAGCTCGGAAAAGAAAAAAAAGCCCCAAAAACAGTCATAATTTGTTGCTGATTACCGTTCTCTGTCGTTGTTGATTTGTCATTTCTCTCCGCAGCCCTGTGCAGCGCTTTGTGATCCTCGGGTGAAAGGCGCTCTATAAAACGCAATTATTATTATTTAAACAAATAAAGTAGTTCGAATTCGATTCGATTCTTCGAATCGTGATGGCTAATATGACAGTTTCCCATTGCAATAAGTTCTTATTTAGTTGTAGACAGCCCTTCAACATTTAGAGATATAATAGTCAGTGCTGGCCTCTCTGCTTGCTCCAGACTGAGGGGCTTCTGGCATCTGTTGAGCGTCTGGACATCGTTGTCTTTCAGCTCCTCGGCTTCGAAGTGTTTGGTAGAATTTGCCGGTAATACTGAGTATTTACTTGACAGGGATCGCGACGTGAATACGAGGGGTAAACAACGCCAATCTTAAATTAAACAATTCACATCGAAGCACAAGGACACTTGACCCTACAGTCCGTTAAGGCTATACGGTGGGGGGGGAATCTTTGTCTTTATGAAGCCCCCCAGCTCACCACGTGGTTCTGAGTGAATCATAGCCACGTGGCCAAGGCTAAAGAGCAATCGTGATCAATTATTTAACGGAGTTAAAAGTGCGGCAGCTTAAATAACCACGTGTGAGGCAAGGGGAAAAACGCGCAGTGGTCACACAACCCCCAACCTCACAGACTAAGGTGCTGCCCGAGGCGGTTCGATTCCCGCCTCGGGCGCCTTTCTGTGTGGAGTTTTCCCATCTTCTCCCTAGTGGCGATCTGCTTCTTTGCGATTCTTCGAAGCACGATGGTCAGCTTATGGACATCGTTGTCTTTCAGCTCGGGTTAACACACCGCGCCAGGTACTCAATTGAGGCCGAGTCGACCTAGGAGAGGCCCGGAACCGGTTCGGAAAATCGTCACCGGTATTTTTGCCGTTAGCGGGAATCGAACTCGGGTCATAGCCGGGTTTGTAGCGCAGCGCGCTAACCGCTGAGCCACCGCTCCCCATACCAAAAAAAACAACAAAGATCCCCCGTATAGCCTTAACAGACTGTTGGGACAAGTGCCGTTAGCGAATAGCACCTATGAAGGTCGACACGGCACACGAAGGGGTGGGTGACCAGCACCACGCCCGGCCGGATGTTTACACCCCGCACGAGGTACTCATTTGAGGCTGAGTCGACCTACACAACACCCCCCCCCACCTCCAACAACAACCGCCGTTCGCCACTAAGTGGCGGTGACGTCACCACGTCGCCTGTGCCAGGCCATATTTACCTTGAGGCCACGTGAAGTGTCGAAGGCTCGTCGACAGGAGGTGACCGGACAGACCCAGGTGTCATGGGCTGCCTGACCGAAATGACTGGCAAATGCACCACCTGAGCTCCCTCCTCGATCTTCACCACCACCAAGCACCATCACCCAGGCTGGCTCCATCCTTCTGCGTCAATTAGGTTTTCTCACCTTAGGCGCAAAGTCGTCCGATTTGAAATCAGCTTGACACGTTGGTCACGGTGGCTCGACGCGTTACGACAAATTCCCGTTGAGAGCTGCCCTTTCGGGATAGCCGTGTCGCCGAACGTTCCTTAATCCGTCCGAAAACGTCGCCAACGAGAGAGGAGGAGGAGGAGGAACGCTCAGTAGTGACACGGATATGCCGAAAGTGCAGCCAGCGAGAGCAATTCCCTTCGACCAGAGAAACCCGCAGGCTGGACAAACATGTGCTAACTAGTGAAGTACCTTTTATTGTTCAGAGTTACATAGTTCATCATCATCAAGTACATAAAAAGTTAATACAAAAATAATATCGCCGCCGCTGTAATCCGTATTCGTCGTCTTAAACGACAGCTTCCGTTGATCTTGCGGCTAAGAAACAAACATTATTTACAGAGGAGGAATTTGCGATGGGCCGGAAAGGCAGAAAGCAGCTTTTTTTTTCCCCGTCGAACCCCAGTCGTGAGAATCCAGGAGCAGTCGTTATATTTTTAAACGAATCCCAACGCCCCTCAAACAAAAAGCACACGGGCAGTCAACGCTTGACCCACTCACGTTCTACGACACAGGATTACAATTTATACTTAACTTTCTTGTTTTTGCTATTATTATTATTTTGATCGTCTCATAACATGTGTTCATTCACCGGAGGAGCCCACGTGAAACCGTTGCTAGTCCATCCATGCATTTTCTAAACCGCTTGTCCTGGTGAGGGTCGCGGTGGCAGCAGTCCAAGGAGAGTGGACCAGACATCCCTTTCCTCAGCAACACATTCCAGCTCTTCCTTGGGGGGGGGGGGATTCCCAGGCGTTCCCAGGCAAGCCGAAGGATATAATCCCTCCAGCGTGTCCTGGGTCGGCTTTCCTCGCTACGCCTCCGAGTCCTTCTCTCGTCGAATGAATATCTTTAACGTTGAATGAAAATGTGCGCGTTATAAATGTAAAATTATTATTAGTAATTGTATCTAATAATATCTTATCTTACGAATCCCAATCGAGTGAAAAAATAATAATTTTACATTTATAACGCGTGGCACATATTCATTCACTGTCGATGGTACTCATTCGACGAGAGAACGACTCAGAGGCTTAGCGAGGAAAGCGCAGAGAGGCGCAGGAGGCAGCCAGGCAGTGTTGCCGGCGCCATATTGCCACTAGACACCGCTTCCTATATATTACGATGTTATTGGCCAAATAATTAATGAGTATTCGTTTTTAATTTCAGTCTCGTTACTACGTCATCGTTCCGTCACGGTTATCACGTGGGCTCTCGGTGACGCAACTTCCTATTTACGTGTAAAAAAACCGGTAACTTTATATATATAAAAAATAAGGTACTATATTTATATATGAGAATGAAAACTCCCCATTGGCGCGTAATTCAATGAGGCAGGTTTGTAGTGAAATACGAGAAACGAGTGTTTTTCTTTTTTACACAGTCAACGATTCAGGCAGCATCAGTTTTTTTTGGGGATCAAAGTCGAAGCGTTCACGTCGCGATCCCTGTCAAGTAACACTCGGTATTACCACCTGCAAATTCTACCAAACACTTCGGAAGCCGAGGAGCTGAAAGACAACGATGTCCGGAAGCTAAACAGATGCCCAGAAGCCCCCTCAGAGTCTGGAGCAAGAAGAGAGGCCAATGCCCGCCCGCCTTTAAGGCCAGAACTCACTATTATATCTCTAAATGTTGAAGGGCTGTCTGCGGCTAAAGAAGAACTTGTTGCAATGGGAAACCGTCGTGTAACCATCACGCTTCGAAGAATCGAATTCGAAATGTTTTTTGGGGAACGGCACGACGCAGGTTCTTATGTACAACTGCGTTACGGTTCGGTGCGTTGGCGCCGCTAGAGGCGGTGCCCGCTCCTGGGTTTGGTGAGCTCACAGTGAACCCCCGAATCGGTCCGATTCTGACCGGGTGGATAGGTTAGGGGTGGTGAGGTGTGGGGGGTGGTGAGTGGTGGGTGGGATTGGTGAGGGGAGAGGTGAGAGGTGGTGAGAGGTGAAGAGGGGTAAGGCGATGAGGGGTGGGTGAGTTGTGGGCGGTTGTGAGTGGTGAGTGGTGAGTGAAGGGTGGGGTGTAGTGAGGGTTTGGGAGTGACAAGAGGTGGTGAGGGTGGGTGATGGTGAGTGGTGGGTGTGAGGGGTGGTTAAGAGTGCAGAGTGGGGAGGGATGAGGGGGTGCTGAGTGGGCGAGTGTGGTGAGTGGTGAGAGCTGGTGAGCTGCAGTGAGCGTGAATTGCCCCACCACCGAATTACTCATCTCGTACCCCATCCGACCACCACTAATTGGGCAACACTCTAATGACCAGAATCGACACCGACATCTGAACCGGAGCCAAGGCCCCAATTACAACGCGACTCGGAGCCCTTTATAACACCGGGTTTGGTCTCAGCCTAACGACGACAACAACGAAAATAATAATAATACACATCTCACTGAGAATTGCCCTAAAGCGTCGCCGTTTCGCGACTGCCGTATCGAGCGTTCCCCCTCATCTCTCCTTCGTGACGTTTCGCCTCCCGCGTTGCAAGGCTTCCGAATGGGTTTCTCTGAAAAGTGTTGCGGTTTTCGCGGGATTTTCCGACAAACACGCAGGAGGTTAAATGGCATATGCGTACTGTATACGGGAGCGGGTTTTTGAAAACATTCGGAAGCATGAATGCCGCAATCCAGAGCTTGCGAGCTCGCTGGGTATTTTTCTGCCGTGATAATAAACGTCGATCTATCGGACGGTGCCTCCGACGCGGGAGGCGAAACGTCGCAAAGAGCGGGAGGAGGAACGCGCAGCGAAACACGGCTATCCCGAAAGAGCAGCTCTCGAGCGCGATTCTCGTCGCACATCGAACCGTGGACGCACTTACGTCGAGGCAAAAAAAAAATCCCACCGTCCGTTCGGAACAAGCGTGGCGATCGCGGCGCGCGGTTTGTGTACCTTTTTACAAAGCAGCGCTTTGTGACCCTCGGGTGAAAGGCGCTATATAAAACGCTATTATTATTATTATTACCTCTTCGGAACACGAGCAGGCAGGCAGTCTGAGCGGCAAGGGCGAACCGGTGAGCGGGCGAATACTGCGTAGGCCTGGCGGGTGCTTACGGGCGACGGCACAAACGTTACGCGGCAAGGTTTCTCGCAAACGGGGCCCGAAGCCCACCGCGAAATCTCGACCGGAACGCAACCGCGCGCGTCCCCTCTCCGTCACCGGAAAGTCATCTTGAAATCACGGTGCGCATTTCTATACGGAAGGTGTAACTTTTTATTTTAGTCTCGAATTGTTGTTTTATTTTTTTTATTTCGAACTCACCGGCGGCGGTTGCGATTTGTCTCTAAAAATACCGGCGGACGCGTTCGTAGTTCCTAATTCTCGAACGCAAAAGTCACCGGCGTTTAATAAATCGAATCCGTTTAACTCGGTGTCGCAGTAATCTTCAGAAACGACGGCGAATGCCGGGGGCCTTCGATCTGTCCGTCGTTTCCAAATCGTGCCGCGAATTTAACGCAAGCGAAATATGCCAACTTGTAATTATGGGTGCGTATCGTACGTAGGATTGTAACTTTTTATATTACGATGAGACTCAAAGTTTGGGGTGCGTGTTATACATCGGTGCGCGCGTTACAGTCGAGATTTTTTTTACGGTAATCGTGCAAAACACAGACCGTTTGCGATCGACTCCGTCGCGAAACGTTCCCCGCAAAACACGGACGCGTTTGATTTGTAGCAAAGTAAAAAAAAAAAATACCGTATCAATACGGAAACGTTTTCCGCAAATGTCCCTTTTTGCGCCCAAATCCGACGGAGAGAGAGAGAGAAACGACCAATCGCGAGCGAGCACTGCCGGGCGTCCGATTGGTCGAAGTCGAACGCGGTTCGAGTTCGACCAATCGGACGAGCTCCGAGGCTCGGCGCGATTGGTCGGAGGAGAAAACCCGGCACGGCCGCGCGGTTTGACGGGAAATTCACCGCGAAAAACAACCACGGTCAACTTTCTCCGACGCGAGGCGACCGATAGAAAACACCGCGAAACGCAAACGCGCTTGCGTCCGTACGGTACGACAAGCCGCGCGACGCTCCGTACGGTAGAATGTCAAATGTACAGCGGCTCGGTTTCGCGAGCGGTACCTCACGCGAGCTACGACTACGACACTCGACTCGCGGCAAACAATAAATACAAATTCGGTAAATGTTCCTTTCACCCTTCGTGTCCATCTAAAGAGTTAAAATGATAATAATGATTTTAAAAAAAGAACACACGCAAGTAAGACTAAAGGTCGTAAAAATGTATTTTGTTAAAAATCTGCCGGCCGTTTTTTTTGTTCTTCGATGTAAATCTAACCGCCCTTGGAATTCATCGCGGATACGAGCTAAAAAAAAAAAACCCCGTTCGGATATATTTTTAAAATCACCGACAATTAAGACTAGTTTGTAACGAAGTATTTAATGCTCTTTTAAAAAAAATAATCGTAATTATTTTTTTGATAGAAAAAGACGCCTAAAAACTACATGCTTAAACATTAAGGCACTGTTGTGAATGCATTTTGTACGAACAGTTTATATATACACGATTATAAAAAACACTCAAATACTTATTTTCATTTCTACATCTAGTAAGATTCAAGGAAAACGAGGCCTATGAAGCTACGCGGCTAAAACTGGATAATATTCAACGCTTTACATAAAGATCGGAATTTTACTTGAGTACCGTTATCAGTTTAATTCTGAAGCTCCGCATTTATTATTCTCTCCCCTCTTTCTGGCAGGGTGTCCATGCAGCGGTAACGGCCGCGCCTCGCAGAAAGAAGGTCCTTGCCCGAGGCGGTTCGATTCCCGCTTCAGGTGCCTTTCTGTGCGGAGAATCCGTGTCTTTCCCCTGTTCTGCGTGGGTTTCCTCCGGGTTCTCCTGTTTCCTTCCATAACTAAAAAAAAAGCACTCATTCATTGGCCGGATAATGTCATAGTATATAGGACGAAGTGTCTGGAATATGTTGGCGCCGGCTGTCTGCACGTCTGCCTTCCCCCTACCTCTTTGCAGTTTCCTCGCGCCTCTGAGACGCTCTCTCTTCGAACGCGTTAAGACATCGACCAAATGCCGTGCGGCCACACGCCATAAGCTGTACATTTAAATTGAGAAACGTTCACCTCAACTGAAATTCTGCGCGCAAAACACTCGGGTTTTTTTTTTACTTTTGATTTACTTTTGAGGTTTTGACACGTTGTGTTTTGAGCGACCTGCGTCCACACGGTCCACCGAGGATTGAAAACACGACCCAGGCGCCACGAGGAAATCACACTTGGAAAGTTAGGGGGTTAAGAAATAAACAAAAATCAAACTTCCAGGCAAAACGTACGTTTGTGTTTTTTAACTTGGGCGGGGGCCTTCGCAGGAAACAGCGGAGCCGTCTGTTACTCCGCAGATAAACTCACAAGAAACTTTGAATGGTGGCGGTGGTGGTGGCAGCCCATCATTCCTTCAGGGGTGGATAAAATAGAGAATGGTACCAGTTTGTGTGGAAAAAAGCATCTAACGCCGCGGTGTTTGCGGTAGGCCTTCATCTAGTCCAGCGGTTCCTAAATCGTGCGCGATATTCCAAATTAAACGTAAAAATGTTCGACTTTGGGGCGCCGTGGAAAAAAAATCCTGACACACTACTAAGGGCGCCGTGAACCGAGTAGAGTTTGGGAACCACCGCTCTGGTCAATGAGCCGAGTCTAAGCCGCGGGTGGTGACGTTACGTAAGACCGTGGTGCGGTGTAAACAGTCTGCGCGGCGCGCGACGGGGAGCGCCGCTCCGAAGCGAGACGACATCTGAATGTGGGTCGCACGCGGACGGAGCTCATTAAAAAGTCTCTTTCAATCGCGTCGAGATCACTTACGGTCCTAGACGGCACGAAGGCCCTGCCGCTCGGACACTCGGGCCAGATTGATCTGCCATTCCATTTAATGTTCAAACGGGGATTTAATTTTGCGAAATGTCAGTCAGCCACGGGCTGACTGACCGGGATGACTGGCTGGGGCACCGCCTGTGATCCACACCGGGCACGGCACGGGCTGGGGAAGGTTTCCTCCGACGGATTCGACGGAGGGATGGGAAGTTTGCGAAATATTCGAGCGACTGATTTGACGCGCGGCGCGATCCGGACGGTTTGGCGGACGCCGTTGTAACTTTGCGCGCGCTCCCCTCATCGCCTGCCGGCGGGTCTCCCAACTGACGCAACTGGCAAGAGCACCCTGTCTAAAATTAGGGCGGCGCTGGCAAAGCCGGGCGCCTCGCGGCGACGAGCCCCCGGCGCGGCAGCCAATCGGCGGCGCAAACGCACGCCGCTCGGGTAGCTTCTCGGCCAGTAGCGGCGCGCGTTAGCGTTCGCGTCTCGGCGTTTACGTTCTCCGTTGCTCGAAACGCTCCCGTGTGCTGCTGTCGCTGTACGAGTATTATGGGGTTCGCGTAACGACAGGCGTTCCGGAACGGGTTCATGTCGTAAAGCGAGGGGACCGGCGCGGCGGTTTGCGGTCGTGATTTCAAGGCAAAGGCACGCACTGTATAGGTAAGGCTGCGATGTTTTGTTAAACCCACGCAGCGTGGATGTGAAACTGGGTTCTCGGAGTTTCGCGAGTTTTCAGACGCTCGGCCATCGTCAACAACGACCGTGACAGAAAATAAAAACCTCCGTCACGTTATAGTTGCGTTTTTCACTTCACTTTGAAACCGGTTAGATTCCAACCAACCAACCAACCATTATCAGAGATCGCTTAATCCTGTACAGGGTCGCGGTGAGCCGGAGCCCATCCCGACAGACACAGGGCTCAAGGCAGGGCCGTTCCCAGGAGGCGCTGCCAGTCCTTCGCAGGTCGCCTGGAGAAATTTAGTCAGTACGCCAATTAACCTGGCAGCATGTCTTTGGACGGTGGGAGGAAACCGGAGTGCCCGGCGAAAACCCACGCGGACACGGGGAGAACGTGCAAACTCCGCACAGAAAGGCACCCCTGAGCCGGGGATTAGAACCCGGGACCTTCTTGCTGTGAGGCGGCAGCGCTACTCACCGCGACATTATAAACATCGGAGGCAAAAACTTTACTGGCGGGAAGCAGCTCAGGAGGGGAATTACTGCCCCCTGGTGTACAGGATGAGATTTCCATCCATCCATCGTCAGAAACCGCTTAATCCTGTACACTTACAGGGGTCGCGGTGAGCCGGAGCCTATCCCGGC
This sequence comes from Geotria australis, assembly GCA_036362915.1. NCBI lineage: Eukaryota > Metazoa > Chordata > Hyperoartia > Petromyzontiformes > Geotriidae > Geotria > Geotria australis. Next base: position 1,641,646 of record JAZEWU010000052.1, on the reverse strand, counting down.
AGACGCAGGGCGCAAGGCAGGGCTATACCCAGCATGGCACGCCAGTCCATCGCAGCACGCCCGAGGTAATTCAGTAAACCGGTCAATTAAACTGGGTGGCGGGCGTGTCTTTTTTAGCCGTTAGAGGAAACCGGAGTACCCGGCGAAAACCCACGCGGACACGGGGCGAACGCGCAAACGGCCACGCAGAAATGCCTCTGAGCCGGGCATCGAACTCGGGTGGTTCTCGCTGCGAGGCGGCGGCGGCGCCGCCGCTCACCGCTGCGTCCCATCTCGGAAAAACAATTCCGTGAAACCCGCTTCCGCGGACAGTTCTCCGCTCGTCTCGTGGCGACCGGCAAACTTCCGTGTCGAACAACTTGGCGCGATGAAATGACGACGTATTTTGACCGAGCGATGGAGCGTTTTTCACGGAGGCCGACGGAGCCTGGTCGGGCCCGCGTGTGGAAACCGCCGAACAGAGATTTCTGAAGTAGTTCTGCATTGTCGTCTTCTGCAGCGGATGGAGCGACGCAACGGCGCGTCGGCCGCCGAGAGAATCCGGTTGAAAGCGGGTCTTCGTGTCGCCCGCTCGCTCCGTCACCCCACACATCACCACCCACCCACCTACACCCCCAACCGTCTGCCCCACCACCCACCCACCCACCCACCAACCCATCTAACCCACAGATGGGACATTCTGGAATATAAATCGGCGACGAAAGTTAACGATACTTAAACGATAAACAAATACATCGGTTATCTATAGGGCGTAACACACCCGTCCGCTTGCCACGGATCACCACCCACCCACCACCGCTTATCAACTGCCTCCCTCTTCAACAATCGCACACTTTTGTCGGTCGATCGGTCGATCTTCAACAACGGTCGAACGCGCATCCGGTCGTGGCCACCGCCCGTCACTTGCACTTCCTCCGAACTGTCGGAGCGCGTAATTCCGTCTTCTTTAAGATGATTTTTACTTCGTTGGTGGGTTTTTTTAGCGGGGCGATGTTTTGATCGCAAAATCGGGCGCCGGGCAAATCTCGTTTCACAAATTGGTACCTATTTTATCCGTCTTCTTTAAGATGATTGTGTTTTAATTTCTACTTTGTCGTTGTTTTAACCGGGGCGATGTTTTGAGCGTAACATCGGGCGCCGGGGGAGAATCTCGTATCACAAATCGGTATCTATTTTATCCACCCGGAATAGATGATGGGCCGAGTCGACCACCGACCAAGACCGAGAATCCAAACTCACGGCGACGGTGCGGGGTCACGGCCTCTGACCAGACACACCTCGCGAAAAACGACAGGTCATTATTTTCCGAAAACTGCCGCCGTGCCGACCCAACCGACTCGCTGAGCATCGACGACACCTCCCGACCTTCGACCTCCTCGCAGACCAGCCTCCTCCATCTTCCGTCCACCACGGGTCAACCAGACCAACGACCTTGAGGAAACCCAGCCATCCATCCATCCATCGCCCGGCCCATCCATCTCCGACCCATCAATCCATCGACCAATCCACTGCCCTCAACATCGATCCACCGATCTCCAACCCATCAATACATCGCCGATCCATTGCTCACCGGTTGCCCATCCATCGCCGGCCCATCGACCCATCAACTGCCCGCAATATCAATCCATCGGCCACCCGTCCCATCGCCCACTCTTCAATCCATCGTAGCCCAATCCCTCACCCGTCGTCCAGCACAGTTGATCCAGACCGCCGTTGAAGAAACCCACCCATCGATCGATCCATCCATCGATCGATCCACCCATCCCATCGCCGACTTGTCAATCCAGTTGATCCAGACCGCTATTGAAGAATCCCACCCCCATCGATCCATCCAATACATCCATCCATCGCTCACCCATCAGACACCGTCGCCCACTCGTCAATTTATCGGCAACCCATCCCATCATCCACCAGTTGATCCAGACCGCCGTTGAAGAAACCCACCCATCGACCCATCCATCCACCGCTCACCCAGCAGACACCATCGCGCACCCATCGAACGATCGAACGCCCAGTGACCCACCCGTCGCACCGCCCGTCGCGCCGATCAAAGCCACGTGAGCAGATTCTCCTGGTCCAACTTGGAGGGGTTGAGGACCGACTCGACGTCGCTCAGCAGGTCGGAGCTGAGGGCCTCCTGCAGCGAGGGCATCAGAGAGTCGTCCCCTTCGACCCCCATGCCGTCGGCGGCTTCCAGCGTCCCCAGGTCCACGTTCGTCCCCTGCACGGCCTCCAGGAAGTCCGGAAAGCGGGAGCTGGGCTGCGGCCCGGAGGTCGGCGGCACCGCGCCGTTAGGCCCCAGGCTCTCGCCTGGCCGGGGGCGACAGTCGCGGGCGGGAGTTAAAAAAAAAAATTGTTGCCGATTTTCCGTTCTCTGTCGTTGTTAATAATAATTACTTTACATTTATAACGCGCACATATTCATTCATGTACAAAGGTACTCATTCGACGAGAGAACGACTCGGAGGCGTAGCGAGGAAAGCGCAGCGAGGCGGAGGAGGCAGCCAGGCGGTTTTGCCGGCGCCATATTGCCCACACACGCTGCTTCCTATTATCGGCCAAATAATGAGGTTTTTTTTCTTCTTAAGTTCACATGTCGTTCTCTCCGCAGCCCTGTGCAGCGCTTTGTGACCCTCGGGTGAAAGGCGCTATATAAATTAATGTTATTATTATTACCGTAACCGCGAGTAACCGCCGCGGCGACTCGCAACCGCGTACCTGTGTCCATTTCCTCGACGTTCCCGAGGAAGTCCTCGGGGGTGCGAGGGAGACTGTAGTTGCTGAGACCCAGGCCGCTGTCCGTGCTCTCGTCTCGCGAGTGGAACGTGCCGCTGAGGAGACACGCGGTGACGTTAGAGAGACGCAGAGACGGGTGCGGGGTTAGAGACGGTCGCGGGTCGTCACGAGCGTGCCGCTCGCGATCGAGACACGCGGCTCGGTTTGAGGGACCAGAGACGGAGAGGCAGAGCGACGGAGATATCCACGCAGAGAGACAGAGAAGCAGAGGGGAAAGTAAGCCGGTATGGTATGGTCAGGCGTACCAGGTAAAAAAAGTGGCTGAAGCGTTCGATACAGTCCAGGTTGGTGGGGGAGGAGGGGGTTCGAATTCGATTCTTCGAAGCGTGATCTTCTTCTTTGCGATTCTTCGAAGCA
>JAZEWU010000052.1:1590198-1616224 GCA_036362915.1 Geotria australis | reverse complement strand
TCGGGTGAAAGGCGCTCTATAAAATGCTATTATTATTATAAACACCCACCCCTACACTCAGCACTAACCACTTTGTCCAGAACACGACAACAATTGCTGCTAACTAACTACTCGTCCTGTAGATGGCATATTACTTTCACATCTTTTCATTATATTTGCACTATAATAGTTTTATTTGTACTTTATTTGTTATAATTATAGTTTGTGTTCCAGATCTGTGCCTTGTTATTTCCCCCCTCCCGACTCCCAGCTTACCTTAACGTGTAAATATTATTTTAAATGTCAGTATTTTTTTTATCCTAGTATTTTTAAACCTTTGTTGTTGTGTTCCAGTCCATGTATATGCCAACACCGGGTGTCTGAGAGAAACGGAATTTAGATCCTCTATTATGTCCTGTACATATGGCAGAATTCACAAATAAAGTTATAATAATAATAGCGTTTTATATAGCGCCTTTCACCCGAGGGTCACAAAGCGCTGCACAAAGCTGCAGAGAGAACGACATGTCAACAACGACAGAGTAGCGCCTCGCAGCAAGTAGGTCCCCATCCATTGTTAGAAACCGCTTAATCCTGTCTAGGGTCGCGGTGAGTCCGAGCCTATAGATAGATTCGATGTTTATTATTACAGCAGAAAAATACCCAGTGAGCTTGCTGATATAGGGCGCAAGGCAGGGCAATAACCAGGATGGGACTCCGGTCCATCACAGGGCACCGGGGGCAATTTAGTCAGCAGGCCAATTAACCTATCCAGCAGCATGTCTTTGGGCTGTGGGAGGAAACCGGAATGCCCGGCGAAAACCCACGCGGACACGGGGAGAACATGCAAACTCCACACAGAAAGGCGGCACCCGAGCCGGGAATTGAACCCGGTCACTTCTTGCTGTGAGGCGGGAGGGCTACTCACCGCTACGCCACCCGCATCCTGATAATGAACACGACTATAAAAAAAAGTCGCTATTGTTGTGGCGAATACTGTACAAGTATCACAGTAAACAACAACAACAACCCAATTCGCCACTAAGTGGTGGTGACGTCACCACGGCGCCTGTGCCAGGCCATATGCACATTGAGGCTATCACGTGAAGTGTCGAAAGCTCGCCGACAGAAGGTCACAGGACAGACCCAGGTGTCACGATGGGCTGCCTGACCGAGATGACTGGCAGATGCACCACCTGAGCTCCCTACTGTGCCAACTTGCTGTGCTTTGGCCGCTCGGTAAACAAGCACTGTAGCACACAACTCCTTCCAATATCTTTCTCTCCACGTCAAAAAAAAATTAACACATGCCAATAGGAACGCAAGCTGCGTGGGAAGTGAAAAAATTGTGTTGTTTTTTTTACGAGAATCGGTGAAACGCACAAAACTACAGACCGGTTTCCACATTCCCCCGTCTCACCTACAGGCTTGCTTGAAGCAGCGCCGATCAAACTGCCAGGTGTTTATAAGTAAGAACCCCTCTCTCTCTCTCTTAGAAGTGGGGGCCCGAGGCTCAAAAACACACAGGTTTCACTGTGCACGATAATTATAGGTGTCTCAGCTATGGAAGAAGTCAATATTTTGACACAAACTAAGCTGAAAGTGGTAGGATTGGGGGGCGGTGTATTGGGCGCGATGGATTCAGCGTTCGTATTGTGCCCCCCATTAGCACCAAGGCCCCCCTCCCCCCCCACAAGGATAAGTTATGCAGCGGTAATATCTGCGCCTCACAGAAAGAAGGTCCTGCCCAAGGCGGTTCGATTCCAAACACCGGCACCTTTCTGTGTGGAGTTTGTGTGTTCTCTCTCTCTGCCCCCTGTTCTGCGTGGGTTCCCAACCGGGTTCTCCGGTTTCCTCCCACAACAACAACAAAAGAAAGCCACTCATTAATTAATTGTCTGATAACATCGTAATATATAGGAAGCAGTGTCGTGTGGCAATATGGCGCCGGCAAAACCGCCTGGCTGCCTCCTCCATCTCTCTGCGGTTTCCTCGCTATGCCTCCGAGTCGTCCTCTCTTCGAATTAATTGCCTTCGAAATTGAATTAATATGTGCCACGCGTTACAAACGCCTGGGAATCCCTCCCCAGGAAGAGCTGGAATCTGTTGCTGAGGAAAGGGATGTCTGGTCCACTCTCCTTGGACTGCTGCCGCCGCGACCCTCGCTAGGACAAGCGGTTTAGGAAATGGAGGGATGGATGTGCCACGAGTTATAATATTGTTAAATAACTCGTTTATCAGTGATGTCCCGCATGTTAGCCGCATCTGATGTGACCGTCTGAAATCGTGAAAGCGCCCAATGTAGGCGATGAACAACCCTTATCTTGACCCAAGTGTCGGATTCGGTCATTTAGAGGACAGAAAGACCTTTCCAAAATGCCAAAAGCAGCCGGCCACACGGCGCATTAAAACGTTTCAAATAAAACGTTGGGACATTTTTAAAAGATCACAAAGATGTTTCGCGGAGTTTTTTTAAAAAATCGGAAACATTCGTTACGTAAAAAGACTTTCACCCCGGACGTAACCTTCATCGTGAACGATCCAAAGTCAAAATTTCAACTCTGAGACCCCTTGCGAGTGAGCGTGTTCCGGCGGCAGGCTGGCACAGTGGTAACCACTGCGCCTCACGGCAAGAAGACCCCGGGTTCGAATCTCGGCTCGGGCTCCGTTCTGTGTGGAGTTTGATGCGTTTTCTCCCCCTATTCTGCGTGGGTTTCCTCCGGGTTCTCCGGTTTCCTCCCACAACTTACAAGAACGTGCCGCTTCGTTACTACTTCAGCATCACACCGGTACGTTGGAGAGCGAGCTCACAGCATTCACAACGAAGGCACGACGTTTCGCTGATAGTTGCAATCAGCTTCATCAGGCGCAAGGATCTGGCGAGCCCCAACCTGCCCCAATAATAACATCTATCTGTCTGTCTATGACCAAGCGTGCAACTTACGTGGCACATTATAAATCGTATCGGGGATCAAGGTAGAAGCGTTCACGTCGCGATCCCTGTCAAGCAATACTCGGTATTCCCTGCAAATTCTACCAAACACTTCGAAGCCGAGGAGCTGAAAGACAACGATGTCCAGAAGCTCAACAGATGCCAGAACCCCCTCAGTCCGGAGCAAGAAGAGAGGCCGATACCCGCCGCCTTTAAGGCCAGCACTGACTATTATATCTCTAAATGCTGAAGGGCTGCCTGCGACTAAAGAAGAACTCGTTGCGATGGGGAAACTGTCATATCACCATCACTCTTCGAAGAATCGAATTCGAATAAATCGTATCGTTACTATTATTACCAGCACTTGCCCCGGGGTGTGGGGGTGGTCTGTGAAGGGCTACACGGGGGGGACCTTTGCCTTTGTGGCGCGTACAGTGGGTGGGAAGGGGGGTGGCCCGGCGGTTTAACAGTTGTGGCAGGAGTAGCTTGCTGCTGGCGTAATGCGATCTCTCTGGCTGGGAGAGAGCGGCAGGAGAGTGCACGGGAGAACGGGGGGGTCGAAGGGGAAGAGGGAACGCTGGCGAGTTGAGAGAATGGGGCCCTAGCTAGGGGTAGTGGCTGCTACCGCTACACACACACACGCACGCAAACAAGCAGCTTGTGTGTTCAGCGGTGAGCGCTGTGCTGGGCTGACAAACCTGGCTACGACCCGAGTTCGAATCCCGCTCACGGCGAAGTTCTGAACCGGTCCTGGGCCTCCCACTACTAGGTCGACTCCGCCTCGAATGAGTACCGAGTGCGGTGTGTACACTGGGTTGCGGTGAGACCGGAGCCTATCCCGGCAGACAGAGGGCTCAAGGCAGTGCTATACCCAGGAAGGGACGCCAGTCCATCACGGGGGAGAGATTTAGTCCGCAGGCCGATTAACCGATGCAGCAGCAGCAGCGTGTTTTTGGACTGTGGGAGGAAACAGGAGTGTCCGGCGAAAACCCCACGCGGACACGGGGAGAGAGCATGCAGACTCCACAGAGAAAGGCGGCACCCGAGCCGAGATTCGAACCCGGGACCTTCTTGCTGCGAGGCGGCAGCGCTACTCACCGCTACGCCACCGTACGTGAGAAATTAATCTCAATCGCCGGCCGCGAAAATCGGCGCCGTTTTTTGTTGTTGGGATGGACGGAACTTTTGCTCCTGCCATGGTAATGTGGAATGTCAACCACCGCCGCTGGATTTGAGGAAGGAGACCTCCTTCTTGTTGGCTCCGCAGCGAACAAGAGGATCTGTATTAATAATTAGCGCCCATCACGAGGTGATCCCGGACAACACGGGGTGCGTCACATGACACACTGCGGCATCTGGCAGATGCATTTTGTCTTATTTAATATTAAGATGTCACATATTGTATCCCTGTATATTAATAGAGCAAGTTTTTCGTTTTAATACGTGTGTGTGCGTTTATAGATAGGTATGTTTGCACTGAGGGTACCGGGTTTGAATTCGAATTCGATTCGATTCTTCGAAGCGTGATGGTCATACGACAGTTTCCCATTGCAACAAGTTCTTCTTTAGTTGCAGACAGCCCTTCGACATTTAGAAATATAATAGTCAGTGCTGGCCTTAAAGGCGGGCGGGCATTGGCCTCTCTTCTTGCTCCAGACTGAGGGGCTTCTGGCATCTGAATAATAATAATAATTTTATATAGCGCCTTTCACCCGAGGGTTACAAAGCGCTACACAAGGGCAGCACAAGAGAGCAAATGTTATCGACTCAACACCGAAGACCCTTTAATGTCTTATTTAAACTTTACTTCCCACTTATTGAGGATTACTCTTTTCTGACGTGGGAAGCGAAATGTCGCGAGGGAGAGAGAGGGAGATCACTCAGTGACACGAAAGAACATCTCTGAAGAGCAACCATCATGAATCGAGCCGTGAAAACCTACATCAGTCCACATTACTCTTCTGAATCATTAACACTATTCTACCAAACACTTCGAGGCCCGGGAGCTGAAAGACAACGATGTCCAGAAGCTGACCATCGTGCTTCGAAGAATCGCAAAGAAAAAGAAGCTTTGCGATGGACTGGTGTCGCATCCTGGGTATAGCCCTGCCGTGCACCCTGTGTCTGCCGGGCTAGGCTCCGGTTCACCGTGACCCGGTTTCCGACAATGGATGAATGTATTTCCACTTTCCCACTCGTACCACTGACCCCCCTTAAGCCACTCTTCCGCCTTCATCTTGACGTCAGAAGAACGTATTACACGCTTGGAACAAAGATCGCCCGCAGGTTGGGTACTCTGCTATTTATAATAAAAGTTTTCATCACACACACACACCAATCGGTGCGATGGTTTAAAATAACCAAACTGAAACATCTTTACGATTCTCAGACTTGGAGTTGACCGTGAAGGCCCAAGGCTAGGCGACAGATTAAAACGCATTTTTGATTCTAAAAAATCACCGTTTTATCTATGACTCCACTCTGAGGCAATTTATAATTCGCAAGCTTGAAAGCTTCTGCCAAGAGGCTCACAGACTCAGACTAATGACGTACTTCCTTCTCTGTTTACGTATTGATGCTATATTCACCGTATATCTGTTTCGCGTTTAATGTTTTCTGCAGGGTAACTTCGAATATTGTCCTCCGATCGGTCTCAAAATAATCTGCCACGGCCAAGTTTCGCCGCTGGGATTTTAAAAATCTAACTTTAACGTAACGCCGATTTACGTTGGCGCGATATTTTTGATTGCTCGTGTTGCGACACGGTTGTTTTTGCTCCGATTTATATCTGCTTTAAAGTGCCGCACGTTGTGTTGTTTTAAACAGCAATTTCGGTGACCGTGGGGCACACTTGCAAATAAGGCCATGTGCCGATCTCTCGAGTACTCAGCTGGTCGAACAAAATACATTTTAAACAAAGGCGGGCGGCACAGTGAAGTCCTAGGTTCGATTTCCAGCTCGGGCGCCTTACTGTGCGGAGTTTGAATGTTGTCTCTGTGTCTGCGTGGGGTTTTTTTTGCCAGGTACTCCGGTTACATCCCACAATCCAAAGTAACACTGCTGCTGCCGAGGTTGACCGGCCTGTTGACTCAACTGCTCCCGTTGACCGTGACTCAGAAACCCAGCATCAAGGGTGCCACAATCATGAGATAAAATTAAAAACAAACCAACGAATTGATGTCGAGTTACACTGCTCAATGTACGAGAATTTCTCTCCATACAGAGAACCTTGAAGATGCCTCTAACGAGCGAGGCGAAACTTCGCCGAGGAGAAGAGGGGAAAAACATTTGCCACGGCTATCCCGCACCAGGTACTCATTCGAGGCCTGAGTCGACCTAGGGGGAGGCCCAGGACCGGTTCAGCAAATCGTCACCGGTGTTGGCCCTGTGACATCCACAGAGCTTTAATGTGGCGTCACGAGAAGACATGGTGGCTCGTTGTGAATGGGGTCCATGAGTCACGCGGCCTCCCCGCTGAGCTGGGTGGGGGGCTTAAGAAACGGCCCAAGACACACGGCACAGCGAGGAATAGAGGAACAACAACACCAACACAAAACTGGCCTCATTCACAAATGCCGCGGGTCTGTTTGTTACAGTGTCGCGAGCTCGATGCACCGACTCCTAGCACATACATGCCTCTAGGGCTGTGCCACGAGATAAATAGATGGATGTTTATTATTACAGCAGAAAAAAAAAACCCCAGTGAGCTTGCAAGCTCTTTACGGGACTCCCGCGACAACCGTCCATTTTCTAAACCGCTTGGTCCTGGTGAGGGTCGCGGCGACAGCTCTTTAAAGGAGGGTGCAACAAGACATCACTTTCCTCAGCAATAGATTCCTGCTCTTACTGAGGGGGGGATTACTAGGCGTGCCCAGGCCAGCCGAAGGATACAATCCCTCCAGCGTGTCCTGGGTCGGCCTCTAGGTCTCTGCCCAGTGGGCCGTGCCAGGGAGACTTCCAACCCAAGATTTCCGATTCTCAACGAAGATATTCTGGAACGTTACGATCAAAATCTCGGCTATAATACGCACCAATGTTTTAATACGTATCCCCAAACTTTTTGAGTTTCATCAAAATGTAAAAACAAGTTATAATCGTAATGGAGGGAGGGAAGAGAATAGGGGAGGGAGGGATGCAGCGCTTTGTGACCCTCGGGTGAAAGGCGCTATATAAATGCTATTATTATTATTATAGCATTATAATAATAATAGCATATTATTATAATATAATAATAATAGCATTTATAGAGCGCCTTTCACCCGAGGGTCACAAAGCGCTGCACAAGGGCCGCGGAGAGAACTGAATGTCAACAACGAGAGAAAAAACAAAACGGCTAATAAAAACCAAAGCAACAAAAAATAAATGATTAAGGCTGTTTCGAATACACTGAACGGTCGTGAAACCGGCAAGTTTAAGAGCGGCAAAAATCTGCCAGCGTCCCCTAAGATGGCCGTCACTTCCTTAAAGACAAACACGGAGGGAGACAGGGTTGGAGACAGGGAGGGTTGGAAACATGGAGGGAGGGTGGGAGGACGCGAAATGAAGCGACTAAGCAAGGGAGAAATGGCGACAGAGCTAGCGAGCGAACGAGGGAGCGAGCGAGGGCGGTACCCAGCGAGCAGCTGTGAGCGGCCTGCTCGGCCTAGCCCGTGTGTCTGGGGCTGCTGTTTACTTTGGGACACGAACCCGCCAAAAGGGAGCGAGATACAGTGAGCGTTCCCGCCACCGACCAACCACCCCCCGGTCCAGAAAGTGTTTTGTTAAAAACCAGCTAGCTCTCTTTATGTTACTTTCATACACGCTACTGTATTTTCCGAGCCCTCTTTTTTTTGGCGGGAAAAGTTTGTGTTTTTTTCCCCCCTCACAACCCCCCTTTTCCCCACCTCCATGGACCTCGTCTTTTATTTAATTTAAAGTTGCAGTTTTTTTCGACGCGGAGTAGTTTCTGCTTAAGGTTATTTGAATGAAGATGTCTTTTTGACGTGTAAGTTTTTTTTAAGGGAGTTAAATCGTGAGGTAAAATTTGCAATGGTGCACATCCACAGCTGAATGAAGGTATCACCCACCCTCTCGCCGTGCCAGTCGACCACCGACTCAGTCATTTTGGGTCGCGGTGTGACGGAGCCTATCCCGGCAGACACAGGGCGCACGGCAGGGCTATACCCATGACGGGACGCCAGTCCACCACAGGGCGCCGGGGGTAACTTTAGTCCACAGGCCGATTAACCTATGCAGCAGCATGTCCTTTGGACTGTGCGAGGAAACCGGAGTGCCCGGCGAAAACCCACGCGGACACGGGGAGAACATGCAAACTCCACACAGAAAGGCACCCGAGCCGGGATTCAAACCAGAGACCTTCTCGTGTTAGCCTTAACAGACTGTAGGGGCAAGTGCTGTTAGCGAGCACCTCTGAAGGCCGACACGGCACACAAGGGGGTGGGTGGCCAGCACCACGCCCGGCCGCCTTTGTCTCCCTAGTGGCAATGTTTACACACCGCACTAGGTAATCATTTGAGGCCCGGGACCGGTTCAGAAAATCGTCACTGGTGTTGGCCAGTACCCACTCACCCTCCGGGTTCTCCGGTTTCCTCCCACAACTTAAAAAAAACACTCGTTAATTAGTTGGCCGATAACATCATAATATATAGGAAAGCAGTGTGTGGCAATGTTGGCACCGGCTAACTGCCTGGCTGCCTCCGCCTTTCACCCGAGGGTCACAAAGCGCTGCACAAGGGCCGCGAAGAGGACGGCACGTCAACAACGAAAGAAAAAAAACCAATAAAAAACCAAAGCAAAAGAAAATAAATGATTAAGGCTACTTCGAATAGACTGAAAGGTCGTGAAACTGGCAATCTTAAAATATATTATTATCACCCACCGACTCACTCGTTCACGCACTTACCCACTCACCAAGCAAGCCAAGTTAATGGCCACAACTCGACAACACGGGGCAACATTTGTGTCCATACCACAAGGGCATTTCCCTGCTTATACAATGTTTATATGTTTACAGCTTAAGCACATATTTATTGTTTTGCACCCAAAGACAATTGGATAGATGAATCGCAGATGTGCACCCAGTTGTTTTTCCACGGTTTCCATTACTGCCAGTGTGTTATCCTTACAAGCCCGCCATGCCAGTCCAGTGCCCCATCGTAGCAAGAACGTATTTGAGGCTGAAAACAGGGTTTCCTCCAACGCCAATGTGCCAACATTTTAGAATTAAACTCGCAAAACAACAGATGCAAAAGTCCATCCATCCATTATCAGAAACCGCTTAGTCCTGTACAGGGTCGCGGTGAGCCGGAGCATATCCCGGCAGAAACAGGACGCAAGGCAGGGCTATCTATATTCATGATGGGAGAACGTGCAAACTCCAAACAGAAAGGCACCCGAGCCGGGATTCGAACCTCGGGACCTACTGCTGTGAGGCAGCAGTGCTACTCAACCGGAGGCACTGTAAACAACTTATAACGCACTGGGTAGTTTCGTTCACTTTTGCAGAGAGGGGAGAACGACTCGGAGGCGCGAGGAACCAGAGAGGCAGGGGAAGAGTGAAGGCAGCCACGTGGTAAGCCGGCGCCAACATCTGCCAGACGCCGCGTCCTCTATATATTAAGATGTTACAGCTGTAGGAGGAAACTGGAGTGCCTCGCGAAAACCCACGCAGACACGGGGCAGAACGCACAACCTCGACGCAGAACGGCGGCACCTGAGCCAGGAATCGAACCCGGGTCCTCCGTCACTGGGAAGACAAAGACATCCAGGCGTGCTCCTGGGCCACATCACCCTCCATGTGCCACGCCGGTCTTAATAGGTGCTTCCTAACAGCATGTGGCCCGACAGTCTACGGGTAACACAGAGGACCTTTGTCTGAGAGTCGGCGTGTATTTACGCGAGTGAGCGTGTGTGTGGTACCCCCGTGAGTGTGTATGTCCTTGTGTTCGTTCGTGTGTGTACGTATGTACACACGTATACGAGTGTGTGTGTTGACCTTCATAGGTGCTACTCGCTAACGGCACTTGACCCTACAGTCTGTCAAGGCTAGACGGGGGATCTTTGTTGCAGCGTGCGAGTGTGTGCCCGTGTGTTCGATGTGTGCGTGTGTGTGTGTGCGTGCGTCTGATCCGCGGTACAGGAAACCACCGTCCCCGCCGGGAGGGAAAACAGGAAATCGTTGAAACGTGTTCAGACGCGTACAGTGGCTGATTTTTCAGATTTTCACCGCCGTTGCCCCGCTTTCGGGGAGGGGGGGCGAGCCGCAGTTCCACTTGGCGGTCCCTCGACCTCCAGACGCAACACCCGCACCCCCCCTGCCCCCCACAAACAACCCCGTCCATAGCCAACCACTCCCGGGTGTCCCCTCACCCCGGGGGAACAACCACCCAGCCACGGTGGCCACACATTCAGTCGGTCAGTTTTGTATTTAACAATAATAGCAGCATTTAATGGAGCGCCTTTCACCCGAGGGTCACAAAGCGCTGCACAAGGGCCGCGAAGAGGACGGGCATGACAACAACGAAATGAGGAGAGACTGCTGGAGAGAGAGTGCGATAGTGTGTGTGTGAGTGAACGAGAGAAAGAGTGAGCAGCGACCTTCCTCCTCCTTACGCGCCGTTTCCGCCACCACTTCCCAAGACTAAACATGGCCGGGGGGCCGCGCTCAGCCGCCCAGCCGGCCATTCGCTTGCTGGTCGTTACAGCCTCGGACAGCCCGGGGCTTCTTGACCTCCGTGACTCCTGCAGTGGCTGGAGTTAATTAACCAAGCGCCCGGGCCGGAGGTGCGGTGGGGCTTGTTGTGGCGCGGGGGGGAAAATAAATAGGGGAGACGGTTGTTGGCTGGAAATAATTTTTCGGATCGGTTTTTTGTTGTTGTTGAGAAAAATATACAGTAATTACCCCGCTTTACGTGATCTCGGCTTACGTAAAATTCGCGTTTACGCCACTTTTCTAGAGTAAATTTCAGTTCGGCGAATGGCATTACGTCCGACGTTACGTCCCTCAGCAACGACACCCACGTCATAAAAAATATGACTAAATTGTGTTTTTTGTGTTCTGTAAGGTTTAGCGATAGTTATATTCTTTCGCGAGTTATTTACGCTAGTTTTACGGTTTTGTCCTCATTTTAAGGCATTACGTCAAAAACCAGGTTACGTCACGGCTTTTGCAAACCAATTAATGACGTAGGGCAGGGAATGATTGTATACGTGTGTATATATATATACGGTTGTTGCGTTTCATAATAAAAATGATTTGGTGCCGCCGTTAAAGCAGCTGCTGCTGCATTGGCAGCGGGCTGGCGAGCGAGCACGCGTTAGCAAAACCAAAACTGGACGCTTGACGTGTCAATAACGCTGCGCGGCCTTAAAAGGAAAAAAATACACAACGGGCGAAAGTTTCGCGCAAGTAGCCCATCTGCGCGCGCTGAAGACGGCCCGGTGCCCAAAACGTCACGCACTGTACGTCGCGGCCTATCACGGCCACGCGCGGCACGTGACGAGTTGTTATTGTTGGGTGCGACGGAGGACGTGGGTTTTTTAAACTTAATTCGGAACGTGTTTTGACGTAGGCGCAGGAAAGAGGAACGCTCGACACGGCGTGGCGCAGAGTAGCGCTGCCGCCTCACAGCAAGAAGGTCCCCGCGTTCGAATCCCGGCTCGGGCGCCTTTCTGTGCGGAGTTTACGTGCTGTCACAGTGTCGGCGTGGGTTTTCGCCGGGTGCCCCGATTTCCTCCCACAGCCCAGACACATGCTGCCGGGGTTAATCGGCCTGCGGACTAAATTTCTCCTGTGATGGACCTGCGTCCCATCCTGGGTACATCCCAAATTACATACAAACTTGTGAGGAGGCGCGGATGTTACCGCTGCGCCGCCCCGCAGTTGTTGTACCTCAATGAAATGTTACCGGACAGTAAACCACAATAATAATAACACCGTTATAAAATTGACGGCCTTTTTATCAACACGTCGCAGGATGAAAGTCTCGACCGGGCCCTGTCCACCCGTGGGAAGATGTTTGACCATACTTCACCACCTTGGGGCCCCATTTAGATATGGCCTGCCACTGATGTTAGCCGCAGCTTGGAACGAAACTCAAAAATATTACTTTAATTCTGGCCCGAAGGACGGGCCCGGTCGGGGCGAGTATTTACGTTGGCATTTTTTATTTTTTTGCGGAGGAAAAATAACAAGTTTATTATGGTACAGTGCTTTAATACGCCGTAGGCCGGGGGGCTGCGCAAATCATTTTGCCGCGCGCGTTACCGGCCAATCGCGTGAAAGGAGGGAAAAACTGCGAAAACAAATATCAGTTACCGGGTTTGCCGCGCGCATCGAGACGTCGCGTTTGGAAAATTATTTCGTCGGGAAAATTATTTCGTCGGTTTCCTCCCACCGTCCAAAGACCTGTTGCCAGGTTAATTGGCCTACTGAGTAAATTGCCCCAGGTGCCCTGCGATGGACTGGCGTCCCATCCGCGGGATATAGCCCTGCCTTGCGCCCTGTGTCTGCCGGGATAGGCGCCGGCTCACCGCGACCCTGTACAGGATTGAGCGGTTTATGAAAATAGATGGATGGACAATAACCCGTCAGGGCGCTTTTATGCAAAGGTGGCATCGACGGCAAATCTGGAGAGGAGGTTTTATTTTCGGGAAATTAGAAATCGCACCGCCAAATAATTACTGCCACCTGGCCGGAATCGCACTGTAATGGGTTACTCAGAAAACATTTCGCTTGTCCCAGTTTAACCCAGAATTCTGGCATATGTCCGCCTGCATTTTTTTTCTCCGTTCGCCTCCCCCTCAGCCGAACTGTGCTTGAGACTAGGTCGGCGACTGACGGGAGAATGCTGGAACGGTCGGACGATCTTGAGATTTCGAGACGCGAAACGGGGAGTAATAATAAGAACAGCATTTTATCGAGCGCCTTTCGCCTGAGGGTCGCACAACGACAAAAAAAAGCCAAAGCAACAAAAACATTTAATGATTAAGGCTGCTTCGAATACACTGAAAGGTCGTGAAACTGGCGCTCTTAAGAGCGGCAAAAATCTGCCAGCGTCCCTTAAGATGGCCGTCACTTCCTTGAAGACAAACACGGAGGGAGACAGGGGGAGGGAGGGTGAGCGACAGGGGGAGATATCGGGACACAGAGATAGGAAGACAGACACGAGGGGGAAACAACGCCAATCTAAATTAAACAATTAACATTGAAGCACAAGAACATATACATAGACACACGCAACAGTAAATAAAAAAACGCGAAACACGCTTTTGCCGCTACGACTAAAGCTGGGGCTGCTCTTGTCACCCTCTCTACAGGCCCCAAAGCCCATCGATCCATCCGTTGTCAGAAACCGCTTAATCCTGTACAGGGTCGCGGTGAGCCGGAGCCTATCCCGGCAGACACAGGGCGCAAGTCAGCAATCCGTACGTTGGTTGTGTCGCAGGAGTCCCGTAAAGAGCTTGCAAGCTCACTGGGATTTTTTCTGCTGTAATAATAAACACCCTTGTGCAGCGCTTTGTGACCCTCGGGTGAAAGGCGCTCTATAAAATGCTATTATTATTATCTATCTGTGCCCATGATGGGACGCCAGTCTATTACAGGCCACCGGGGGGCAATTTAGTCCTCAGGGCAATTAACCTGTGTAGCAGCATGTCTTTAGACTGTGTGTTGCTGCTTGCAAACTGGAACCTTTGCAAAAAGGTGTCCATTTGGTGTTTTAAGATCTTAACACGTCTCTCATTGCCAGAAAGGGTGAAAACTTATATATTTTACATTAGATGTCTGCATCTTAAATAATGGACGAAATATTTCTTACATTAGTGTTGGTGGACCACACCGTGTCTCTAGGGTTCTGGAAGAAATCTTTCCCATGTCTTTCCCATCGCAGGGATCCCGTAAAGAGCTTGCAAGCTCACTGGGTATTGTTCTGCTGTAATAATAAACATGTATCTATCTGTGATGTTGATTACAAGGGTTGTCTGACCATACTTCACCACGCTGGCCAGCACAGATTGGTGACTGTGGGGGTGACACGGGGTCACTTGAGATATCACTCGACAGAGATTATAGATATCCATGGATGGAACGATAACCACTCTAAACACAACAAAGACAAAGATCCCCCGTATAGCCTTAACAGGCTGTAGGGACAAGTGCCGTTAGCGAGCACCTATGAAGGTCGACACGGCACACGAGGGGGTGGGTGACCAGCACCACGCCGGGCCGTCTTCGTTTCCCTAGTGTGCAATGTTTACACACACCGCACTAGGTACTCATTTTTTTAGGCTGAGCCGACCTAGGGGAGCCCCAGGACCGTTTCAGAAAATCGTCACCGGTGTAAACCGTGAGCGGGATTCGAACTCGGGTCGCCAGATTCGTAGCCCAGTGCGCTAACCACTGGGCCACACGTTCCACACACCAACACCCACCCACCTCCCCACCTCTTAACCCAGAGGTCAAAAAACCTTGGGTAACATACTGCCCGGACTGTCAACATTCCTATGCACACGTACACACACACACAGACCAACAGACTGGGAACACACACACACACAACAAAGACAAGGACGACCCTTTGTTGATTGTTGAAATGGAACAGGGGAAAACGCCATATCCTACGGGTTGAAAATTAATGACACTGAGTTGATATCGTTGGCAGCACGGTGGTAACGCGTGCGCCACACACCAAGAAACTCCTGGGTTCGATTCAGGGATCAGGGTTGCCTTCCTGTGTGGAGATTCTGTGTTCTCTCTCTCTCTACGTGTCCGCGTGGGTTTTCGCCGGGTACTCCGGTTTCCTACCGTAGCAGCTCCCGAGAGCACATTTTCGTGACGCACCGAGCCGCGAAATGCTGCAACAATACGGCGGAGAAATGCTCGCCACGACTATCCCGAAAGAGCAGCTGTCCAGATCAATTCTCATCAACACCATTAAGTGAGTTAGAGTTTATTTAAGCTGGAAGGAACCATTGAGCTGCGTAACATCTTTTTCAACAGTTGTTTAAGAACGTTACAACATCTCAGGGAACCATCCGGGGGGGGGGACCAGGGAACCCCACGCGTGCAAACTCCACACAGAAAGACACCCGAGCCGGGAATCGAACCAAGGCGCCTTGCTGCGAAGCGGCGGCACTACTCACTTCGCACCTACAACGGATAAACACTGGCCGTGGCTATCCCCAAAGAGCAGCTGTCGAGATCAATTCTCACAGAAAACACCGTGGGGTTACGATCAGGTTGGGTGACAATTTCCACACCATTTCCTCGGCGTGTGAAAAGACAACACACACACACAACAAAGACAAAGATCCCCCGTATAGCCTTAACGGGCTGCAGGGTCAAGTGCCGTTAGCGAGTAGCACCTATGAAGGACGATACGGCACACGACGGGGTGGGTGGCCAGCACCACGCCCGGCCGCATTTGTCTCCCTCGTGGCAATGTTTACACACCTCACTAGGTACTCGTTTGAGGTTGAGTCGACCTAGGGGTGGCCCGTAACCGGTTTAGAAAATCGTCACCGGTGTTGGTGGCCGTGAGCGGGAATCGAACTCGGTTCATAGCCAGGTTTGTTGCCCAGCATAGCGCTAACCACTACAACACCACCGCTCACCGACACACAAAGCACACCACACACAAACTGGCGCCTAAGTGTCAAAAGCTACTTCCATCCATCCATTTTCTGAAACCGCTTAATCCCGTACAGGGTCGCGGTGAGCCGGAGCCTATCCCGGCAGACACAGGGGCGCAAGGCAGGGGGATACCGAGGATGGGACGCCAGTCCATCGCAGGGCGCCTGGGGGCAATTTTACTCAGCAGGCCAATTAACCTGGCAGCATGTCTTTGGACGGTGGGAGAAAAACCGGAGTGCCCGGTGGCGAAAACCCACGCGGACACGGGGAGAACATGCAAACTCCACACAGAAAGGCGGCCAAGCCGGGATTCGAACCCGGGGAACTTCTTGCCGTGAGGTGGCAACGCTACCCACTATGCCACCGTGCCGCCCAAAAACGACTTCCGCACCCACCAATTTGCATTTTCTTGCCCCAACTCTGTTGTTATTTCTGTTGTTGCCCCAACACACTCGGCCTTTGCATTTGCCCAGAAGCTACCCGGCTCTCGGCTCACCCCGGTGGAACCGCAAACGGGACCGGTGCTCGTTTGTGTTAGTTTGCTGCGATTTTCCCTTTAGCCTCCATTTTTCTCGCTAACGGCAAGTGTCGTTAGCGAGCACCTATGAAGATCGACACGGCACACGAGGAAGGCTTGTGACCAGCAACCACGCCCGGCCGCCTTTGTCTCCCCAATGGAAATGTTTACACACCGCACTAGGTTTCTCTCCGCGGCCCTTGTGCAGCGCTTTGTGACCCTCGGGTGAAAGGCGCTCTATAAAATGCTATCATTATTATTGCTCGTTTGAGGTTGCGTCGACTTAGGGGAGGCCCGGGCACCGGTTTAGAAAATCGTCACCAGCGTTAACGGCCGTGAGCGGGATTCGAACTCGGGTCACAGGCCAGCTTTTGAAGCCCAGCGTAGCGCGCTAACCACTGGGCCACCGCTCCCCACAGCGAACACACACACACAGCCAGACACAATCTCTTCCAGAGCCTGGGGAATCTCGCTGCGAAAACTGGTCGATCCACATTTAATAACCGTCTCTTTTACCCCCCCCCCCCAAAAACACGCGAAGTGTCCCAAACTTTACCTGCAGCTACGGACGTTCGTTTGCACCGCAGGATGTTCCTCCGTTAAGACATCCTGCCGCGGCGAAACGTCGGACACGGTGACAAACTAACCAGCGGCCACCAAAGACAAAGATCCCCCCCGTGTAGCCTTAACAGACTGTAGGGGCAAGTGCCGTTAGCGAGTAGCACCTATGAAGGTCGACACGGCACACCAGGGGGGTGGGTGACCAGCACCACGCCCGGCCGCCTTTGTCTCCCTAGTGGCGATGTTTACACACCACACTAGGTACTCATTTGAGGGTGAGTCGACCTAGGGGAGGTCCAGGACCGGTTCAGAAAAATCGTCACCGGTGTTGGTGGCCGTGAGCGGGATTCGAACTCGGGTCATAGCCAGATTTGTAGCCCAGCGCGCTAAAACCACTGGGCCACACGCTCCCCCACCACCACGAGTCGGTGAAGTTGTGTAATCTCTACGAGACCGTAATGCTTGTACACAGAAGCGTTCT
Source organism: Geotria australis (assembly GCA_036362915.1). Lineage (NCBI taxonomy): Eukaryota > Metazoa > Chordata > Hyperoartia > Petromyzontiformes > Geotriidae > Geotria > Geotria australis. The sequence goes on along the minus strand of JAZEWU010000052.1, from coordinate 1,599,123 downwards.
CAATCCACTGCTGGATGACAATACACGCCCACGCCATTGATTGACGTGGGCTGGTCACTGCTCGATGCGTGAGATTTGCTTCACTCTCAAGTAGATGCTCTTTCGGGATAGCAGTGGCACTGAGTGTTTCATCTGACGATGCCTTTGACGTAAGGGGCGAAACGTCGCAAAGGAGAGAGGGGGAACGCTTGACAAGGCTACCCCGAAAGGGCAGCTCTCGAGAGCAATTCTCAAAGGCGCGCAGAGCAAAGCCCTGTGACTGCCTATCCCGGCAGTCACAGGGCGCAAGGCAGGGCTATACCCATCACGGGACGCTAGTCCACCACAGGGCACCGGGGGCAATTTAGTCCGCAGGCCAATTAACCTATGCAGCAGCATGTCTTTGGGACCGTGGGAGGAAACCGGAGTGCCCGGTGGCGAAAACCCACGAGGACACGGGGAGAGAGAACATGCAAACTCCACACAGAAAGGAACCCGAGCAAGGACAATCCTTGCAAACGAAATGCACGGTCACGCTTAGCGGATCGCTTTGAGTAAACAGTACCAGTACTGTACGGTCTTACTTGTGCATGTCAACAAAGCGTAGCACGTGACGCCGTTCGGTTCAGAAGCAGATGATACAAGTTCACAAAGAGGCAGCCAAAAAAACGCGCGTCGATCTGAAACGTTGTGTTTTGTGTCACGTCCACGCAGAAATCAGGCGCCGTGTGCACGTTTACAGAAAGGAGTACGAGTCGAGACTCAACACGGCTGGAATGCCCACCCCCACAGTCCTTCACTCAAGGCTCCGTCCAAAACAAAGACAAAGATCACCAGTATAGCCTTAAACAGACTGTCGGGTCAAGTGCCGTTAGCGAGTAGCGCCTGTGAAGGTCGACACGGCAACACGAGCGGGCGGGCGGAACAGCACCACGCCCGGCCATCTTTGGGGACGCTGGCAGATTTTTGCCGCTCTTAAGATTGCCAGTTTCACGACCTTTCAGTGTATTCGAAGCAGCCTTAAACATTTATTTTTGTGTTGCTTTTTTTATTGGTTGTTTTTTCTTTCGTTGTTGACATGCCGTTCTCTTCGCGGCCCTTGTGCTGCGCGTTGTAACGCTCGGGTGAAAGGCGCTATATAAAATGCCGTTATTATTATTATCCCTAGTGGCGATGTTTATACATAGCACCAGGTACTCATTTGAGGCCGAGTCGACCTAGGGGGGAGGCCCAGGACCAACTCACGCAACTAGCAACAAACGCACGCATGTCAGCTGCGGATAAAACAGCGGCTCGTTGTCGCGACCCATCGGTCGACAAGAGCATCAATATGCAACTGCATGACACGTCAAAATATACTTCATCGGTAAGGATAATGTTACATTTATAACGCGTGGCAGATATTCATTCACTGTCAAAAGGTACTCATTCGACGAGAGAACTACTCGGAGGCGTAGCGAGGACAGCGCAGAGAGGCGGAGGAGGAGGCAGCCAGGCGGTTTTGCCGGCGCCATATTGCAACTAGACATTGCTTCCTATATATTATAATAATAATAATAGCATTTTATATAGCGCCTTTCATCCGAGGGTCACAAAGCGCTGCACAAGGGCCGCGGAGAGAACGGCATGTCAACAATGGAAAATGTGCAGAAGCAAGACCGTACCTATGGAACACTGCCTTGTCCGCGCTCTACTACCCAACCTCTGCAGCTCAAAAAAAAAACCTTGCAGGGTTCAATAATAAAAATGCAACGAACGGTGTAAAGAAATGGGGAAACTGTAATGTAACCGTCGCGCTTCGAAGAATCGCAAAGAAGAAGAAGACGAAGAAGCAGAATCATCAACCCAACTTACTTGAGAAAGTATCTCTGTCCCGACTGCGTTTTCGCCATTTCCCAGCCGGGCGGCAGCGGAGCTTCGTCTCCGACGTCGTACGAGTGTTGTCGCAGGTGCACGACGTGGTGGCCCTGCTGTTGCTGCTGTTGCTGTTGCATGGACGGCTGGCCTGGCCCGCTGCCGGCTCCGGAAGCCGGAGACATCGAGCCGAGCGACCCGGCAGACAGGGCGAGCGACGCCGGAGAAGAGTTGGCCCGTATGTGAGTCGGCAAGAGCGGAGACAACGCTGCTGATGAGCTCGACGACGATGAAGATGACGATGACGAGGCGGAAGACGATGAAGCTGAGGAGGCTCCCACCTGGTGGCTGTCGGTCACCACGCCGCCGCCTCCACTGCTGGACTGTCTCGAGTGCGAGCCGCCGCCAGCGCCGCAGTTTCCTCCGCCCGACTCGGGCTGCTTAAAGAACGAGTCTGGAAGCTTCCTCATCCTCATGGGCAGCTGCTGGGGGACGTTCGCAGACTTGGGGTTCATCACGGCGTTGAAGAGCGACTCCAGGTCGCTGTCGGAGTCGCCGCGAACGTGCAAGACATGCTGGGGAACTTGAGTGCCGGCGGCCATCGGATCCATCGGAGTTTGCTTCTCACACCTCCTGCCCTTGGTCTATCTCTCTCTCTGATCCTGTCTCTCTCCCTGGCTCCTGTCTGGATGTGTGTCTCTCTCTGCACAAGCAGGGCGCCCTTTTTGTCTTACAGAACGTCTTTCTCTCGCTTGGGTTTCAGGCCGCCGGGTTTGTTGTCGATCTCAGCTTCGCTCCGTCTTTTGTCCGTCGTTCCCCCACAACAGTGTGCGAGACAAGTTGCCCGTGGCGTGGCTTGGCTTGGTTTGGGTTAGGGCAGCCCTCCGCACACGTTTGCTCGCTGCGACCGAGTTTGGTCGCAGCGACGGCAACAGCAGCGCCGTCTCCCTGCGCCGCGAGAAGTTGCCAAGTGGTTGTGAGACTTGATGGAGAATTTCTTACCGATAAAGTCGCGACGTTTCGCGCTGCCGCAAAAAAATAATATTAAAAAAAAAAGTTAACGACGAAAAATCCCAACTCGAAATTCGAACTCCCTATTTTCGGCTGGATTGTCTGTAAATCACGGCAGGCAGCTTCGCAAAATGACGCACGGCGCGAAGCAAGCCGCAAACCTCCCAAACAACGAATCTCAGTCTCTTTCTTACCACCACCCTCCGTGCGCCGTCTTCGGCTAAGTCCTGGCCCGGTAGCCGCCGCCGCTCAAAAGTGTCTTCAACTTTGGTCTGAAACAGCGGCCGAACAGCAACATTGAACTCGTTTCGCGAGCGCGGTGGAAGAAGCAGGGAGTCGCCTTGCAACAGTCCGCCAGTCAGCCCAACTCGCGAAAAGGGGGCACGGTGAAAAAGTTTGCGGCGCTAGCTAGGCGTGGGATGTTTTTGTTCAGAACGTCAGAGTAGAGTGGGGGTAGGAGGATGGTGGTGTTAGTGTGGGGGGGTGGGTGGATGGATGCTGGGTGGGTGGTGGGTAGGTGGGTGGGTGTGTGTGTGTAGCTGACTGGCTGACTCAAGGCGAAATAAATAAATAAGATGACCAAACTTTTTGTGGTTCGTAAACTGCGCGCCTCCCTCCACCCCACTTGCTTCCTGCGCCCAAGTTCCATCACATTCAACCGCCGCCAGCGCCCCTACTGGCTGCAGAAAGGGCTTGCAAGGGATTTTATTTGCAAAATGGGGATTTAATTGAGGGTGGCGCAGTGGGTATTGCTGCCGCCTCACAGCAAGAAGGCCCCCGGGTTCGAATCCCGGCTCGGGGGTCGTTCTGCGTGGAGTTTGCGCGTTCTCTCCCCGTGTCCGCGTGGGTTTTCGCGGGGCACTCCGGTTTCCTCCCACCGTACAAAGACATGCTGTCAGGGTAATTGGCCTGCTGATTAAATTTCTCCAGGCGCCTTGCGGTGGACTGGCGTCCTATCCTCGGTGTTCCCCCTGCCTTGCGCCCTGTGTCTGCCGGGATAGGCTCCGGGTGGGTGATTAGCACCACGCCCGGCCGCCTTTGTCTCCCTAGTGCCAATGTTTACACACCGCACTAGGTACTCATTTGAGGCTAAGTTGACCTAGGGAGGAGGCCCAGGACAGGTTCAGAAAATCGTCACTGGTGTTGGCCGTGAGCGGGATTCGAACTCGGGTCACAGCCAGGTTTGTAAGCCCAGCGCGCTAACCTACTGAGCCACCGCTCCCCACCAACACACTTACACCGTCACACGTTATAAGATAATATAGCTTGTCCTCCCATTCACAATGCAAGTACTTACTGGGCCAAACAAGCTGAAACACACTGCGTTGGCTTGGTGTGTGTGTGTGTTTATAGCACACGGCCTATTTTGAGCAGTCAGCTGGTTTTTTTTTCTCTCTCTCTCTAAAAGATGACATCATTTGGCGAGCAGAAGCCAGATGGTTTAATCGTGATAATCACTTGGCGGCACGGTGGCGGAGCGCTGAGTAGCGCTGGCGCCTCACAGCAAGAAGGCACACCCGGGTTTGAATCCCAACCCCGGGTTGCCCTTTCTGTATGGAGTTTGCGTGTTCTCTCTCTCTCTCCCCGTGTCCGCGTGGGTTTTCGCCGGGCACTCCGGTTTTCCTCCCATAGTCCAATGACAAGCTGCTGCATAGGTTAATTGGCCTGCGGACTAAATTTCCCCCGGTGTCCTATAATGGACCTGCCTTGCGCCCTGTGCCTGCCGGGATGGGCTCCGGCTCACCGCGACCCTGTGCGGGATTAAGCGGTTCCATCCCCGGCGTAGAGGCTTCTTAGACTATTAGGGGCAAGTGCTTAAACACAAGGAGGTGGGGTGGCCCCATCAGCGCCTGTATTCATTTAAGGCTGAGTCGACCTAGGGGAGGCCCGGTTCCGATTCTGATATATCGCGAGATCATTTTTCACGAGCGGGATTCGAACTCGCGGTTCGTCAGGTGGTGTGCAGACCGTAGGGTCAAGTGCTGTTATCGAGTTGCACCTATGAAGGCTGACACGGCACACTAGGGGGTGGGCGGCCAGCTCCTCGCCTGGCTGCCACAAACACAAAGATCCCCCATGTAGCCTGAACAGACCGCCTTTGTCTTCCAAGCGGCGATGTTTACACTAAGTACTCAGGTAGGCGTTACACCAGATACCGCCACAAAGATAAAGATCATCCGTGTAGCCTTAACAGACTGTAGGGCCGAGTGCTGTTAGCGACCACCGCCTATGAAGGCCAAGCATTTATAACGCGTGGCACATATTCATTCGCTGTCGAAGGTACTCACTCGACGAGAGAACGACTCAGAGGCGTAGCGAGGAAAGCACAGAGAGGCGGAGGAGGCAGCCAGGCGGTTTTGCCGGCGCCATATTGCCACTAGACACTGCTTCTTGTATATTATGATGTTATCGGGCAAATAATGAATGTGTTTTTTTTAAGTAGTGGGAGGAAACCGGAGAACCCGGAGGAAACCCACGCAGAACAGGGGGAGAGAATAACACACAAACTCCACACATAAAGGCGCCCGAGCCGAGATTCGAACCGGGGTAGGCTTTCTTTGCTGCAAGGCGCAGATGTTAACCACTGCGCCACCGCTCCCCGTCACCGCCATAATAATAATAGCATTTATATAGCGCCTTTCACCCGAGGGTCACAAAGCGCTGCACAAGGCTGTGGAGAGAACGACATGTCGACAATAAAACGTTCCGTGCTAGGGAGCGAATTCGGGGAGGCAGTTTCGGCAGCGAGTGTAGACAAGCGAAGGCCCTAGGAGAGGTTCCAAACGCGCAAAGATTATGAACTGTTCGTGACATTTGTTTTGAGGAAACAAAACGTCGTCGTTATGACGACGGTGCAAGAAGGTAGAAAAGGGCGGGAAAAGAAAGGGAGGGAGAGAGAGAAAAAAACACACACGCACTCCCTCAGCTAAAAAATCTGTCAAATGTTAAGGACTTCAAATACAAAAAAAAACGGGGGAACGGCTTACCGTTAAGACCCAGGGGAATTAGGGTGACCGACTCGTGTGCAGAGAGGGTTAACGTGTGGGGGTTTTTAAATGTGCCCACACTGACGCACACGCACGCACACCCGTTGCATTGTCAACACGGATAAGAAGCAGAGGTTTACACACATCCAGAAGTTGACCCCCCGCACTTTGGAAAGGTTAGTTCAGTGTTGGTTCGTTATCGCTTCCTGCTTAATCCCGTCCCCGTCCCCCGCTCGCTGTAACGAATGGTTTTGCCCGAGCAGGTTCGATCCCCCGCCTTGGGCGCCTTTCTGTGTGGAGTTTGTTGTGTTCTCTCCCACTGTTCTGCGTGGGGTTCCTCCCACAGCTTAAAAAAACACTCATTAATTATTTGGCCGATAACATCATAATATATGGGAGGCAGTGTCTAGTGGCAATATGGCGCCGGCAAACCGCCTGGCTGCCTCCTCCGCCTCTCTGCGCTTTCCTCGCTACGCCTCCGAGTCGTTCTCTCGTCGAATGAGTACCTTCGACAGTGAGTTAATATGTGCCACGCGTTGACATGTCGTTCTCTCTGCAGCTTTGTTCAGCGCTTTGTGACCCTCGGGTGAAAGGCGCTATATAAATGCTATTATTATTATTATAATAAATGTAAAATTATTATTATTATTATTTAACGCAGGCGACTCATTCCATCCGCGTCAAGTTAAATTATAATTTACGTAATGTCGTGTGAATATTCTGGCTTTTTAAATTGTGCTTTAAAATGTGTTGCTGCATTTGGTGTAATAATAAACATCTATCTATCTAATCACGGATGTCAATAAGGACACAAATGATTCGACACACGAAACGTCGATTAACCAACAGACTGTAGGGTCAAGTGCCGTTAGCGAGTAGCACCTATGAAGGCTGGCAATGCAACCGAGGGGGTAGGTAGCCAGCAACACGCCAGGCTGCCTTTGTCTCCCCAGTGGCAATGTTTACACACTGCACTAGGTATTCATTTTTGAGGCTGAGCCGACCTAGTGGAGGTCCAGGACCGGTTCAGAATATCGTCACTGGTGGTTGGCCGTAAGTGGTATTCGAACTCGGGACATAGCCAGGATTGTAGCCCAGCGCGCTAACCGCTGAGCTACCGTACAAGTTTACACACTCACAAACACGTGTGTTATTTTCCTAAAAGGTGGCTTTTGTGAGCCTAAGCACAAAAGCCACATTGTGCTTTTTGGAATTTTATTAACAGGTGCAAACGGGAATGATTACGTCACGCCGCAGTGTTAAATAATAAAACATTAATAACAATACAAATTTCGAAAAAAGTCCCGAGCGATAGCCGTTACAAAGAAAAACACCAGTTCGAAAAATTGCTCTCAACAGCTGCTCTTCCGGGATAGCCGTGTCGGGCGTCCCTGCTCTCTCTCGACAGCTCATGCATCCAGTGTCAGAAACCGCTTAATCCTGTACAGGGTCGCGGTGAGACGGAGCCTATCCCGGCAGACACAGGGCGCAAGGCACGGCTATACCCAGAATTGGACGCCAATCCATCACAGGGCACCTGGGGGCAATTTAGTCCGCAGGCCGATTAACCTATGCGGCAGGGTGTCTTTGGACTGTGGGAGGAAACCGGAGTGGGGGGTAGGGGATGGGGGGTTGGGGGGATTATAGGGGGGGGGGCTTCCTCTGTCAGATGAGCGCAAAGAAAAATAAAACCTCGGGCCAGCGATGAGATAAGGTGAACAAAGGCGGGGTAAGTGATACAATCACAGCAATATCTAAACTGTACGGAGGGAGGAGGGGAGGGAAGCATCGTTCCAACAGACGAGGAGGTAAAATTAACTCGAAGGCTTTCATGACCAATGTTATCCATAGTTGAAACTCTGTTTATGAGTTTAGGTCATGTGAAAAAGGTGTGCAAGTGTTGTGCACGAGGGGGTGGGTGGCCAGCACCACGCCCGGCTGGGTAGACCCACACAAAAGACACAAGATCTCCCGTATAACCTCAACAGACTCCATAGTACAGCTCTTCTTATGAGTTTAGGCCACGTGAAACTGTAGGGGAAAGTGGCATTAGCGAGTAGGAACTATGAAGGCCTGCACGGCACACACAGACAGACCAGCACACACACAAACACAGCACAAGCCCCGATTCCTGTTCAGTGGCCCCTGAACTTTCAAAAGTAGTAGTAATAATAATAATGTTGACGGTTGCGTAAGGGTGTCCTCCTACATACCACGCAGAGACAGGTTTTGTCATCACCTGCCCAAAAAAATAAAATCCGGTTCTCTTATCGACCAGGTGTGGCCGATGGGGTGGTGACCATCACCAGGCCCAGCGTGGCCCACTGGGAACCCTTGTGGCCTTCACACACAACCGAGGGCACCCACCCCGGTTTGAGTCTCGGCTAGGGCGCCAGCCGCTCTGGAGGTTGCCTGCGTAGTAAAAAAATAATAATGAAAAAAGTCAGTTTGCGTTGAAGCTGCGAGGAAACGGAGTCGCGGTGTTACAGATGGGAGTGACGGTGTTGGAGATGGGAGTCACAGTGTTGGAGATGGGAGTCAGTGTTGGAGATGGGAGTCACAGTGTTGGAGATGTGAGTCACAGTGTTGGAGATGGGAGTCACAGTGTTAGAGATGGGAGCCGGTGTTAGAGATAAGAGTCACAGTGTTAGAGATGGGAGCCACAGCGTTAGAGATGGGAGCCAGTGTTAGAGATGGGCGTCAGTGTTAGAGGTAGGAATCAGTCAGTTTGCATTTAAGCTGGATGGAACCGTCGAGTTACGTAGCTCTTTTTAACAGTTGTCCAGCGGGGAGACTTTAAGCAGTGAATCAAATAATGATATAATGCTGATTGAACATTGCTATTCATAACCCGCGGCACAGTATTCGTTCAATGTCGAAGGCATTCGTTGGAAGAGAGAACGCTTCGAGGCCGAGCTGAAAGACAACGATGTCCAGAAGCTGACCATCGTGCTTCGAAGAATCGCAAAGAAGAAGAAGAGGCCCGAAGAAACAACTGAGAGGTGGGGACGGAGGAGCCACGCGGTTAGCCGGCGCCAACATGTGTCAGACACTGCGTCCTATATATCATAATGGTACCAGCCAATTAACGAGT
>JAZEWU010000052.1:1554636-1571669 GCA_036362915.1 Geotria australis | reverse complement strand
ACCAAATAGTTAATGAGTTTTTTTTTTTAAGAAAAAAAAAACGGACTTGTCAGATCCTTGCTCCTGATGAAGCTGATTGCAACAATCGGCGAAACGTCGTACCTGCATTGTGAATGTTGTGGGCTCGCTCTCCAACATACCGGTGTGCTGAAAACGAATTGGCACGTTTTTATTCACGTGACAACCCTTTACTGATTGGCTGTGTCGGGTGAGGCCGGTTTACGACACTTATACATTATTTTAAGTGACCTAACTCGTAAAAAGAGAAAGACAGATTTGGAATATTTCTTACGTGGCACGCAGGAGCCGAACTTGTCTGGAAACTCTGAGATGAGGTCGTCATTCACCCGGTCCTTCATCGGCCCGAGGATGATGACCGGCCGGGTGTAACGAACTGGAAAAACAGACGGACGCACAGACACACGGAGACACAGGCACACACAGCCGCAATGTCAGAATTAAGTCGTCAAGTCAACGGTTAAAGTGTCTTCCCGCTGAAATATGTTATTTAAAGCGCTGAATAACTGGTGCGTTTCATTCGGCACTACATTCGGGTAACGTGGAAAAGTAAACGCAATGTTCTTTCGGGTGGCGAGCGCAGAAGTGCTTTATGACTGACACCACGCGTCAATAATCTCCAGGTCCAATAATGCCACTTGCTTTGCGAGGAGCGCTACTCACTCTTCACCTCTGCGCATTTACTGGGCGGCAGGGTGGTGAGAGTGGTAACATCCGCGCCTCACAGAAATAAAATCCTGCCCGAGGCGGTTCGATTCCCGCCTGGGGTGCCTTTCTGTGTGGAGTTTGTGTGTTCTCCCCCTGTTCTGTGCAGGTTTCCTCCGGTTTCCTCCCACAGCAGTTGATTGACGATGGCCGATGATGACGAGTGATGCAAAAGAAGGGATTTCTACACGAGGTAAAAGCGAGAGAGTTAAATTAGTGTTTTTATGCTAATTATCTTGCTTAAAGAAATGCTCTCAAAAGCTGCTCTTTCAGGAAAGCCGTGTCGAACATTCCTCCTCTCTCCTTCGCGACGCGTGTACACGCCCATATAAGGAAAAAGAAAACCTGTATAGCCTTAACAAACTGTAGTCAAGTGCTTTTAGCGAGCACCTATAAAGGCCAGCACGGCACACGATGGGGTGGGTGGCCAGCACCACGCCTGCTCGCACTTTGTCTCCCTAGTGCTGATGTTTACACACCACGCCAAGTACTCATCTAAGGTCGGGTCAATGCAGGGGAGACCCAGGACCAGTTCATAACATTGCGAGCAGGAATCGAACTGGCTGGGTTCCTAGCTGCAGCGCGCCAACCGCTACGCTACCGCTCCCCCAGTTTCAACTCTTGCCACCATCAAACCAGTGTGGCGGACCAAAGCTTGGGGTGGGTACAACAAAACAAAATAAAAGTTCCTCGCTCAGGCCAGTGAAGCTTGAAGGTGCGAAACATTAAGAATTCTGGATGTGAACTGCTCTCTTGTTGCAGCTCGCTCACTTTTTCAAGATCTCTTCCTCCCCCTCTTCCTTGTCTTTCCCCCGCGGCGATTTTTCCTCCGCGCATTTTATCGACGCGCGCCGTCCGCGCGACGCTCCCGTCGTAAAAAAAAATTGACGGAGCGCGCGACGTGCCGCTTTGTAAAAATATTACGAACGGTTATGTTTTCTAACTGAAAAACGACGGTTTGCTCGTAACCCTCCGCACGCCGAGGCAAATGTTAACGAACCGTCGCAATTTAAGTCCGCGGTTCGATCCGGCTGATCAATTTCTCGCGTCTCGACTTCTGTGTCTTGCGGTGTTTAAACGCAGATAGACAACTGCACATCCTTTTCCAAGCCCTGATGAAGCTGAGTGGACGTCTTAGCGAAACGTCGGTACCATCTTTTAAGGTAAGTGCTGTATGTGCTCGCTCGTTTTCTCCAACATATCGACGGGTGCACTACACTTCCACACTTTTTCACGTGACCTAAACTCAGAAACAGAGCTTCACATTGCACATCACAGCAAAGCGAAGTACCTTCTTGTTGTATCACTGGCTCGTACGACAGAATGTTTTCTTCGGGGCTCCCTGTTAACGAAACAAAAAACACACGCGCACAAATAAACAAAAGCGGACTGGCGAGCTTGCGCTCACTGTCATATCACGTCGGCATCTGCCGCCGATACGAGAAGCGGGCAGCGCAACCACCACCCCCCCCCCGGAAAAAATCCCATACGGATAGATCTGCAACCTGTAGAGTGTAGAGTATAAAAAGGTTTCACCTTTTCAGGCAGTAAGAGACGTGTTGAGATCTTAAAACACCAAATGGACACCTTCTTGCAAAGGTTCCAGTTTGCAAGCAGCCACACATGCTTGTGGCAAAAACATGCAAACGAATGCTATGATAAATGCATTGTCCTTCAAACTGATTTGCCCAGCACTAGAGACAGCTTTCGTTAGAGCCTAGTCTCAGTGCTTCGCCAAGTTTTGCCAAAATCTACTTGCTCTACTGCCACAAGCTTAACCCTACAGAACCTGGAATCCCATCTGACTTATCCAGCTCCACGCACAATCCACAACCCCCTTTTTTCCACAGAGTGCTCTGCGGGAAGCAAGGGGGTTGTGAGGCACGGCAGCGCCGCCGCCTTGCAGCAAGAAGTCCCCGAGTTCGATTCCCGGCTCGGGTGTCTTTCTGCATAAAGTTTGCATGTTCTCTCCTGTGTCCGCGGGGGTTTTCGCCCACCGTCCAAAGACATGCTGCTGTTGCCTAGATTATTTTACCTCACTGAATACATTTTCCCCCGGTGCTCTGCTATACACTGGTGTCCCATTATAGGTATAGCCCTGCCTTGCGCCCCTTCGTCTTCTTTCCCCTCCCTGCTGGACAACTGTTAAATAGAGCTACGGTTCCTTCCAGCTTAAATACAAACTGACTGAGGCTTGGGGAGAACATCGGACCCCTTTCCCCTCCTAACGCCGCCCCTACGAGACAGTGAGCGATGATTTCCTGGCTGTGAATTCAGGACGCTGCGTTGTGATTTTTTTGTCGTTGTAGTAGCGAGGGCATCGCAGGCCAGAAGCAATCGAAAGTAACATAATAGCGGGAGTTAATAAATAAATAAAACCCGCCGCACGGCCCCCGCAAAAGTAACGATTTTCCACGGAAATAAAACTGTTATTAAAAAAAGAGAGCCGTAAATAGAAATCGATGATTGAAAGGATAGAATGAAATAATTTTGAAGGGCACTACTAAAGATGATGAGACAGGATGAGATTGGATGGACCGATTAAAGAAGTCTCTCGTGTATTTTTTGGTCGCTGCTCGATCAAAAAGCGGCACTAAGATTGAGTGCAAATGCCCGGCAGAAAATCTGAACAATTTAGGACCGAAATAAGCTTGCTCCGCGATTCCAGACTGCCAGTCAAGATTAATAAGCGTGTTATTAAATCAACATTTCATACATCGCGGGCACAGGTTAATGTATGATTTTGTAAACATCGTTGAGGTTTTAACTTTTAAAATATTTGCCCATTGCTAACGATAAATTGCTTTTCATTTTGTACGGTAAAAAAACACACACAAAACTGTAAGCAAGATGAGTGGGTCAGTCGCCTAATATATATTTTGAGTTATATTTCCCCTGAATTTAAAATGTAATTTATCGTGAAGAAACAGGACATATCCCTGAATAGATTTCATTCAACTAACCACTGCTCCTCTCTTTGTAACATTCTTCATAGACAGCCACAAAGATCCCTTGTATAGCCTGTTGTGCCTTGTTATTGTCCCCACCCCGCCCCCAGCTCAGCTTAGCTTGTAAATATAAAAAAGAGTTAGTATTTTGTGTTTTTAATCCTAATATTTTTAAACCCTTGTTGTTGTGTTCCAGTCCATGTATATGCTAACACCGGGGTCTGAGAGAAACGGCATTTCGATCCTCTATATGTCCTGTACATATGACAGAATTGACAATAAAGTTGAATTAAATTGACTGGGTAAGGGCTGTTAGCCAGCACGGCACATGAGCGGGTGTGTGGCCAGCACCAAACTCGGCCGGCTTTGTCGCCTGGTACTCATTTGAGACTGAGCAAACCTAGGGGAAGGCCCAGGACCAGTTCAGACAATCATCACCAGCATTGGCGGCCGTGAGCAGGAATCGAATTCGGGTCACCGGGTTCGTGACGCAGCGTGCTAACCGTTGCGCCACCGCTCCCCCGCATTTTTAACGGTCGCCAACGACACCTGCATCGCGAAAAATTAAACAAATAGAACCAAATGACCCTGAGGGTTGGCCTTGATTTCCAACAGTCGAAATGTGACAAGAACCGTTCTCTAGAGAATGCAGAGATGACAATGTTTTGCCTGATTGGAGTTTCATTAGGCCAATTCGTTGCTATGCAACACGGCTCTACAAAAGCAACATCATTATAAAGCGATGGAACGAAATTCGGTAAATTTATGTTCCAAAATCACATTCGTGTCATCCAATCGCAGACTGAAGCAATCGTCAACATTTCTACCCTCAGGTTCTGCCATTAGTTCTTCATAATCGCCAAAACTAGTATTATTATCAGCTGCAGCAGCCTCACACAAAGTCCTGCCCGAGGCAGTGCAATTGCCGCCTTGGGCATCTTTCTGTGTGGAGTTTGTGCATTTATCCCCCTGCTTGGTTTCCTCTGGGTTCTCCGTTTTCCTCCCACAATGAAAAAAAATCATTAATTAAGTGGCTGATAACATCATAATTTAGAGGACGCTGTATTGCTGCCTTTCCCCTGCCTCTCTGTGGTTTCCTCGCGCCTCAATAATCACATGTCGTCCATGACTAGGCGTCGAATTCGCAAGCGTTAGAAATTGTATTATTTATTATTACTAATCCACCCGGTACCCGCATTTATTGCTGACAAGTGTTGACACCTGCACTCGAACACAAATATGACGATGCAGAAAACGATAACGTTTGAAGACATCGCGAGGTGAAAAGTGAACGTGTCGACTTTCAGACTTCCAGTTTGATTCCCGTATCCGGCGGTGGCTAATTTTAATTATACTTTACCTCGTTAAGTACACACTGTACTTTTTTTACGAACTGAACCGTGGACGATTTAACAAGAAGCAGTTTTGTTCACGTTAACAAATTCGACAGCCGTTAAATAGTACCTAGGAAAAATCGGCTGCGCCCTTGAAGACTGATCTTTGAAAAGCGAGCGGGTAAAATAATGACCGGACCAACCTCAAAGTTTATTTACAGTGAGCCAAAACGCACTGCGTCACGCTCGGCAAAACAAACGCAGAACCTCTAACGATTTGGTCGAGAAGTTTCAAAGAGTTTTGTTGCGACAAGGCTGGGATATAATTTGACCAAACTTTTTGTTTAACTTTGAAAGTAGAAAATCATTGGTAAATGTCATTAGATATTTAAAAAATTCAGTTTAATTAATTCCTGACCCTTACTCAAACTGGAAGCCTGGGCGACACACTCTCAAATCAACCGCGTAATAATGATAATAATAATAACCACAAATCAAAGTAAAATTGAGATGAGAAATAAAACTTACGCAAATGGTTTTCATTACTGCTGGGAGCAACGGGTGTAACGAGCTCTGTGGATGGAAAACACAGGACGGTGTATACGCGGCGTGACAACAGATGGGATACGAGCGATGACCACAGCAGATTGCAACAACGACGACAACAATTACCGAGATGGGATTTGAGAAAATTGTTTCACCCCGTCTCTGGCACTGAATCCGTGGCGAGCAACGGACTCATTGTGTTCAATTTCCGTCGCCGCCTCTGCCCATCTCCACCCCCAACCACCCCACCACCACCATCCATTCCCAGCCAATGTTTTTTCCACCTCAAACGGTAATTCAATTTAGCGGTCTTTTATTTAACGAGGCAAGAACCCGCCGAGATAAATTAACGATTTCCACCGAAGTGTACTTTCGGCAATCGGTCGCCGCGCTACGGCTTGATTGCGTTTTTCAAATTTCCCCGGCAGTTGATTTTCACCGTCGAGATATTTCTACCCGGCAGTGGCACTTCTCGTCGATTTCCTCCTTCGACCGATGGCCCTCGCGCCCGTCGCGGCAGCTCTGCGCGATGCCTTCTGCCGAATTCGAACCGTGAACCTCAGCCACAGGCGGCAACAGCTAGGCCGTGCCGCCAGCCTACGCGATGCAAACTCGTCTCAATTCCCGTTAGGAACAACTGAAAATTACTTTGGACCGGGAGTCGAATGCGGGTGACCTGACTCGGCAGCAAATAACCATTTTTCCAAATGGTAATTTGAAAAAAAAAATGCGTGGAATGCTATGTATTTTGGGCAATGTGATTTGAAAAAATGCGTGCAATGCTATGTGTAAATGCTATTTTGTTGGTTGATTTAAACTTTGGTTATTTGTGAATCTTGTATATATTTTAATTATTGTCCGCAACTCGAATGTTTGTTGTGTCGCAGGATTCCTATAAAGAGCTTGCAAGCTCACTGGATATTTCTCTGCTGTAATAATAAACATCTATCTATCAGACGACAAAACCACCGCCGCAACAGCAAGAAACTATCTCAAAAATCCACACCGTCCGGCGGACAAAGCCGGCAGGAGGCGTGAAGTGGCATTTTAAGTCGGTTCAATACGACCGTCCTCTACAATACAAGAAGAAAATAAAAATTTAACGCGTCCAAGCATTGACGACGGCAGCCGATGTCGCCGGTCGCGTGAACGACATCATTTCACGGCACGGAGCATTTTCCGCGTGAAATCGTTCGTCAACAAGTGCCGGTAATGGACGGCAAGAGCGGCGAAGTGACGGCAATTTTAATGGGCACTCTGCGAGAGCGTTAAACTCTAACCGGCCCCGGTACACCTGCGAGAAAAGTGGATTGAAATTGTCGCTGTAATAAGGGTAGAGGTAAAGGTGAAGGCCCCCGTAAGTGTCTCACTGCTGACGGAAGGAACTCTACCAGAGGGGAGTATTAGAGAGTGGCGTTCTTGCAAATGAGCGCTCGAGTTCTCGGCCGAGTTGGTCAAACACATGAATCAAACGCAATAAACTTTGACATTCTGGCTCATGGAGCATTATTCCCAAGACAAAAACAAAAACGGTTCGGAGTAAACACTACACGCGCGCACGTTTTTTGCCGGTCGTCGTAAGAGGACGGCAAAAGTGATCTTAAAATCGTCTTTTTTTTTATTGCCTCCGTCTCTGCCTCTGTCTTCAAACACTTACTCAGCGTTTTCATTCCATAATCTTCATCGCTGAAGCCCGTCAGCTCCTATACAAAAGGCGGCGTCCAGATAGCGGCACCGAGGTCGCAACGGAAATTGAAATTGAAATAATAACAATGAAAAAAAAACCGAACAACAACAAAAAAAGAAGAAACGACGCACGGCATAAAAAAAGAGCACAAAAATGCAAAGGAGGTAACAACAGAAAATTAAGAAAAGAAAATCAAAGAGAAATAGAAAAAAACACCACATGGGAGGAAAGGTCAGTCAACTCACGCCATCGGATACTGCCCAACGTCAGTAGCAGTTTGCGGTCAAGGCTTCTGGGCTGTTTTTAAAGAATATATACATTAATTGGAAGAAAAATTTAAAAGGCAACGCAACGGTGAGCTTATGTCGCTGACGACGCGTTTGGCGCGGTTCGTCATGATAATCGTGTTTTCCTGGTTGCCCGCTCGCGTACCGATACTCGCCGCTTTGTACCGCGACCCACGCCATCGTGTTTCCGACTAAGACCCGTGCCGTGTGACATCTGTTCCGCGTCGTAGGAGGCTCATAAATTATTAGGGTCTCGCGGCTCATTGGAGGCTTCCTGCTGAAATACATAACGTCTGTCTATCTGGTCTATAATAATAGCATTTATAGAGCGCCTTTCACCCGAGGGTCACAAAGCGCTGCACAGGGCTGCGGAGAGAACGGCACGCCAACAACGGCAAGCCAACAACGACAGAGAACGGAAAATCAGCGACGTTTATGACAATAATGATGATGACGAGGATAACGACGCCGCCGATGATTTTGACGATGATTACTAATCGTGACTGTGACAGCAATGACGTCACTACAGGCAGTGTGAGTCCATGGGCATGGTGAGTTGATGGGCAGGCTTAGTCTATGGGCAGTTGTCAGTCTTTGGGCAGTGTTAGAGCCTACAGGTGGCATGAGTCTATGGGCAGTGTGAGTCTATGGGCGGTATTAGTATGTCGGCAGGATTATTTTACGTGCCAAGATGTTGGCTCTTTCTCTCTCTTCCGAGCTGCGTCTGCTCGGGTACATCTGTTCCCTCCTTGCTTGTTGTAGAATTATTATTATTTTTCTGTTGTATTTATGTCCCATGTCCTAGAATTTATCGCTATTGCTTCACTCTCAGTTGATCTGCCTTGATGTCATTGACATGCCGTTCTCTCCACAGCCTTGTTTGTGCAGCGCTTTGTGACCCTCGGGTGAAAGGCGCTCTATAAACGCTATTATTATGAATCTGATTGCAACGATCAGCGAAACGTCGTACTTTCATTACAGGTGTTGTGGGCTCGCTAAAAGCGGGTTTACGACACTTATACACTTTTATACGTGACCAAACTAATAAAAAGAGCTAGACTATAGAGACCATCGGTACTGTGTTAGGGCGCCCATGTAATAGAACCTAACAGCTCAATGGCCCATTCCTGCTGATAAATAAAGAAATAAAACAGACCGCTTTATCTACCTTACGTTGTAATCTGATTAGCGAAAGTGGGGGAAAAAAACTCACAATCCACGAACGGAGAAACGACGGGAGTGCAATTTGACCAAGTGCCTCGTGATTATTTTTTTTAAAGCCAATATTAAGTAGGTTTTTTTTTGCTGCGCTAAGGACGTTTTCAAACTAAGCCAGCAATGTATTGATGTCGATTCTCACGGCTCGACGTAAGACAATTCTGAGAAGCCTGATGAAGATGGTTCCAACGTGCGGGAGGCGAAACGTCGCGCGGGAGAGAGGAAGGAACGCTCGACGCGGCTATCCAGAAAAGAGCGGCTCTCGAGAGCGATTGTACGCCGGCAATGTTCTGTCCTCCACAGAGGTCGCCGCGTACGGAACGGAACGACGCAGGCTCAATACACGGTGCTGACACGGCTCAGGTTGTGCTCTGACAGAATGGCTTCTGACGCTAAAGATTATTATTACGAATGACAAACACTAAAGAACATTGAGCGGCAGGGTGGCACAGTGTTAACATCTGTGCCTCACAGAAAGAAAGTCCTGCCCCGAGTGGATTCATTCCCGCCTCGGGCGCATTTCTGTGTGGAGTTTGTGTGTTCTCTCCCCCTGAACTGCGTGGGCTTCCTCCGGGTTCTCTGGTTTCCTCCCACAACTTAAAAAAAAACCACTCATGAATTAGTTGGCCGATAACATCATAATATATAGGAAGCAGTGTGTGGAAATATGGCGCCGGCAAACGGTCTGGCTGCCTCCTCCGCCTCTCTGCGCGTTACTCACGCCTCCGAGTCATTCTCTCGTCGAATGAATACCTTCGAGATTGAATGAATATGTGCGCGTTACAAATGTTAAATTATTAAAAGTACTAATTATTATTTATAAACACGCATTCAGATTACTTAGTCGCTACTGTAAATCCTAGCGTGCGGCGACATTATTGTCCACTTTGACGACGAACTATCACGTGTTTGGCCAGGTGAGGAAACATTAACCACTCGCGCTCAACCGTAAATTCCTGGCCGCCAAACCGGTACCAAACTCGGTCATGGTGGAACAGTGTCGAGCGGTTTGTGAGGGTTTCCGTGTGCGTGTGTTTTGACGTTTGCGCGGCAAGAGGTGAATAGCGGCCGGTGTTGGTATGCGCGATGGGAGTGGAAGACGTCGCTCGTGCTGGGATCCAAACTGTCCGTCTATTGTTAGTATTATGATTGTGTTTGTGTGAAAGGAAAGCCTTGCCGACTCTCAGGATGGTCCGATCACTGGAGGGGGGGGATGTTGTTGCTGTGTGCTATCCCAAACGAGTATTTTTTGGCGGCAGGGTGACGAGGCTGTGGGAACATCGGCGCCTCACAGAAAGTAAGTCCTGCCCGAGATTATTCGATGCCTGCCTCAGGCGCCGTTCTGTACGGAGATTGTGTGTTCTGCCCCTGTTCCGCGTGGGTTTCAGTTTACTCCCAAAACAAAAAAAAACCTCATTAAGTAATTGGACGATAATATTACGATATATAGGATGCAGTGTCTGGCAAATGTTGGCGCCGGATATCTGTGTGGCAGCCTTCCCCGCCCACCTTTCTGCAATTTCCTCGTGCCCCTGAATCGTCTTCTCTTCGCATACGTTCGACATTGAACGAATATGCACGGGGCGTTAAACACTTTATTTATTGTGCAAACATTTGTTAGCGTTGGGATGTAATAATAACGAATAACATTTTCTAAGTGACCCTTTTATTACTGGTAATACGGTGCATCTTTTATCGCACCGGGAGGAAATCGGAGAACACGGGGTGGAAACCCGTGCACAACATGGAGGAGAGCGTACAAACACCGGACAGAACCGCACCTGAGTCGGGAATTGAACCCGGGGCCTTATTGCCATTGGATGCGAATGTTACCACCCGTAGTGTGATGGCCATATATGGCGCCAAGCCCAACAGCAGCCGTCCTCAATACACTATGTCTCGGGTTTTACGGAGCGAATGACTTCTGTGCTCTGCCGGTGAAGACTTAATTTTGCGAGCGATCATCGCGTCGCAGATCCCCTCGTTATCCCGCGGCGCGTCGAGCACCCCCGATCATCCCGTTAGCCGCGATTTCACGCGTCACAAAATAATATCGGCCGAGTCCAAAACATTAGGAGCCGTGAAATCCCAAGCACCTGATCGCCGTTTAAGGGTCTGTTGAATTCCTGTACCCGAGCTCGTCGGGCGAAAAAAATCGGGAAACCGCGTAGCAATATCACTAAAGAATCGTTGCCGCCACCACCGCCGTCGAATCGAAAATCGGCCGTAGTTTTTGGTGCAGGAGTTATCGATGTTGACGGCAGATTGTTTCGGCCTGTCGTTTTGTCTAGCGCTCTACGGCGAACGTATTAGCCCTGTGAGAGTAATGTAATAGGTCTGTGAGTAATGTATTAGGTCTGCGAGACTGTCCGTGAAAAACAACGGCGAGCAGAGCAGGTCGCGACGAGAGAAAGAAAAGATTCCATATGAACGATGCTTTATCGTGTGAAAGCTATTAGGGAATTACCCGTGAGAAAACCAGTTTTCGGATCGATGAAACGGTTGCCCGAAACTTGAGTCAAAAACCAGCGTTAAACGGATTCACCTTTGCGTTTTGGGCCTAGCAAACATAGCACGCCCTCCCCGGTATATATAAAAAACCCCAAAAAGAAAATCTTGCTGATTTTCCGTTCTCTCCGCAGCCCTTTGCGGCGCTTTGGGACCCTCGGGTGAAAGGCGCTCTATAAATGGTATTATTATTATTATTATGGTGTCTCATCGCTAGCCTATGGACATACCTCCCCTTGCGTGCCTGTCTACCGTCGTGATCTTTATCGCTAAACGAACCACTTCCGGGGAGAAAACAAAACGCCTTTTCGGAGCGCGTTACGGTTTGTGATTTTCCTTCCTTTGTCGTTCGTTTACGTTTTATAACAGCCGAGACCCTTGACCGCAAAGAACCGACCGGACGCCGGGCAGCATGAACCCACGCCGACGCCAGACCTCGCTACTTACGTTCCGTCTCTACAGTTTCCTGATCGCTCAGCGCCTTCGTCTTGTAGAAGGGGAACTTTCGCGAAAAGATGAAGCTCTTTTTACGTTTGTCATTGAACGAGTGCTGGACAGGGGGGACAAGGGAGGAGGGAGGGGACGGAGGGAGGGAGGGAGGGAGGGAGGGAGGGAGTGAGGGGACGGAGGGAGGGAGGGATATCGGGCAAAGCGGGGAGATGGGTCAAGGCGGGGGGGAGAGGGGAGGGAAGGATGAAACAGGGATATCTCAACGTGCTCCACAAACAAGCCCTGTGTAAGCTGAGAGCAGGACAACTGCCAACGTTATTCAATAGGGACGTCGTATTTATTAGAATTGTAATGACGATAGTAACTGTAACTCTAGTAAGACAAGGCGGAGGTGCAGCCCTGCAATTGCTTGGGCGAGCCCTTGTAGGCAGGAGGGCCTCAACTGGAAATTAGAGCGCATCATTAAATGGTGTTTTGGCTGACTCTTGGATAAGGAGAGATTGCCCACTATTTAATAATAATACGATTTATAACGGGCACCGCACGCAACCTGCCAATTACAGACTGCGGTGGGACACATTTACACTGCTGGGGGGACCGATGCCTTGGTGTATTTAAGGAAACGTGCGTCATTATTCCAATTGTATTGATGTAAGTTTTCACGGCTCGATGTATAAGAATTGCTCTCCATGGCTCGTCTTTCGGGATAGCCGTGTCACGGAGGCTTTGACGCAAGGTGAGTAGCGCTGCCACCTTACAGTAAAAAGGGCTCAGGTTCTATTCCCGGCTCGGGTACATTTTTGTGTGGCGTTAACATGTTCTCTCTCCGTGTCTACATGGGTTTGCGCCGGGTACTCCGGTTTCCTCCCACAGTCCAAAAACAAGCCGCCTAGGTTAATTGTCTCATCTCGTCTCATTGTCAGAAACCGCTTGTTTCCCCTGGTGCCCTGAGATGCTGTAACTTGGACAAGTGTCAAAAAGACCTACTACATGGCTCAACGGTTCCCTCCAGCTTAGATACAAACTGACGGACAATGTGGTTGGTTATTGACCTATTTAACAAAGGTTAAACTCTGCAGTTGGTGCTTATACAGGGGCTGTTTGCTTTAATGAACATCGCTTATCGAGCACATGCAGCCGAGACAAAGCACACACACACACACACGTAACAATCAAACGAAACGAAACACGAAATAATAAAAAATAATTACAACAACAAAACGAATGCAGATCAATTCACGGGGTTCAAAGAAGCGTTTTTAAAACAAATACATAAACAATATAGAAATTACGATGCTTTATATTCAGTGTTCCAGAATGTACCATTTTTCATATCACTATAAGACTCTAATGAGGAAGTATGTACGCTGAATACATCATGTATATGCTTGTTGAAAATATAATATTTATATTCTAGAATATTCATATTCTATTTTCAAAAAGCATATATAGAGAGAAATCAATGTTGGGAGGGGTTAACCCCATTAGATGCCATTAAATACGTGGTGGAAATTCCACATTTAGATGGCAAGGTCCAGTACCATCAATAGGACAATCATTGTTTACCTTTAGAGGATGATGGGCCGAGGCCTACCCCAATCTGGAATCAAACTCACGTAGAATTAACTGTGAGGTGGGTCTGGTTTGACCAAATTACAACCTAGCCAGATGAACAGACCAATAGACTTGAGTATATATGTATGATAGAGTCCTTTATCTATCGACTGCTGGATGAAGTTCTCCTGATGGGGGGATAGCCTGCCGATACATCGAATGAGAATTTTAAGACGAACAAATTATATCCCTCGGTCGGTCCACTGCTGGATGAAGGTCTCGCATCACCGTTGTCGGCAAAGGGGGTCAAATCGCGGCATACTCCACCACGCTGGTCAGTGCGGTTCGGTGAAATGGTGTGGGGGCAACCCAACGACCGGTAGTTCCGATATCACTCGCCACTGATGTTAGCCGTGGCCCCAAACGGAATTCCGATGGCCGGATTTACAGCTAAACGCGCTAACTGCTGTGCCACCACTCTGCCCTTTTAGTACAGTTACGTAACGTACAATTTGGTTGTTTAATTGGGCGGT
This sequence comes from Geotria australis, assembly GCA_036362915.1. Lineage (NCBI taxonomy): Eukaryota > Metazoa > Chordata > Hyperoartia > Petromyzontiformes > Geotriidae > Geotria > Geotria australis. Next base: position 1,557,881 of record JAZEWU010000052.1, on the reverse strand, counting down.
AATAAAGTATGATGTAATTAAATTGACCAATTATGTGTGAGTTATGTAATGGATTTTATATTGTGACTGAATAATGAATGTCATCAATTCTGAATTAGCGGCAGCAGAAATATTGCATTAACTAACGCATATAAATGCACAATGTCATCACCGTCGCGATATTTCCCTACACCGTCAGTGGTGTAACGTGAAGCGAGTACAGTGTCACCACGCTACACCTAACTCCCTTACGGCCTGGAGCACCCACTTTAATTTGACTAAACAATGTTAAGGTTAGTTTCTTAAAATTGCCAAGTAGTTTAATTGTACACCTTTTTGTCACTCCACTGCTGGATTAAGGCCTTTCCATGCTACATTGGTCGCTCGACCGCACTTCCTCGAGGGACGGTGGCCCAGTGGCTATGAACCCGGCGACCCGAGTTCAAATCCCGGCCAGGGCTGTACTCTAAACACGTCAGTAGCGAGTGATATCTGCGTCGAGATCGCGGGGCACCCAGAGCTCAGAAGACGACCAGCGTGGTGAAGTATGGTCAAACGATCACTCCGCCACGTCCGACACGGCATGGGGGAGGCCTTCATCCAGCGGACCGGACTAACAAACAGCTGTAAACGTTGACAAACTTCTAAAAGTGTGACTCTGGAAAACTGAAATTGCAAATCATTAAGAGCAACCGAAAGTCAAAAAAGAAAAACTGATAAAAACACGTACACACACACACAAGATGCAAAGTTGACTTGGCATGCCCCATGCAGACTCGCGGAACATGAGTAAAGAAAAAGGGGTGAACTTCACAATCAGCAAGCTTAGTCAAGTGCCATGCAAGAGGGGGAAATGTGTTCTGGCGGTGTGTGTGTGTGTTCGCTTGAAACAACAACTGGGGCATAACACCTTCTGGGTCCACTCATTAACAGTTAAAGATCGAGGAGTGATTTTGCCACCTCCCTCTCTCAACGTTCATCAACATCAAAGTCCAAGTTCATTAACATCAACGTTCTTTGATGCGTCTCCTCCTTGCAGCGGTGTCGGGGGGGTGGGGGTATTTATCTCCGTCAAATTAAGTCGATTAATCGGTTAAAATTCCCAACTGACTAAAATTTCCAATCGACTACCGTTCACGTTCTGCTCGATTCCTCAGACCGACTGAAAAAATGGCGGCCGCAAGGGCAGTATAGTGTACGCTGCCACTCAATATGGAAATCGACAAAGTGAACGTTTTGCCCGGATGAAAGCCTCCAAATCATTCTCACATCCCTCCTCTAAGTTCGATTTTGATGTAAACATCAACTGCCAAGAATCTATAATCTGTTCAGTCACAGGTTGCTCAGGATCACCTCTGCTTATCTGCGTCTGCACCTCTATTCCCCCACAGCGTGACCATTGATTGTAATGCACGCCTCGACTTCGCTCAGCACCCAGGAGGCACTGATGGAGTGTCTCTAAACCCGCGGTAGCTTCAATTGAACAGCAAACGAATCAAGCCAGGAGGAGATGTGACCTTGAAAAGAACGAACTTGTATTTAGAGTGGCATACTATCCCCGACGCTTTGCCTTCTGAAGGCAGGAAACCCCCTGTAAGCCATGCTCGGTGTGATGTAGATGACGATCATGATGATGGCGATGATGGTCGTGATGTCACCAAACTGTGGCCATCACCTTCCATCCAGCGGCACGTGCGAATATCTATCACGTCATTTGATTTTTGGGAGGAACGCGTGGATGTGTGCCGTAAATTTCCCAACTAACACTCCGGCATTTGATTGATTTGGCACGGACCCACATCGCAGCGATGTAAATATCCGCGGCTAGTTCCGACCGCAGGAAACACAAACGGCGGCGGGTGACGGTGGAGTGGGGGGGAACGTAAAAATAAAATTTGTACGCGCATTTACATGAGCGTGGAAATTATGCCGCGGGCAAGTACGTCTGAAAACGATAATTCCGTTGATTTGTACTTCACACTTTGGGATGAAACGTAAGAAGGATTGGGATTAGGGGGCACATTTTTTTGTTGTTTCGTTTAAAAGGACTTGAATCCCGCCGAGTGAACTGCGTGCTGAGCCCCAGCTGTTAAGACTGAAATGTGAGCGAGTGTCATTCAATGGCAAGCTTCTTGGTCTGAACTGAGCAGATTTTAGTAATGAGTCGAGTTACGGCTTCCGGCCGCACGTTAAACCGAGAAAGGTTTTCAGCCCGCGTTACAGATGCGGTGCTGTTAGTATAACAGTCAGTCGTAAACGGTTAATTTTAAATGATTAGTAAAAAAAAAATGGTATAAACAAATGTTTACGTAGAGTCACTGGCGGCGAAAGTCACGGACAACTCTGATGGAAGGATGAACATTTTCCATTCGTAAGAGCCGACGATCTTACAGGTGTTTTTGTTGGTGAGAGCGGGGTGTTTCATTAGTACAAGTTATTTCAGAGTATATATATGTTTTCAGTTTAAAATTTTCACCACAGGCAAAAATGCACCAAGGAGGTATATGTTATGAAGAAAAGTAGTTGAAGGAGGAAGACAAAAAAGATAACGAGGCATTTGTGTCAAAAGTCAAACTAAAAAGCTGACTGTACAAAAAACCACAATCATGCCCGGTGTTGATCGGAATTATGAGCACCGAAAAACATCTGAACAATTACGACTTGGTGCATTCTTAAAAAAAAACCTGCCGATTCAAACAACGATTCAGCATAACACACCGTCGACAAGTCGAGTTACCAAGCCGGTTAGACAGCACAAAACGGAACACAAGCAACAAAACACACAACGCCTGTAAATACATAAACAATATCGATCATTGTCAGACACGTGCAATCGATGTTAATTGTGTTAGCGGTGTCTTCTTCTTCTTTGCGATTCTTCGAAGCGCGATGGTTAAATTACAGTTTCCCATTTCTTTACACAGTTCTTTGACCAAAGCAGCATCTTTTGATCGTCCCGTTCTAGTTCTCAGGTGGTTGAGTGTCTTCCACTGAATCCATGGTGCTTCTGAGCCAGGAGGGAGGTCTTCAACAGGGGAGATTCCCATGCCAGTTGGAGGAGGGTCACTCTCAAGCTTATCCGTCCAGAGCTGGAGTCTGGTTTCTTCTTGAGATGTTGTTAGGGGCTGCACATGGCTGAGGAAGCTTCTTCTTAGTGACGTGCAAAACACAACGGCAAGCGCACGCACGCACGCACGCACACGCAGGCACAGAGCAGACGAGACGCCTCTTGTAACATTTTTCCACGTGGGTGTCTCTTGCAAAGC
>JAZEWU010000052.1:1422916-1438682 GCA_036362915.1 Geotria australis | reverse complement strand
TATTTTTTTTAAGTTGCGGGAGGAAACCGGAGAGCCCGGCTGGAAACCCACGCAGAACAAGGGGAGAGAACATATATATTATATATTATGATGTTGTCGGCCAAATAATTAATGAGTGTCTGCCGGGATAGGCTCCGGCTCACCCGCAACCCTTTATAGTATTAAACGATTTCTGGAAATGGATGGGAGATGGATGTTACGGAGAAACTGTATCGAGCTGTTATCATTTCCGCTTTGCGTACCGCTGCCAACTGCAGCATACGTCCCGGTGTATCGTCGTTTTTAATCAGTTACTTGGCTTCGCGAAGGCTGCTGGCAAAAGCTTCAAAAGCTCTAAATCACAACCCCCCCCTCCCCAGTAAGTGAATGGAATAGACCACCTGTGCATTAATTTAATAATTTAAGGCACCGCCCCTCCCCGCCAACGATGAGGCAATGGTACATGCTGACACCCAATCGCAGCTGAAACAGAGACCTCTAATGGGATCATTCACACTGCAATGTTTCACTAATTGAATTTGGGGCGGCACGGTGGCGTAGCGGTGACTAAGCGCTGCCGGCTCACAGCAAGAAGGACCTCGGGTTCGAATCCCGGCTCGGGTGCCTTTCTGTGTGGAGTTTATAATAATAATAGCATTTATAGAGCGCCTTTCACCCGAGGGTCACAAAGCACTGCACAGGGCTGTGGAGAGAGTTTGCATGTTCTCTCCCCGTGTCCGCGTGGGATTTTCGCCGGGCACTCCGGTTTCCTCCCACAAGCCAAAGACATGCTGCTGCTGCATAGGTTCATTGGCCTGCGGACTAAATTGGCGCCGTTGCTCCTGTGATAGACTGGCGTCCCGTCATGGGTATAGCCCTGCCTTGCGCTCTGTGTTCGCCGAGATAGGCTCCGGCTCACCGCGACCCTGTACAGGATTAAGCGGTTTCTGACCAGCTCGGTGAAGTTATAGATAGATGTAAATTATTACAGCAGAAAAATACCCAGCGAGCTTGCAAGCTCATCACAGCACCTACTCCACACACCGCGCTCACGTACAACCTTCGCGAAACGCCGATTCTCGGTCGCGGCACCCACAACCTGGACCAGCCTGCCACACCTATTGTATCAAACACAGTCCCCCTTCAAAGAATATCTTAAAAAGTCACCTCTTCACCGACTCACAACAAACCGACTGAGCAGGGTTCCGCGTCTCCGAATCAACGGGTGCAACGCGCCCGGAGAAAATGCGCGCGTTGCAAAAGTAGATTATTATAAAGCTTGTGACGAAAACCATAACTCGGCTTCACAGGGCCCTCTATATATAGGGGGAGGTGAGCGGTGCGTTGGGCCTCATTTACATCGCAACGGGGGGGGGGGAAGAGCGAGGCAGTCACGCGTTTCAAAACGCCACCGTTTTGAGACGATAATATTCTTGAGCGTTTGGTTTTTCTTTTTTTATCGGCAAAAGCGGTGCGGAGGCGCTTAAAAATCAAGCGGCGGTCGTAAAATTAGGTCGTAAATTAGGTCATAAATTAGGACCGTGGTGCCGCTAATTGCCTTGAAGGGCGCGCCGCGCTAACGTGCCAAACCGGCCGTTCGTCTCGATTCAGATTAGCGTCGAGACGCGAGGGTGGGCCAATCACGCTTGATCCGGTACGGGATCGCCGTGAGCCGGAGCCTATCCCGACAGACGCAGGGCGCAAGGCATGGCTATAACCTGGATGGGAGGCAAATCCATCATAGGACACCTGGGTCCAATTTAGTCCGCAGGCCAATTAACCTATGCAGGGGCGCTAGACTCCCAGACGTGTTCACCACCGAGGGACCCCCTCTCCGCTCACGGCACGGGGTGGAGCCAGCGGGATGATTACGCGACGCAGGGCGACGGTGGAGTAGAGAAAGAGGGTTAGAGAGAGGAAGCGAGAGGATAGAGACAGGGAGAGACGGCAGCTGGCGGGCCCACCTTACAGCCGAACATCAGCGAGACGGTGCTGTTGGTACAGGCCACTTTGCAGTGGCAGAGCATGGGCGAGAAACAGTCGAGGGCCTTCATGCCAGTCGACGGCTTGGCATCGCCCGTGCCACGTGGTGCCGGCATGGGCTGCGATGGTGGTGGTAGTGACGGTGGTGGTGGAGCGGTAGCTCGGTGGTTATCGCGCTGTGCTGGGCTACAAATCTAGCTATGACCCGAGTTTGAATCCCGCTCACGGCCGCCAACATCCAGTGATGATTTTCTGAACCAGGTCCTCCTCGGCCTCTTCCCCGAGGGTCGACTCAGTCTCGAATGAGCACCCGGTGCGGTTTGTAAAACGTTGCCACTGGGGGAGACAAAGGCGGCCGGGCGTGGTTGCTTGTGTCACCCACCCACTCGTGTGCCGTGCTCGCGAACGGCACTTGCCTCTGCAGCTTGTCAAGGCTATGCGGGGGATCTTTGTATGTTGTCTTCGGTGGACGAGGAGGTGGTGGCGGTGAAGCCAATGACGCGAGATGGAACGATGCTCCTCGCAGGAGCTCCGACGCGTGGCGATGAAGCCGGTGGAGATCCGCTCGGCTCAACTCGAGACGATCTCGGCTTTGCGTCGATCAGGCCCGGACCGGACCGTGTAGCTCCGCGGTTATCCAAGTAGATCCGAGTGTCCCCGCAAAGCCGAACCTATGGTCGTGCAATCCGACTCGAGCGGGGCCGTGCCGGTCGGCGTGACGTCGCGAAATCAACTCGTTTGCGGGCCGACTTCGGGGGTCGCTGCTCCGGCGTTCGGCGTCGCCTCGTCCCCGCGGTCTCGGTCCGAACGACACGGGGGTCTCAGGCCCGCCGAGGCATCCCGGCGGCGTCGGTCGGTGAGGGGGGGGATAAATCCGGCGGGACGCCGCGGCTCGATGTCCCCCCGTTTTGAACCGAGCGGCGCATTCATCCGCCCGACTCACACGGAGCGAACGGTAAGGGGGGAGCCGCGTTACTAACGGTGGGGGGGCGCGTTACTTCCCGCGTCTCTCACCTCGCACAGCGAGCGTCAATACCAACGGGACGTGTTCCAGCCGCCGGCAGATCGGCACCACCACAACCACCACCAACATCATCAACGGCGCAAGAGGAGGACGAAGCACCACCGAGGACGACAATCTTCGCAGCAGGACGGTGGAATCCTTAACCCTGCGCGACCCTGACCGCTACCACCGTGATATCACCACCGCCCGATCTCCGAAAAAAAAAATAATAATCGTACCGTGCCTTTGCGGGTGAAATTGTTGGGGATTTGTTTTTGTTTAAAAAAAAACGCTCGCGGATGAAACAAAAAAAAAAATTCACAATTTGTTTTTGTTTTTTTTTACCAAGTACGCAGCGGCTTTGTCACGAGCGCCGAAACTGTCCGATACAGTCGATGATCGGGATCAAGAAGGTGGAAGCGTTCACGTCGCGATGCCTGTCAAGTAATACTTGGTATTTCCTGCAAATTCTACCAAACGCTTCGAAGCCCAGCTGAGAGACAACGATGTCCAGAAGCACAACAGATGCCAGAAGCCCCTCAGTCTGGAGCAAGAAGAGAGGTCAATGCCTGCCTTTAAGGTCAGCACTGACTATTATATCTCTAAATGTCGAAGGGCTGTCTGCGACTAAAGAAGAACTTGTTGCGATGGGAAACAACTGTCATATAACCATCACGCGTCGAAGAATCGAATCGAATTCGAAGTCGATGATGGTGATGATTGTGTCTGTCGGATGATGATGATGATATGGAGCTGATGATGATAATAATGATATCGAGATGGAGAAATAGAATTAGAAGCCGGGGTTAGCCGAGCCTGGCAATGAATGAGGGTGAAAAACGAGGAGCTGAGACCGCCGCTCCGAGACACTTCGCGCGTCGTTCGTCCGGGCCAAACCGGTAACTTTCATCCGGATCGCGAGGGGGAAAGACGGGGGACGCAGACGGTGAGGAGGAGGAGGAGGTGGTGGGAGAGGAGGTGGAGGCGACAGAGAGACCGCGACAGCAGCGGGAGAACGACAGGAGAGAACGACACAGCAACAGAGACGCGAACGAAGCCGTGAGCTACCCCCCCCGCAGCGAACGACAGAGACCCGGCGAACGAGGCTGCGTGAGACCCGCAGCCACCCAGCGACACAAGCCAGCCGGAGGCAGCTGAAGACGGGAAGATGGAGGGAAGAGGAGGAGCAGGAGGGGACGACGGGGCAGCCAGCCGGCCAATGCAGCGGTGAAACCCGGAGCGAGCGAGCGAGCGAGCTAGCTGTCTTGACACACAGTGGCGCTGTGAAACGAGAGTCGGAGGCGGCGGCGGGCTGACGAGAGGCTGAGCTGACGAGACTGTCTGGCTACGAGGAAAGGAGGCAGCGCGGCGTGTTGGGCGCTGCGGGAGACCAGCGCTCCGCGGCTCGGACGCTCGCTACTGGGGTTCACGGGCTCCCTCTATCGAGCAAAGACAAAGATTCCCCCCCCCCACACACACACACCGCCGCCACCGGTATAGCCTTAACAGACTGTAAGGTCAAGTGTAGTTGGCGTCGCGGGTGTTGCGACACCCGCACATTCACAGAAACGCGATTCCATCCCCCCCACTTGTTCATGCAACACCCGCGGCTGCGACGGCGCCTGGAACTTAGTGAGCACCACCGATGAAGGCCCAGGACCGGTTCATAAAATCGTCACCGGTGTTGGCCGTGAGCGGGATTAGAACTCGGGTCATAGCTAGGTTTGTAGCCCAGCAATAGCGCTAACCGCCGAGCCACCGCTCCCCACATTTTTTGGCTAACAGCTGCTTTCCACCGACTTCAATTGCCCGATAATTAAATACTTCCGAGGACAAAAAATAGGTTGGGAAAGTGTCACGTAACCGCGGTGCACGAGCGTGCTTTGATTCGATGCATCGCTGGGTTTATAATCATAATAATAATACAACATCTATTTATAACGCGCGGCACATTATTCATTTAATTTCGAAGGTATTCGAAGAGAGAACGGACTGCCAGGCGTTGCGAGGAGACAGCAGAGAGAGGCGGAGGAGGCAGCCAGGCGGTTTTGCCGGCGCCAACATATTGCCACACACTGCGTCCTATATATTATGATCCATACATCCATCCATTTTCTAAACCGCTCGTCCTGGTGAGGGTCGCGGTGGCAGCAGTCCAAGGAGAGTGGACCAGACATCCCTTTCCTCAGCAACAGATCCCAGCTCTTCCTGGGGGGGGGGGATTCCCAGGCGGCACCCGAGTCGGGATTCGAACCCGGGAACCTTCTTGCTGTGAGACGGCAGCGCTACTCACCGCTACGCCACCGTGCCGCCCAACATCCATCCATCCAATTTCAGAAACCGCTTAATCCTGTACAGGGTCGCGGTGAGCCGAAGCCTATCCCGGCAGACACAGGGCGCGTGGGTTTTCGCCGGGCACTCCGGTTTCCTCCCACCGTCCAAAGACATGCTGCCAGGTTAATTGGCGTACTGACAAAAATTTCCCCAGGCGCCCTGCGATGGACTGGCGTCCCATCCTCGGTGTTCCCCTGCCTTGCGCCCTGCGTCTGCCGGGATAGGCTCCGGCTCACCGCGACCCTGCACAGGATTAAGCTGTTTCTGAAAATGTATGGATGGGTGGTGATCACGTGGCCTGGAGGAGAGTGGGGGGGGGAATGATCGTTTGACCCTCGGAGCCTCGTATCCTGGGTGTGTGAGGCGGTGATGTGAATTACAATGCGGGACTCTAGGTTCAGGAAATCCCGTGAAGGATATTGAACCGCGCGGAATGGATTGTAATGTCACACGCGGTAGCAATGGGTGGATAAACGGGGCTGTGATGATTGCTCTTCTGCTGTGCTTTCGGGGTAGCGACGTTTCACCTCCGACGTTGGAGGCATCATCATCAGGCGTTCCAACGAGGGAAGCGAAACGTGGCGAGGGAGAGAGAGGCAGAGCGCTCAATGGCACGGCTCTAGACTGTATGTATAGACTATAGGCTGTATGTATAGACTATAGGATGTGTGTATAGACTATAGACTGTATGTATAGCCTGTAGAGAGAGGGAGAGCGCTCAGTGACACGGCTATCCCGAAAGAACAGCTCTGAAGAGCAACCATCAATAACATTATCATTGTCAGAAACAGCTCATTGTTGCCCAGGGTTGCGATGAGCCGGAGCCTATCCCGGCAGACACAGGGCGCAAGGCGGGGCTATACCCAAAATGGGACGCCAGTCCATCGCAGGACACCTGGGGAAATTTACTCAGTAGGCCAATCAACCTGGCAGCATGTCTTTGAACGGTGGGAGGAAACCGGAGTGCCCGGCGAACACCCACGTGGACACGGGGACAACACGCAAACTCCACACACAAAGGCCCCCCGAGCCGGGATTCGAACCCGGGACCTTCTTGCTGTGAGGCGGCAGCGCTACCCACTACGCCACCGTGCCGCCCAGAAAAAAATAAAGTCGTAATAAAAAATAAAAAATTGCACGCTCTCCCCCTCACAACAGAAAATCTCCACAAAGTTGGAACATTCTACACAGTTTTTCAACACGACGGGGCAAATAAACGTTGCCACGTAACATTTTTGGCCGTGATAAAAAAAAATTTTTTGCTGACGCGGTAGTCATTCCTTATTCAATACTGGACTAGTCGAAAGGGACTCAGGGAGTGCTAACGGTCCACGGGTTATGGGGGGGGGGTGCGCACTACTTGCCTTGCCCCGGGCGCTGGCAACACACGCTACGCCACTGGGCGGGGGTGGGTGACGATCCATCAACAGGAAGAAGCTGTCGTCAGAGCGGCAGTCATACAACGCGCCGGGAGAAACGCCGGCTAATTGCAGGCTAAGCCGGCAGGCTGTAGCTCACAGATGGCTTCTAAATAATAGCGCGGTTGGCTTCTGGGTGTATGTTGTTCCCGGACATTCGCCCGCTCTCGAGTAAAATTGTGGGGGTTTTTTTTAGTCGATGTTGTTGTTTGTCTCGGACCTTCCTCGCCTCGACCGGTTCACCAAGGGAGACCCTAGCAGGAGTGCTAGACTCCAGACCTGTTCACCGCCAAGGGAGACCCTAGCAGGAGTGCTAGACTCCAGACCTGTTCACCGCCAAGGGAGACCCTAGCAGGAGTGCTAGACCCCAGACCTGTTCACCGCCAAGGGAGACCCTAGCCGGAGCGCCACCTAGTGCACACTAACGTTTAGCTGTGGCCAGGAATCAAACTCAGGAAGCCAGGTTCGCCGGCGTTAAGTTGGTTGTCATGACCACGACTCCCGTGGCAGGTGTGTCACCTCACGAGACGCGTTGTTCCAGAGACGTCTAATTTGGCGGAGTCGGAATATGACATCCGTGACCTACTTGCCAGCTTTATAACACAGACAGACTTCCTTTTAGCTGCAACATAAAAACATATTATTAACGTCTCCCTGGCTCATTAGACTGCCGGAGATTTCTGGATAACGTAATCTCGGAGCATTCACGAGGCAAGAGGCTAATAGGCTGAAGCGTATGCATCTCTTTAACGGGGAGATGGAATTATTTAGTCGTTTAATTCTTGACATGGGTTTTTTTTTTACCCACAACGCTGGAGGAACGTAATTAGCCCGTTCGGAGAAGAGACTGGAAAGCAGCTCTTTTATGTTTTGAGAAGAAAAAAAATTATAATTGGAGGCACATCGATGCTCCAATTTTTTTTTTTATCTTAGCGCACAGAGACGAAACGGATCTAACTCGCGCGAAAAAATCTTCGCAGGGCAGCCGTGATCGCTCCACAGCTGGATGAAGGCCTCCGCCGAGCTACTCGCCCGACACTCGGAGCCTATCCCGGCAGATACAGGGCGCAAGGCAGGGCTATAACCAGGATGGGACGCCAGTCCATCACAGGGCACCAGGGGAATTTTAGTCCGCAGGCTAATTAACGGCAGCAGCTGCGTGTCTTTGGACGGTGGGATGAAACCGGAGTGCCCGGCGAAAACCCACGCGGACACGGGGAGAGAGAGAACACGCAAACTCCACACAGAAAAGGCGGCACCCGAGCCGGGATCATTAACGTATAAATATTTAAAAAATGTTAGTATTTAGTTTTTTTATCCTAGTATGTTTAAACCCTTTTTGTTGTGTTCCAGTCCATGTCTATGCCAACACCGTGGTCTGAGAGAAACGGCATTTCGATCCTCTATATGTCCTGTACATATGGCAGAATTGACAAATAAAGTGGGGGTCAAGGTAGAAGCGTTCACGTCGCGATCCCTGTCAGGTAATACTTGGTATTGCCTGCAAATTCTACCAAACACTTCGAGGCCGAGCTTCTTCTTCTTTGCGATTCTTCGAAGCACGATGGTCAGCCTCTGGACATCGTTGTCTTTCAGCTCGGCCTCGAAGTGTTTGGTAGAATTCGCAGGCAATACCAAGTATTACCTGACAGGGATCGCGACGTGAACGCTTCTACCTTTGAAAGACAACGATGTCCAGAGGCTGACCATCGTGCTTCGAAGAATCACAAAAAAGAAGAAGACAAATAAAGTTGAACTGAATTGGATTGAATCCGGGAGTGGCTTCTCGCTGTGAGGCGGCAGCGCCCCGTAAAAGGCTTTCAACGAAATTAGTCGGAGCCACGAGGTGGCGGTATGAATCACAGCCGAGAGACCTTCGATGTCACCGCCTCAACAGCAGCGGCTGACATTTGTTTATCGAGTGGAGAACCCGTTTGTGGCTTTGACGCGCGAATAAATAAACGGAGACCGGCAATACAATTAGCGGCGGTGCGATGGGTCGCGACCCATCAGTGGACCGCGAGCGCCACCTAGCGGTCCGTGGATACCAGTCACTAATAATAATAATAATTTTACATTTATAACGCGTGGCACATATTCCATTCACTGTCGAATATAGTCATTCGACGAGAGAAGGACCCAGAGGCCTAGCGAGGAAAGTGCAGAGAGGCGGAGGAGGCAGCCAGGCGGTTTTGCCGGCGCCATTTTGCCACACACTGCTTCCTATACATTATGATGTTATCGGGCAACTAATTAATGAGTGTTTTTTTTAATGGGACTTCCGATGCAACAGCTTGAGAACCCGTGCTCTGTAGCGTCCCTTTCATTCGAAAGCCCTTCTGCCGGCAGCGGTAACGAGCGGGAAATTGCGGGTTCTGCACCTTTACCTCCCACGGCAAACCTGGAACCGAGTTATGATATAGATATATAGATGTGTTGTTATTATTACAGCAGAAAAATACCCGGCGAGCTTGCAAGCTCTTTACGGGACTCCTGCGGCACAACAAACGTGCGAATTGCTGTCAATAATTAAAATATAAACAAGATTCATAAATAAGTGAATTTCAGTCAACCAACAAAACAAGCAATGCACACATTTTTCAAATGAAATAGTCTAAAATACCATAGCATTGCACGTTTTTTCAAGTAAACATGTAAGATTAAGGTTGTGCATTGTGATAGCGAAAAAAACTAAAGCATATTAAGGGTAACGTAATCTTCCCCCAGGAAGAGCTGGAATCTGTTGCTGAGGAAAGAGATATCTGGTCCACTCTCCGTGGACTGCTGCCACCGCGACCCTCACCAGGACAAGCGGTTTTGAAAATGGATGGATGGATAATCTACTTTTAGAGGGGAGAGTGTAAAAGATTAGAACATTTAGAACACGAATCAAGATTAGCAATCACAACCAGGCATGAGATGGAACTCCCAACGCGGATTGAAACGCGATCGCGGTGAGGCGGTCAGGCGGTGTCCCGTTACAGGGCAAATCGCATCATGAGCGACATCCACACGTTACCCCTAATTGAAGCGTTCACGTCGCCATCCCTGTCAAGTAATACTTGGTATTACCTGCAAATTCTACCAAACACTTCGAATCGACCCTGTACAATATTAAGCGGGCACTGCTAACGGTGACAAGTTCCGAATGACGTGGCGTATCGCCGGAACAAATTCACTGACGTATCACGCGCCGACTTAATGAACCGATACTAACACAAAATACGCGCAAATAAATAAACAGAAAACTGCATCTCAGGATACATGTGTACGATCCTAGCACCAATAAGCCGTATCATGCGAGCGGTTTATCTCATCGCAAGTCCAATTACCGCACAAGAGCCGAGCGGTGATTCACTGCTCCCCGAAGCGATTTGATGAATTGTCCTAATTCGGGGTTATGATTCGACGCGAGATTCCGATATTTTGCTCTTTAATTTGCCGTTTGTACACGTTATAGAACATTGTTTTGTTAACCTCTTTTTTAACATCAAAGAAACGTACGAATGTACTAAGGTGGTGAAACAACAGCTCATGTACTGATGTAGGTTTTGACGGCTCGATTTATGAGACTTGCTTTCCAAGGCGCAAGGCAGGGCTTTACCCAGGATGGAACGCCAGTCCATCACAGGGCACCCGGGTCAATTTAGTCAGCAGACAAATTAGCCTACGCAGCAGCATGTCTTTGGACCGTGGGGGGAAACCGGAGTGCCCCGGCGAAAACCCACGCGGATACTGGGACAGCGTGCAAACTCCACACAGAATGGCGGCACCCGAGGCGGGATTCGAACCCGGGATTTCTTGCTGTGAGGCGGCAGCGCTACTCACCGCTACGCCACCGTGCCGCACCAAACTTGCTCATGTCAAACGCAAAACGGGGTGACCAATGGCCGCTGATATTTGTCGTGACGTTTTTTTACCCCCCCCCCAATAGACCACGGACCGGCGCCAAATGTCAATAAAAACTCAGCGATTCACGGACATTCTTGATTCGTGTTCTGAAGGTTCACATTTTTGCACGCCTCCCTCTAAAAGTTGATTATGGTTACTTGAAACAATGTGCAATGCTATGTATTTTGGATTATTTGATTTGAAAAATGTGTGCAATGCTACGTGTAAATGTTTTTTTGTTGTTAGTTGACTTAAATTAATCTTGTATTTTTTTTTATTGTCAGCGATTCGCATGTTTGCTGTGTCGCGGGAGTCCCGTAAAGAGCTTGCAAGCTCACTGGGTATTTTTCTGCTGTAATAATAATAACTTTATATTTATAACGCGCACTTATTAATTCAATGTCGAAGATATTCATTCGACGAGAGAACGACTCGGAGGCGCGAGGAAAGCACAGAGAGGCGGAGGAGGCAGCCAGGCGGTTTTGCCGGCGCTATATTCCCACACACTGCTTCCTATATATGTTATGATGTTATCGGCCAAATAATTAATACCTTTTTTTTTAAGTTGTGGGAGGAAACCGGAGAACCCGGAGGAAACCCACGCAGAACAGGGGGGAGAACACACAAATTCCAGACAGAAAGGCGGGAATCGAACCGCCTTCGGGCAAGACCATTCTTTCTGTGAGGCGCGTATGCTATAATAACAATAAACACCTATCTCCCATTTTCACTTCTTCGTCTGTTGTGTTGATATTTTTTTCTCTCTCTCTCTCCACCAGCGGGCGCGACCACGTTAGTTTAAATTCCAGCTTTAAGGTCAATGCGACTCAGGGCGCCCGTGACAGTCGGGTATTGACAAGGCTGCCTTTTATATCGAGGTGTCAAAATCAACATCATCCCCGGGGCTGCGAGACAGAATGGGTCCACGGCTCCAGGGTGGAAACGATTTAGGTGACTCTCAACTCGATTTGATGTCGCAGGGGGCTAGGGGGCTGTTAGAGACGAGATTCGATTACCCGTTGTGATATCGTCAGCAGCAGCTATGGTCAATCCACTGCTGGATGAAGGCGGGTTCGATTCCCGCTTCGCTCGCATTTTTGTGTCAAGTTTGGGTGTTGTCTCTCCTCCACCCCCTGTTCTGCGTGGGTTTCGTCCGGGGACTCCGGTTTCTTCCCACACTAAAACAGACTCGTTAATGAATTGGCCGATAACGTCATAATATATCGGAAAGCAGTGTTTCGTGGCGGGTTGGCGCCGGTTGACCGCCTGCCGTCCACCCCCCCACACACCTCTCTGCAGTTTCTTCGCTTCGCCTCCGTATCTGTGTCCTGTCCATAACCAGGCGTGGAATTTGTGCGCGTTGTAAATTGTATTTAATAATAATAATCTACTTTTGTAACGCGCGCATTTTCTCCGGGCGCGTTGCACCCGTTGATTCGGAGGCGACATTTCTCCCCCCACGCTGGAGGCATCTTCAGGCGATCTGAGACGATGTGGGAGGCGAAACGTCGCGAAGGAGAGCGGGGCAGCGCTCGACACGGCTATCCCCAAAGAGCAGCTTTGGAAAGCAATTCTCATACGTCGAGCCGTGAAAACCTACAACAGTACACTCGTCGTATATCATAGACACTGTCATATACAATGTCATAGATACCTATCATAGATGCTATCATACCACTCTCAGGCACTCTAATAAACAGTCATACCCCGCCCTACGTCATTAATTGGTTCCAAAAGCCGTGACGTAACCCGTTTTTTTTTACGTAAACCGGACGTAATGCCTTAAAATGCGGACAAACACCGTAAAACTAGCGTAAATAACTCGCGAAAGAATATAACTATCGCTAAACCTTAAAGAATACTAAAAACACATTTTAGTCATATTTTTTTATGACGTAGGTGACGTTGCTGAGTGACGTAACGTCGGACGTAATGACGTTCGCTGAACTGAAATTTACTCTAGAAAAGTGGCGTAAAGGCGAATTTTACGTGGGCCGAAATTACGTAAAACGGGGTATTACTGTACACTATTAGACACTCTTATCATTCACTGTGTCGGACACTCTATCATATACTATCAAACACTATCAAGCAATCTCTCATACACTCTGTCAAACACTGTCAGCCTCGATCAGACACTATCAAACACAATCACACGATCTATCACGCACGCTATCAAACATTATCATGAACTCTGTCACGCTGTGTCAGACACTCAATCGTACACTATCACACGCTCCACAAAACCACTCAATCAGACACCACGTCAGACACTATCAGACAATCATCGTTGATCTTCTTCTTTGCGATTCTTCGAAGCACGATGGTCAGCCTCTGGACATCGTTGTCTTTCAGCTCGTTGATAACATTCACATTATTTGGTCATCTAAACCACACACAGACAACACAAACCTCGGTGGGGGGGATGTCGGGGGGGGTCAGGGGGTGAGAGGGGGGGTCCTGGGGGGGTGCTGGGGGGGTCTGAGGGGTAGATGGCTGGGTTTGAGATGCTCCTGTGCTTAAACCTGGCACCTAAAAGAGGCCACGGCTAATCTAATCTTAAAGCGATGTATAATAGTTAAATTAATAGCATTTTGTAGAGCGCCTTTCACCCGAGGGTCACAAAGCGCGAATTTCGATCGTCTATATGTCCTGTACATATGGCAGAAGGGGATCAAGATAGAAGCGTTCACGTCGCGATCCCTGTCAAGTAATACTTGGTATTACCTGCAAATTCTACCAAACACTTCGAAGCCAAGGAGCTGAAAGACAACGATGTCCAGAAGCTCAACAGATGCCAGAAGCCCCTCAATCTGGAGCAAGAAGAGAGGCCAATGCCCGCCCACCTTTAAGGCCAGCACTGACTATTAATATCTCTAAATGTTGAAGGGCTGTCTGCAAAAAGGTGTCCACTTAGTGTTTAAAGATCTTAACACTGTTTTCTCATTGCCGGAAAGGGTAAAACCTCGTATTTTCTATAAAGAAGAACTTGTTGCAATGGGAAACTGTCGTGTAAGCCATCACGCTTCGAAGAATCGAATCCGAATTCGAATATGGCAGAACTGACAAATAAAGTTGAATTGAATTGAAAAAAGTTCCCCTTTCCCAGCGCGCGATGCCGTCACACATATGACCGTGTGGCGCTATTAACAAAACAAAAAACCGTTTTCCCGGAGGATCTCGCTAAAACCCGCCGCTCTCCGTCATGAATTCTCATCAGCAAACCACATCCATCACGGCCGGCCGACATAATTCTGAAATTACCACACGTCGCCCAAATGTCAGCGGGGCTGTGGCAGCTCCGATGACAAAATGTCCCCGCGGATAGACTGTTGGGTGGCAGGAGCCGTTTGCGAGTTCGCACCTGTAAAAACGGCACGGTCGCGCGAATAGTAGCGCTGCAGCCTCACAGCGGTAAGGATCCCGGTTCGATTCCCGGCTCGGGTGCCTCTCTGTGTGGAATTTGTGTGTTCTCTCTCTCTCCCCCTGCTCTGCGTGGGTTTTCTCTGGGTTTCTCCGGTTTCCTCCCCCAACATAAAATAATAATAATAATAGCATATTATATATAGTCGCTATTATATAGCGACTTTTACCCGAGGGTCACAAAGCGCTGCACAACGGCCGCGAAGAGAACGGCATGTCAACAACGACAGAAAAAACAACCAGCACCACGCCCGGCCGCCTTTGTCTCCCTAGTAGCAATGTTTACACACTGCACAAGGTACTAATTTGAGGCTGAGTCGACCTAGGGGAGACCCTGGGCCGGTTCAGAAAATCGTCACTGGGTGTTGGTGGCCGTGAGCGTGATTCGAACCCGGGTCATAGCCAGGTTTGTAGCCCAGCATAGCGCCAAACCGCTGAGCCACCGCACAAGAAACCCCAGTTACAAACGCCGCGTATAAAACGCCGGGCGTATAAAACGGTAATTAGCCAAGTATAAATACGTTTCGGAGACCTGCTTTCGAGTGCCCTTCCTTGAAATGCTAATTGAAACCTTAAGGTCGTCGGGTAATGAATATTCGTCCGCCCAACACGATAAAACCGGCGCAGGTTTTTCAGACCTTTTTGTTGTTTGCTGTGATTCGCCGCGAAAGCCGCCCCGCCGTTAATAAATATTAAAGTTCCATCAACCGGCTCACCTTTTCGCGCCCGATTGGCACGGCCTGAAACAAATACTGGCGTCGTTGTACGCCCCTGAGGTGACGTAGCGGTGTGTAGCGCTGCCGCCTCACAGCAAGAAGGTTTCCCCGGTTCGAATCACGGCTCGGGTGCCGCCTTTCTGCGTGGAGTTTGCACGTTCTCCCCCCCCCACCGTGTCCGCGTGGGTTTTCGCCGGGTACTCCGGTTTCCTCCCACGTACCAAGGACACGCTGCTGCTTAGGTGAATTGGCCTGCAGACTAAATTGCCCCCCGGTGCCCTGTGATAGACTGCCGCGACCCTGTACGGGATTAAGCGGTTACTGACAACGCCTCCCACGTTGAAAATATCATCAGCGAGGGAGAGGGAAGATCGCTCGGTGACACGGCTATCCCGAAAGAACAGCTTTGAGGAGCAACCATAATTAACCAACCTTTGTCATTATTATCCATCCATCCATTTTCAGAAACCGCTTAATCCTGTATAGGGTCACGGTGAGCCGGAGCCTATCCCGGCAGACGCAGGGCGCAAGGCAGTGGAACACCGAGGATGGGACGCCAGTCCATCGCAGGGCACCTGGGGCAATTTTACTCAGTAGGCCAATTAACCTGGCAGCATGTCTTTGGACGGTGGGATGAAACCGGAGTGCTGGGAGAAACCCCACGCGGACACGGGTAGAACATGCAAACTCCAGACAGAAAGGCCGCCGAGCTGAGATTCGAACCCAGGACCTTCTTGCTGTGAGGCGGCAGCGCTACCCACTACGCCACCGTGCCGCCCTAAGGATCAACCATCATTAACCAACCTTTGTAATCATTATTATTACGTAAAGATTTTGTACACTTTCCGTAACCCCTAAGCTACTTATCATTCACTGTCGCAACCGTAACAATTTACCGCCATTTAAATATTAATCGTCTCCGTGTCACGTCAGCCGAAAGCGTTTCAACGGGTGGGTCGCCCGCGATCGATACCCGACCCAGGGCACGTTTTTTCGCAATCGTGCGGTCGAGACGGGCA